>OZ038492.1:32405061-32470061 GCA_964036315.1 Acanthosepion esculentum | reverse complement strand
TGTGTGTGTGTGTGTGTGTATATATATATATAAATTTTGCAAAGTTGCAAGGGACGAGATCCGAGAAGACATTTTTTTTATGGTTATACGTTCTTTTTATAAAAATAATTGCCGGACTTTGTCCATTTCATATTGTGTGATGTCATTTGTTTACATTTGGATACGCATCGAGCAGATATGAATGTATGAGAGAAAATCATGGAGTATTGTGGTTTAAAAATAGTAAAATCGACCTTTCTTACCGGAACACTACTCTGTGGCTCAATCGGTAAAAGCACGTCAGGCTATATGACGGTCCCGTTTTGGATACAGGTTCGATTCCTGTCGGATGACGCATATTTTTTATGAAAATTTCTCGGATATTCAAGCCGGTAAATGTTGTTAATATTGTTTATTATAAACAGAGCATTTACTTAAATATTTGCATCTATAAAAAGAACGTATAAAAATAAAAAATGTCATTAAAATATATATTTATATTACAATATTAATAATAAAGTAATTCATGGTCATAGTTGAATTAAACCAGGAAACAGTAGTATTAAAAAAGGTGCTCAATACACATATCAAAAGATAAAAATTAACATGCAGAGCTTTTAAGTATAGAAAATTTGGAAATCATCCGATTCCCCTATTTTGGTTTCAAACTTTCGGTATCTTCAGGCATTTTTGGTCAATTGATTTCCTAACACTTTATTTTAAAAAAAATGAAAATTTATGAACGCCATATTGTGTAAAAAACATAACTAAATGAACAAACGCACGACGTGATGTGTGGTTGAAGGAGAGATCGGAAAATTATATCCCGTTGTATTCATACTCAAAAGGAACTTTTTAGTATGAATACAACGGGATATAATTTGAAGCTGGATAAAAAGAACGAATCTGTATTGTATTTTAACCCCCACCGATATATTTCCAATACACTTGATTTTTCTCTCCTTCTCCCTCTCCTTATCATCGGAGGTATATAAACAAAGCGAAATTGTAAAAGTGATAGTCGTACTGATACTTATCCGTAATGTCGACTGAAAGCTTGCCTGGGGGAACAATTACATCGTACACACGCATAAAATAACGGAATTGGTGGATTTTTTGCGTCAGGAATTCATACATACCTTTCGCCATATATACTAACGCAATTCATTTCTTTTTTGTTGCAAGAAGAAAAATATTTTCGTTTGCATTTTGTTTGCGAAGAACTTTATGACTTTTTGTCTTTCAACCTAAAAGAAAACAAAGATGATTATTTAAATTTGTAGAGCTGTGTTTGAAGATTATTTCTTTTCTTCATTTTCCCACACTTTTATATCTACAAATATATATATATATATGATGAAATATACTCTTAAGGTGTGCTATATTTATGGGATAAAGTGCTCAATATCAGAGATAGAGCGGGTGTAAATATAAAAGTGAACATTGAAGTCAACACTTAGAGGCTTTATTTATAAAAAAATTATTAAACGCTTTATATATATATATTTTTGTCATCCACAGACAGACTGTTTCGCAGCACATCAGTGTGGCTAGACCTCCGGTTGCCTCTAGCTCGGATCGAAACCCGACTGAATTTGCGTCAGTCGGAACTTCTACCAGTAAGCCATCGGCGCACGGCAGGGATGAGGGTGAATTTTAGCGTGTTTATTTTTAGATTTAGATAAACTCACAGTGACTGACAGTGACTCAATTCTGCCGAAGAGTCGTGCAATATTAGCTTAAATAGTCACTGTTTACACATACATATATATATATATATATATATATATATATATATATATATATATATATATATATATATATATATATATATATATATATATATATATATATATATATATATATATATATATATATATATATATATATATATATATATATATATAATAAAGAGATGATAAGTATAAGCATGAATAATTAAGATTAGGATCCTAATCTTCGACTTGGTGGTTTCCTATTTCAGGTTTCTTGATTTTATAGACATTGAGAATAGCAGAGTTCCTTTCGGGTAGGTGCCAGTTTATTTTTTTGCCGTTTTTGTCTTTCCTTTTTTTTTTTAACAACGATCACAGACTGTTCAATATCTCGACTGTAGAAATCACTCGAAAATTAATCAAGACACATTTAAACTTCATATCGTTGTTGAACGAATGGCCCCTCAAATTGTTAGAAAGCAACCTGAAGGGGCTAAATATATGGTGGGCGTGGCAAAACTTCCCAACTCTGCACTTTAACTGTATGTTTCGTCATGTCAGCGACGTGGGAGCGAGCACTGTATTTACTCACACTGTAGCACTAGTCAGGTCTTTTCAGAGGAATTGCCTCTTTCAGCCCGTTCATTGGTTCAACATACAGCTTAGCATTGGCCGTTTGATTTTTCTGAACCCTACCCACTGACTGAATATGACGAGCCACAGTAACATGTGAGCTGACCATCTTCTGAGCTAGTTCATTTGCGTTCTGCGACGGTTCTTCCTTAATCAGCATGTGCAACTGGTTCTCATCAAACTGAACAGGTCGGCCAGAACTCGGAGAGTCTGTGAGTTCAAACTTCCCCTTCTTGAAAGGTAGAAAAACATTTCTATGGTATTCGGTCAGCAAGTAGGTCATCTCCATACACAATCAAAATTGTCTCGAGCATCTCTGTGACCTTGGCTGAAAGCAGAGAGAAGAAGATGTCGAACGTACTCATTCTTGTTTACCTGGCATTCTGAGTCTAATGTGAAATGAAATTTCAACGACGTTAGTCAACAGAAAAATGCTACCAAGAACAATTTTTCGAGACCACTTGCAGAACACCAGAAAAAAGAAAAACGAAGGCATATATGTAACAACCTAATATTTTATTCTTTGTCTCTTCTCTGTTTTTCCCCTGTCTCTTTCTCACTCTCTCTCTCTCGCTTTCTCTCTCTTTCTCTCTCTCCTCTCTCTCTCTCTATATATATATATATGTGTACAGGTAAAAATACGTGGTTAAGTAATCCAAGTGAATCCGATTAATATAAAATATTAAAACTGATACACAAACTGCGATCAATGTATTTATTACAGAACATATATATATAAATTAGAAATAAATGAATTTCACAAATATCCCATGTGAATTGCTATTTCCCTTCGCTTGAGCTTGACAAAAAATATTAGCAACAATACGTTTTTGTAAATAAAATGACAAGCTCTACATTTTTGAGGAAAAAAATATTAACAGACATAGATTTTTGACAAAACAAAATATTAACAGGAAAAAAAGTTGTTGGCATAAAATAACCCATTGAGATTGATATACCATAAAACAAAACAAACCAAACCAAAATACATTTTGAAAAAAAATACCAGCAATAAAAATCTTGTTGGCATTAAATATCCCATTAAGGTTGAAATACCGTAAAACAAACAATCCAAACCAAACTAAACCAAAATCATCGCTATATCTTCTGTCTGCAATTCTGTTGACTTTTGACTTGACTTGTATCGGTTTTCACCCTGGCCGGGTTGAACCGGCTTCCTCCCGAGTAAGTACAGCATCTCGGACCATCGCTGCCCACGCCCGCCGATCCTGAGCCAGGTCACACGAAATGGCGAGCCACTCGCGATTCCATCGTCGAAGACCAACTACTTGCGGACCCGATAGTACTGCTAGGTCATCCTTGATCGTGCTAGCCCACGTCTTCAGCTGCGCACCGACACGTCTTCGCCAGCCAGGAAGAGAAGGAGGGAGAAGTACATCGCGGATGAGCTCTCCCTCGTGCCCGAACCATTGGAGATGACGCTGGAGCAGGACGGGTGGAAGAGGACGGAGACTCAGGCGACGACGCATAGTTGTGGGCACACGATCGATCCGGCGGCGTCGTACGATGCAGCGAAGGCAATCGTTGTCTAACACTTCAAGCCTTCGTAGGTCACCCGCTCTAAGTGGCCACGTTTCGCAGCCATAGAGAAAGATAGTCCGATAGATGCGCCCCTTCGTAGCCGCGGAAATCTTTCGTCGCCGCCCATAGTGACCGCCTGAGACGCACGAATGCGGACCTTGCAGCTCCTTATAAGGCGTTCGACCTCAGCAGCAGCCTGCCCGGATGGTATAATATGCAGATGGCACATTGTTGATAGTTCTTACGGGGAGTAAACTACAAGAACTACCTGAGAAAGTCGACAAGGAAATCATCAAGAAAAGATTAACCATCACCTGTAATAAGACAGCATGTATTGTTGTCAGTAGAAGAAACAATACGAGATTCAAGAAAATGCGAAACCAAAATCTGAAGACGCATTAGAATAGTGAAAGATGCCTTTCAAAAGTTAAGCAATGTACTAAGAAAAAGAAAAAAATTCGTGAGAAACAAATAAAAGAGTACTGGACTGTTATGTTATCTTTCTTTCTATATGACAGTGAATGTTGGATAAACCTTTCACAAATGGAGATGAGACTAGACTACAGAAGGATGCTGAGAATACCATGGGCTGAATGTGTGAGGAATAACAAATGTCTAGAGAAACTTGAAAAACCAAAAATTGCTTATACTTAGAAACAGAAAGTGACAATCGAAATTTCTATTGTATTTAGCAAGGAAAGAGAGAATGTTGAAGGCAGGAGGGACATTAGAAATCAGAAATAATTTACTTAACGAGCTTGCTTAAATGGAATTAAGAGAGAAAAAAACGCTCTAAGAGCTAGAAAAGACATAAAGTTGTGGAGAGCCATAACCTCCAACGTTCTGAAGGGTCACGGACAGAGAAAAAGAAGACACAGCTCTGCTATCTTTTCTTCTTGCTATGTCTTTCGTTCCGAGCGCCTCCATATTTGAGTTTAAAAATTTCTTTCATGTCTATTATATTGTCTGTTGTCTGCTTGATACTGATCTTTTCTATCGATCAGAATTCTCTCAAGTATTTCTTATTGCATTGAATTTCGTTCGTTTGTTTTTAAATGTGATTATTAAATTCCAAATTTACCGGGGAAGTCTGTGAACCGGACGATAGGCGAACCTATCTACCATTTTCGAGGAGTAAAAATAATTGGTGAATAACATTTCAGAGTTCAACCGGAGACGTTAGAAGTATAGAGTTGAAGTTAACTTTAGAAGGAACCAGAAATCCTGTCCTAAACTGGAAAAATGTATATCTCTCTACTCCTGTTCAAAAGCACGGGTGAACCGCACGATAGGCGAACCTATCTACATCTAGCGAGGAGTAAACATAATTATTGAATAACATTAGAAGGAACCAGAAATCCTGTCCTAAACTGGAAAAAAAGTATAACCCTCTAGTTCTGTTCAAAAGCGCGGCAGAAGCGGGCGATAGGAGAACCTATCCTATTAATTATCTGCGAATTCTGATGCTTTATTGGGAAAATATTAATGTAGCTCCCGTTGTCTTCCCAGTAGTTTTTAATTCGGGGTTTTATTTCTATTAGACTAGTTAGTAAGTTTTGAAAGACCAGTTTACCATTCTACTAGTCTACCATTCCCTGTAACTGACGGAAGAAGAGACAGATTCAAGATTTTCCCAATTACATTTACGCGGAAGTCAGCACAATTTGAACACGATCTGCAATTTACACTCCCCACCCCGATATCCGTTATAACTAAATTACTTTGAATAAAATAGTTTAATACGGGAATTAATTTTAACGGGGTTGATATTAATGACAGAAATTAAAATGCATAAAACGTACAAGAATAACAACAATAAGAACTTGAGACAGGTGTTGATATGTATAACAAGAATTTTTATTTTCTTTTTGTCATGTGAATAACAGAATAATGGTATGGTGTGTGTAAAAATAATTTCGGTGTCTCTTGTTTTAAAAGTAAGTGATTTTTTGGTTTGGCTCGGTTTGGCTTTTTTACGGTATATCAACCTCAATGGGTTATTTAATGCCAAAAATCTTTTATTGCTCGCAATATTTTGTTTTGTCAAAAATCTATTTCTGGTAATATTTTTCCTCCAAAAATGTATTGCTGTAATACTTTTCCCCAAAATGTATAGTTGGTAATAATTTCTTTCATACTGTTTTACCGCACTTTCGAGGTTAACTATTTGCCCATAGCTGGGACCCTAACAGATGCTACCACTCCGGATCAGAGTAGACCTGGGAACACCAGCAATTAAGAGGTAGTTCCACGCACCTCAAAACCCCCTGATCGGAGGCCTTGCTGCTGGACGTAGTTTATCGTCTTACCCAGGACACGAATGTAGTTTATCGTCATACCCAGGACGGGATTTTTGGTTCCCAAGAATTTCGTTTATGAGGATGGAGTTTAGAAATGGTCTGTTTTCGATCTTCACCGAGAGCAGACGAGACGTTTGTTTATGTACTGCTACTTATCTACATCCTTCCACGTGGTGGGAAGATCGTTTTTGTAATCACGAGAGTCAGGATGATCACATATCCTTCGTTTCTATCATCACTGATGGCAAGGTTATTTTTGGAATGAAGAAATATCCTTATTTTTTATCATCACTGATGGCAAGGTTATTTTTGGAATCAAGAAATATCCTTATTTTTTATCATCACTGATGGCAAGGTTATTTTTGGAATCAAGAAATATCCTTATTTTTTATCATCACTGATGCCAAGGTTATTTTTGGAATGAAGAAATATCCATATTTTTTATTATCACTGATGGCAAGGTTATTCTTGGAATCAAGAAATATCCTTATTTTTTATTATCATTGATGGCAAGGTTATTTTTGGAATGAAGAAATATCCTTATTTTTTATCATCACTGATGGCAAGGTTATTTTTGGAATCAAGAAATATCCATATATTTTATCATAACTGATGCCAAGTTTTTATTTGGAATGAAGAAATATCCTTATTTTTTATTATCATTGATGGCAAGGTTATTTTTGGAATAAAGAAATATCCTTATTTTGTATCATCACTGATGCCAAGGTTATTTTTGGAATCAAGAAATATCCATATTTTTTATCATCACTGATGCCAAGGTTTTTTTTGGAATGAAGAAATATCCTTATTTTTTATTATAACTGATGGCAAGGTTATTTTTGAAATGAACAAATATCCATATTTCGTATCATCACTGATGCCAAGGTTATTTTTGGAATCAAGAAATATCCATATTTTTTATCATCACTGATGCCAAGGTTTTTTTTGGAATGAAGAAATATCCTTATTTTTTATCATCACTGATGGCAAGCTTATTTTTGGAATGAAGAAATATCCTTATTTTTTATTATCACTGATGGCAAGGTTATTTTTGAAATGAAGAAAAATCATTATTTTTTATTATCATTGATGGCAAGGTTATTTTTGGAATGAAGAAATATCATTATTTTTTAACATCACTGATGCCAAGGGTATTTTTGGAATGAAGATATATCCATATTTTTTATCATCGCTGATGGCAAGGTTATTTTTGGAATGAAGAAATATCATTATTTTCTTTCATCACTGATGGCAAGGTTATTTTTGGAATCAATAAATATCCATATCTTTTATTATCATTGATGGAAAGGTTATTTTGGGAATGAAGAAATATCCTTATTTTTTATCATCACTGATGGCAAGGTTATTTTTGGAATCAAGAAATATCCTTATTTTTTATCATCACTGATGGCAAGGTTATTTTTGGAATCAAGAAATATCTTTATTTTTTATCATCGCTGATGGCAAGGTTATTTTTGGAACCAAGAAATATCCTTATTTTTTATCATCACCGATGGCAAGGTTATTTTTGGAATCAATAAATATCCATATCTTTTATTATCATTGATGGCAAGGTTATTTTTGGAATGAAGAAATATCATTATTTTTTATCATCACTGATGCCAAGGGTATTTTTGGAATGAAGATATATCCATATTTTTTATCATCGCTGATGGCAAGGTTATTTTTGGAATGGAGAAATATCATTATTTTTTATCATAACTGATGGCAAGATTATTTTTGGAATCAATAAATATCCATATCTTTTATTATCATTGATGGAAGGGTTATTTTGGGAATGAAGAAATATCCTTATTTTTTATCATCACTGATGGCAAGGTTATTTTTGGAATCAAGAAATATCCTTATTTTTTATCATCACTGATGGCAAGGTTATTTTTGGAATCAAGAAATATCCTTATTTTTTATCATCGCTGATGGCAAGGTTATTTTTGGAATGAAGAAATATCCTTAATTTTTATCATCACTGATGGCAAGGTTATTTTTGGAATCAATAAATATCCATATCTTTTATTATCATTGATGGCAAGGTTATTTTTGGAATGAAGAAATATCCTTAATTTTTATCATCACTGATGGCAAGGTTATTTTTGTAATCAATAAATATCCATATCTTTTATTATCATTGATGGCAAGGTTATTTTTGGAATGAAGAAATATCCTTATTTTTTATCATAACTGATGCCAAGATTATTTTTGGAATCAAGAAATATCCTTATTTTGTATCATCACTGATAGCAAGGTTATTTTTGGAATGAAGAAATATGCCTATTTTTTATTATCATTGATGGCAATGTTATTTTTTAGAGTGATGTAATATCATCATTCAGGACTATATCAAATAAAAAGAATGAATAATTAATAATAATAAATAAAAGATAATTAACACTGTCCATTCTTTTCTTTTCATAATTCTCAATGTTTTAGTATAAGCTATTAAAATCCCTTTAATATTTAATTGAGACTCCTTTTATTGTGATACTCATTTGATGATCGATGTTAAGTAGATTCGACCCCAACTTTCGAGGGTTTGTCAATGTTGTTGGTTTGTCTCTACTACAAAGATAGGCCCACTGCTTGTCTTGATACCCCGTAATACCACAGGGAATTCTTCAACATTGTTTAACTAGGTGGCGGTATAGTGGTGGGGGAGGGGTATTCCAGGATGGCCGGTTATTTTAACAATTAACTGACCAGAAAGAGAAATTCGTGAGCCGTTCGAATTCCGATTGAATTTGTTGCATTCGTTTTTGTCACAGATACTATTCAGAAAGGCACCAGTCTCGTCTCTTAATACCAGCTATGAGCTAAATGGAAGTCTAAACATTATTGGCATCCAGTCTAGGAGAAGGATAAATCTGAATTCCCACTGCTTAATAATGTTTCTCTTTTGTAATTCTTTCTCACACATTAAATCCCTGTATTAACTGCCTTGCTTGTGGTGAGTTCGATTAAAAAAAATGGCTTTTTACCTCTCGCAAGGCGTATACCCGAGAGTCTTTGAAAAGATTATGGAGTTTACAATTAACTCTGGCACGGGATTATGGACTCTATGATCTCGATTGAAGCCAAATAAAATAAAGCGATGGAGAAATGGTTTCCGGGTATCGTTTCCGTTTTCTGCTCTGAGTTTGAATGACTCAATCTGTCTATTGTTCTTGGCTCTTCTTTCTTTACATTTTTCTCTAGCTTTTTTAAAAAAATCATTTTCAGACGACCTCAACAGTCCTTGGCATGACGATAAACTACATCCGGCAGCTAGGCCTCTAATTGGGAGGTTTTGAGGAGAGCGGAACCACCTCTTATTTTCTGTTGTTCCAAGGTCCACTCTGACCCGGGGTGGTAGCACCTGTTAGGGGACTCCCAGCTATAAACAAATAGTGAAGCTATGAAACTATGAAAATATATTTTAATATAAAATTACATATTTTATAAAAAAAAAGTATATACAGTGTAACCCGGATATAAGAGAGTTGTCGGGACCGGAGAAGAGATATCTTATATCCGGGTTTCTCTTATATCCGGGTTTGGTCTATTTTGTTTTATTAACACAGGCTCTAATTTGGGACCAGATAAAATCTCTCTTATATTCGGGTTTCTCTTATATCCGGGTATCTTATATCAGGGTCTCTTATATCCGGGTTACACTGTATTTATATAAATAAATTACTAACAATCTGCAGCTGAGGGCATGCAATTCCGTTAAAAATATATTTAGTTGGAGCTCTAAAATTGTGTTAAAAGTGTTTGGATTGCGGCATTGGGTAGCCCATGATGGGATGAGTCGTTGAGCATGATCAACAAGCTAAAATAAATCTAAAAATTAAATTTCGGCATTAACCCTTTGAGCCCTGCGTTATTGAACAATTTTACTCCTTCTGCCCGAGCTCTTGTGTCAAAATTCGGTAGATATAAAAAATATTTACTAGTGTTTATCCACCGTTCAACCGATGGCTTGGCATTAAGTCATTTCTTTCTACCACTGGGAATTATGGCATTTTTCTCAAGCACCGGTAAAGCGGTGATCAGGGCTCATTTGGTTAAATAACCCAATCGGTTAATATGCCGTAACACAAACCAAACGCTCCCTACATTGGTGGACAAGATTTTTACAGCTTTGTGTACTTCATCTTCACCAGTGTTAACCCCCACCCACCAAAAAAAACAAACCCTGCTTTAGAGCTAATTGAAGAGTCATCTGGTCGTGACAATCCTGACCAGTCCACGTTAACACAGCTGAGAATAACGTCTTTCTTCTTTTGAAAAACCGTCCGCCATAATATTTCTGGGATTGAAATTATACGTCATTCACGCAGACACACACAAAAAAAATGAATCTGACAGCAATTGGAACTGCAAGACACAGAATAAACTTTACTCGAATTAATTTCTACTAGCCCCAACCGTGTAAATTATACAGATTTATTAATAATTTCTTTTAATGTTTCAGCCTGTATTTGTCAACCCAATACCAATCCCAGATAGTTATAAGAAAAGTGACATAGTCCCTTTATAAAATACTGAAATGTCTTCAACAGGCCTTTACGTTCCGAAACAGGATTTAACGCCTCATTACAAATAGCTACCTTTATCTAAAATTATCGCCCCTCTTTTCTCTTTTGTCTCTTTACGTCCCCTCTCTGTCCCTTGTTTGCCTCTCTATGTCTCTCTATATATTCTACATATATTAACATTACCTTAATTTTACAAAGTCTCCTAAAAATAACTTTTTAATACACACACACACACACACACACACACACACATATATATATATATATATATATATATATATATATATATATATATGTATAAAATGACAATTGGAAAAATCTTAGATTTTGCCGACGCGTTTCGTCTTCCGACTTTTTCAAGGCAAAAATGAAATCGAAATATCTCTCTTGTTATAGTTACATTAAAATCCAAATTTAAAAACATAGACGCTTCTGTCCAAACCTTTTTTTTTCTGGTTAATGTAAATTTATACCAATATGTCTTGTCCACAGAGTTGATCTGGGAATTTAACTATATATATAAATATAAATGTGTGTGTGTTATCATACGCTATTACATTCGAACATATCTAAAACCGATACAAAAATGCATTCATGTTTCGATGCATATCATCGCATCTCATCAGGCTCTAATAAATGAGGTTATTACAATTTTTAATAGAACTTATAAACAAGTTCTTTTCCCGCGAAAAAGGAAAAAGAAAATAAGAAAAGTAAGCAAGAAATAAAGATATAAGATATAGTCTCTTGTAAAAAGAAAAAAAGAAAGAAAGACACAAGATATAAGCAAAAAAAGAAAAGACAGAAAGACATGTTATAGTCTCTTCTTTTATATATCTATATAATCTCTACTTTTATATATATATATATATATATATATATATATATATAGTCTCTTCTTTTGTATATAGCCTCTTCTTTTGTATATATATATATATATATATATATATATATATATATATATAAAAATGGACATGGAAGTCAGCACTTTGAGGCGACAGTCTGTTTCATGCTAGTGCAATCGTCAGGCGACCTGACGATTGCACTAGCATGAAACAGACTGTCGCCTCAAAGTGCTGACTTCCATGTCCACTTTTATATTTACACACACTCTATCTCTGATATTGAGCACTTTATCCCATAAATATAGCACACTTTAAGACTATATTTCTTTATATATATATATATATATACCTTTATATATATATATATACCTTTATATATTATATTCATACATATATATAGTCTCTTCTAATATATATATAAATATAACATTAGGTAAACAAAAAACCTTAGAAAACAATAAACGAACAAGAATAACTTTAGTAGAATGTGTGTGTGCGTGTGTAAAGTTCAAATTCAAGTTGAGTCACATTTACTCTTGAGTAAATGGGCAACGTATGACTCTATCTCTTCTAATCCTCCTCTTTCTCCTTGGTTGCCATCCAGTCAAAGAGAAGGAAACTCTGAATTCTGACCCGAGAATATTCTGGACACCCTGTGACACATTACATGCAACAGTTTTCTGCATTCTGTTCTTCCGAAAAGCTTGGTTCTGTACAAACCCTTGATATTGTAATCAAATCATATGTGCGATTCGGTTCTAAGAACTGACCAACTGAACTCACATACATCAATGATGACGGAAGAGTTAATCACAGTGTGTACTGTGTGTACATGTGTGTAAATATAATAGATACAAAAATGTTCACATATACATCTATATGTTTAAGTATGTTGAGTCATTGAAATTTCGTGGTTTGTTACAATAACCCGCTGGAATTGGGATTGAAGACTTAATGCTTGGTTTGTGGTTGATGGATAAGCATTGGTTTAAGTTACTGAGACAGAAGTAAAAGAAGAGACTGTGTGAAGAAAAAAATAAATTTGTTGTGTAAAATAATGATGCAGAAATATTGAAAGATAAATGAGCAGATGATTGTGAATCCAAGATGAAGGGGAGGCTTTTGATTCAAACATTTTCTAGGAAAATAATGATTGGGTTAGAAAATCAGAGAAATGTATGTTACTGGAAGAGAAGGCGGTTGAATCTCACGTTCTTTATTTGAAAATATAGATGGGTAGAGAGGCTGATATGGAAATGCGTTCAGTGAGGAGACGCCAGTTGAGTCAGATTATGCGTTTGTCAATTGTATTGTGAATACACAATGGATGAAGTGTGTGAGCTGAGGAGAAGGCTGTTGGTTCAGATTTTATGTCTAACAAAATGAATGATGGCACTAGGTGATGAGAAGAAAGTGTGTTAAGGAAAGAGAAGCGGTTGAGTCAGATGTCTTTCTGAAAAATTAATGAAGGAAACAGACGATCGAATGAAAGTCTCTCGACCGTGGAGATGGCCCTGAGATTAATTTTTTTTTCTGAAAAATAATGATAGAAACAGACGATCAAGAGAAAGTGTGTCAAGCGATGAGAATATAGTTATATTAATTTTTTTTTCTGAAAAAAATAATAACAAAAAGATACGATCAAGAGAAAGTGTGTCAAGCGAGAATGCGGTGATATTCAGTTTTTCTCCTGAAAACATAATGAAGGAAGCACACAATCAAGAGAAAGTGTGACAAGCGAGGAGAAAGACATGGCATTCAGTTTTTTCTGAAAAATTAATGAAGGAAACAGACGATCAGGCAAAAGTGTCTCAAGCGCGGAGAAGGCCATGAGATTCAGTTTCTTTTCTGAAAAGAAATAATGAGAGAAACAGACGATCAAGAAAAAGTGAGTCAAACGAGGAAAATATAGTGATATTAAGTTTATTTCTAGAAAAAAAAACAGAAAGAGACGATTAAGAGAAAACGTGTCAAGCGAAACGTCTGTGAGATTTTGATTTTTCTTCTGTCAAATGATAGGATTAAATAATCAGAAGGAAGTGTATCAAGTGAGGCGATGGCTTTTGGTTCTGATTTTTTTCCTTTACATGTATGGAATCGGAAGAGAAATGATCGCGAAAACGTTAGTCTGTTTACGAAAAACCTAATTAGCACTATGATTTAGTCATCCGGCAATGAATGATCAGCTACGCAGATGAAAGTATAGATTACATTTATTTACTTGATGTGTTAAATGGAAATCCTTATTGTACAGCTCACAAGGTAAATAATCGTAGCAAATCAAACTTTGGGAAGCTTTTATTTTAAGTACTTTACTTTTTTTTAGAATAGAGAATCACACTCTTCTCGGTAAGTCGTGCCACGCAGAAACATAACAATTAAATTTCGAAACGTAACAAGGAGGAAGCTTATACTTAACATAAGGAAGTGGCAGATAACATTTCTGGGTCACGTAATCAGAAAGGAGGGCCTTGAGAATCTGATATTCACAAGTCGAATAGAGGGGAAAAGAGACAAAGGAAAGCAACATATGACATACCTGGCGGGCTTAAGCAAGTGGATGCTAGAACGTGTTTTGAGGGAGTTGGCAGAGGTACGAAACTTATTGAGAGCTACAAGGGATAGGGGAAAGTGGAGAGCCATGATCGCCGACGCCCTGAAGGGACACGGCACATAAAAACAAAGAAGAAATCATCTCGATTCTACAAACGTCGTGCATCTATCTTGGTGGGTCACTTTGTGGGTTTGGAATATCGAATTTCCGATTTAATATTATGCTATTCCCTTCAAATAGCAAGTCTTCGACTGCGTCGATTCCATATCGCTACATCAGCGAAGATTGATCTTTGTTGATGGTGGTCATCAAAATCACGTGACTGTGCGTCGTGACGCAAAACTTTAAAGAGAGAGGAAGAAGAAAAAAAAAAGAAAACTTTTATAGAGTCGAGGCTAGTTAATTTTACGTAAATGTGTTATTTATTCCATTATTTCCTCATGAGTTGAAACTGTTCGCTGAATCGCATCGCAATCACAGATTGCATAAACCGGTTTTGTAAATCGCGATCCATTCCAGATTAATCGATGCCGCCCAGGGGCTCAACTAGACGCATCCAGTCCAGCAATCTCGCGCCAATAAACAACGCATCCAAACAGTAAAGACTCTTATTTTGCGAAGAGAATGAGAGAAGTGATTACTTTCATGAGAACTGTCTTTGATCAATTGCTGATAAATATGCATATCCCTTTGCACACGTTCTTTTTGAAGTGGTGCTTTCATAACAAACACACGGCCTGCTTTGGTCGATGCCGATCGTGGAGTTAATTCAATGGGAAAGAGGCAAGTCAAATTAAAGTAAATGCGTCAGATTTTCGTAGATTTGCCGAGGAAGTGTGATCTTTGAAAAAAATATAATTGTTTCTTGTAAGCGAGATTGAAGGTTATTTAAAGCCAGAAAATTTGAATGGTGTTTATTATTTTGTTTACAATTCACAAGAACAAAGAAATAGTATAAATTCACTTTCATATGTTCAGGCTTTATAAACATTCTAATCTTCGCTTTTTAAGACACTAAAAATTCTCGAGGTGCGATGGTAGTTAAAATAATAGCGGTATCAAGGGAAAACCGTCCTTTTAACACTCCGTCTCATGGTGAGCACGTTTTTCCATGTTTATCGCTAAGAGGACAAGAAGATTGAAGTTAGTAAATTGTCATCGTTCTTATGAAAAATATGTGAAAAAATACAAGGGTATGAAAGTTAATTCGAAAAAAAAATGCTTAAATATTTATAATCGGGTATCTATGAATTAAATGATAGGTTACCAAATGTGTATTACGTGAAAATAATAAAGGTAGATAAAATTCGGAAATAAAGTTTTATCTCCTAGATAGTAATCAGGCTAGCGAAGTACAGAGATGTATTCCATGACTTCTCCCTAATACTGAAATGGAAAGCTAATTGATGTTACAGGAGGTATATTTACTTTCAAATCCGAAACATCCTCTTACAAGGGGATACCTGTACAAATAGTGGAGCACTAGGGATGTCCACTATTTCGGCATACATTTTCGATAAATAAGTTTAAAATGATTTTTTTTAAATGAAAAAACATTCTTGAAGATTACATTTAAACTTTAATTGAAAGTTTAATGATTAAATTTATTATTTCCATTAACTAAATAATTCTGGTGTTTTTCAGATAGAAATTATATACATTGGAATGTGAAATTTAATTTCAAATTCTTAAATTTTCTTAAAAGTGGCCATTTTCTTAATTTTAAGAAATTTGTAAACAAACACAAGTTTATCGATTTTAAAAATATTTAAAAAAATTTCTGACACATTACTTTAGTAAAATTAGAAAATTTAAAGTTAAATTAATCTGATTTAAAAGAAATATTACTTGCTTATAGCATAAAAAAGTACTATACAACCAATTATTAACGATCGGTCGTGTTCATTTGATCTAACGATTGATGGATTGTTGAATGACGAAGCGATGACAGCTACTACGGATGACCATAAATGACATAATTTTTAGAAATTTGAGTTAACGCTTTTTGGTGGGGTTTTAGCTACCTAGTAATTGTTAGAAATGAACATATTTTCCGCAATTTTTATTGACTTTTATTTACCTTTCGAAGATGCAAAAATAATTTTTTAAAAATAAAATAAAATACCATGATAGAAGTAACTTAATAATTTATGAAATGGTAATTTAATTATTATTTAAAAAATCAAAATTAAATGTGACTTTCCAATCCAATGTAGTTTCTATCTGAAATACACCAGAAATTTTAATTAATGGAAATAATGAATTTAATCATTAAGCTTTTAAATTAATTAAATCTAAATTTATGCTGAAATAGTAGAGATACCTACCTAATTTATATATTTTTAAAAATTATTCTCTTGAGAATAATTTCTCAAACTAATGGAAATACATAAAATTAAAAAATTTCTTCAAATAGTAAATGAAAAAAGAAAAACTAAATTTAAATTTGAGACTTTTAAGTTTTAGAGCTGAACAGAAAATACAACTTGTTGAAAAGCAACTAAGAAGCGAAATGTTATCAAAAGGCCACGTAAAGGGACAGAACTCCTACGTTACGTAACCTTTTCATAATAATGGCAATTTCAGTCTACCATACATGGAGATATTGAACGTATTAATTAAAAAAATACAACATAAAAAATAATTAAGAATTAAAATAGTGCAACTAAACTTATTAAACTTTGCAATTTTGGAATCGTAAAATTTGTTTCCACTTAATTACTACATCACCTCGAGGAAACAGCCTAATACAGAGCTTTTAAACGATATTTAAACTATCAAATTACTTATTTAAAATTTCTTAAAAAACGGAAAAGTTCTTGTAAAACTTAATTATTCATCAGAAAAATTTTATTTCTTCATACAATAATGTCCTTAATATTACTTATTTATAAAAGCAATTAAAAACTTTTCTAATTAAGTAATATCATAGTTTTATTGGATTCATTATTTTTCAATTCAGAGCAAATTTTCAGTCAGATAGCTCAATCTTGAAAAAAAAAAGTTAGTGATTTATCATCTCCAAAGACATCTTTAAAGAAAAAAAAAAAAATTTTTCAGGGAACCGAAAGGTTTTGGGCGAAATTTCATGAAATTAAGTAAGTGGGGGGTAACATATTTAAAAAAAAAATATTTTTTACCAAAATTTTCAAAAAAAAAATATTTCAAAAATAATTTCATTCATTTGTGAATAAGTCCTGAAAATTTCATTAAAATCGGACAATTACTTGATTTTTTACAAGAATTTTCAAATCAATGTGTTTTCAACGTAAAAAAAGCGCAAAAAAAAACTATGTTATTGTATCTGACATCGCGATGACGTAAACAAAAGAAGATATTTAACCAAAATTTCGAACGTGTTAGAATATATTAAAAAATTTTTTAAAATAATTAAAAAATACTTTGGTCTTTCATCTTAATAATAACATAAGTATTTTGACGAAAAAAAATTATTTTTGTTAAGTTTGTGGCATTTTTCATTACGCTATCTGTTTTCCCGCGAAAACACCGGAGATCGCTAGTGGAGCACAAACTCTCTTTGCAACAATCACCAACAGGGTCTAGAAGATAAGCTGATTGGCCGTTACAAGTCACATAAGTGACCAAGTATGGTGAATAATAATTGCAGAAAAGGAAGGCGGAGTTAATCCAACAACATCGCCCCGCTAATGTATACAGTGTATAAAAAAAGAAACACGATGCTTGATAAATAGCTCATTGTATTCTTTCAAGGAGTATTTGGTAACTACTTTTATGCTTTACCTCTACAAGAATCTGAAAACAAATGAAGTATTTTAAAAATCATATCACCCGATGCAAGGTGACAATGCCGCTAAGACGCAGAGGTTTACATGGCGTGAAAGTGAAATAGAATGAGAAGACTGAGAATGGGGAGGATTGAGGAAAGGACAAAAAAAAAGAAACAAGTTTCAAAAAGACAGAAGTTGCATTTAAATTTTTCAAGATTGTAGTTATTAGAGAAGCGAGAAATCGGAAGTGGCTTACACCGGCGAGAAGTGAGAGAAAATAAATTATGAGAATAGAACACAGACGATTGCATCTAGCTAGTTCAATAGTAAAACGGTGAGACCTAGATGTCAATCTGGTAACACGCTTAAATTCATGTAGTCGGGGCACAAATTGGAAGGGAGTTTCACGGGCGGGAAGTGCTAAAAATAAACTATTGAATTAGAAGAGACGGTTACACTTAACTAATTCAACAGTAAAGTGGTAGAACCTAGATGCCAATCTAGTAGCACGCTTAAATTCATGGAGTCGGGGCATAATGAAAAAAGCTCATCGCAGTAGTTGCCATGAAAATATTTGTAGAAAAGACAGAGGGAAGCCACGTCTCGTCGGTGAGAAAGTGATTGAAGACGAGATGCCTAGTAAGGATTGATTACGTTATTTCTGCTATATCTGGGTTGTTTAACACTCACTTTCTAGGCTTTGGAGGGTTTTAGTATCGTTTCCGCTCTCTTTGCGGATGCAACGTCGCAAGTCTATCGCCATTTCCATCGCAAATGTTCAGATGAGCGCTCCATTCTTTAGTTCTACCAATTCAAACCTTCATGGCTAGGAAACGTCACGCTACTTTCATAGAGTCGAATCGCCCTGATTTCCTCCGCATTCTAAATGTAAGGAGAACGTTCTACAAGACAGTCAAGATCTACTACTTTGTGAGTGTTGTAGCATACCTACGGACGATAATGGGTATGTCTTTATTTTACATAAATACAGTAGTGAATACTGTATGTTGGTCTGCAGTTGGAGATTAGTCTCCAGCTGTGCTTGTCAAACTCTCTGCCTCCGGCCGACGATACTCAGACGAGGCTATGTCGAAGGGCAGAGTCTCGTCTCGGGAAACAGCTACCCAATCCAGTTTTATACGGAGTCTACGGTGAATCTTTGGC
The DNA here is from genome assembly GCA_964036315.1 of Acanthosepion esculentum. NCBI lineage: Eukaryota > Metazoa > Mollusca > Cephalopoda > Sepiida > Sepiidae > Acanthosepion > Acanthosepion esculentum. The sequence goes on along the minus strand of OZ038492.1, from coordinate 32,451,045 downwards.
CGAGCCCCACATTAAATTCAGTCTTGTGCTACATCTGACCGCGTGGGGAGGTTGGTAGATATCCTCAGTTGGAGATTCATTGTGGAATTCACTTGACTCAATTCTAGCTGTTGACTGCTTCTTCTACGGGCCGCTGGCGAATCTTATATGTGTTGTTCTTATCCTAAGTTTTATCGTTCATTACCAACCTTCGTGTAATTATTCTATTCAGTAACCTTCCCTAGGTTATAACAGTGAGACAGACTAGACGATGGATATTTCGCTGGACACTACAGTCTTAATGTTTTGATGTCAAGGGTCAATAGTTCTTTACCTTTAGGAATAATCTTCACTTTCTACTACATATCCTTTCATTCATATCAAATATTGATTATTAACTTTCGGAAAGTAACCGCTTGCTTGAGTGCCTTTCTTGCCTTTTAATAGGTGAACTTTAGTATAAAAATGTAACACAACAATATACATTAAAGTAAGAATTTCAAAAGAAAGCGTTTCAAGCATTTAACCTGCCAATACAAACGCGTCAGCATTTGTTTCTGTTCATCAGGAACTGCATCAAATAGGAATACAGTTTCAAACGGTACTTTTTAAAAAAATCATTTGAACACAAACAACACGATAAAGCAACTAAGTTAAAAGGGGTTACTAAGCGTGAGAGGATATTAGAAAAATAAAACATTATTAAGGTGAGAGAAGAATAAAAGAAATGGAATTAAGAAGAAAGAAGATAACGATTGACATTGCATTTAAATTTTAGATGACCAAAGTTGACAGGAAAGCAAGAAGCCGCAAGAAAGTTCCTCAAGCAAGAAGTGCGAGAGAAGAAATTGTTAGCATAGAACTTGTGGTCAAATCTAGCTATTTCAACTATAAAAAGATGAGACCTTACCACCAATCTAGTACTACGCTTAAATTCGTAAAGTCTAGGTACCAAAGAGGAAAGCTCATCAAAATAATTACCATGAAAATATAGAATAAGCAAAGGGAAGCTACATCACGGCGGTCGGAAAGTAACTGAGGCTGAGATGCCAAACCAGGACCAATAATATTGCAGATCTAGCAGAAGCACCGGACCAGATGTGACAGCAATATTCAATGTATAGAGTGGTAGATTATAAATGTGTATGAAAGTAAGATTGTCTAGCAGCAGGCCGAGTCAAGATCCATCTAAAATGGTAGGTTTCATCCTGCTTAACGAAACATTTATAGAGGCATTATTCATAAGCTGGGCGAAATAATCATCATGTCTCTGAATTACGCGGAAAAGGCCTCTGTAAGCACGTTGCAGACGACGAGCTCTAGCAGAATCACGCAATGTTTTAAATGTTTAGGTTGTTTTTGTTTAGCGGCATATCGACTTCTATGGGTTTTTTTAATGCCGAAATGGAAATATTTTTTACGCAATCTTATTTTATTTCTGGAGATAATTGTTTTCGTGATACAAATCTTACTAATTAACCCATAGCTGGAGGGGGAAGAGGTGGATTATTACCTTTCTTAACGGTATTTACACGTAAGTGAATGTAACGACCCCGACTGGAATTCAAACTTGGCTCTTCGATTTCTCATCCTGATCCACTGCCCATCACACCATCTCCATATCCTGAAGAAGTTTAAAAGAAAATGGGGCGTAGAAAGACGTTCACTTAAAATTATAAATCTGAAATTTCTGTAGCACATTATGAGGAAGGATGATCGGTCTTTTGAACAGGAGTAGAGGTGTATTCCTTGTTGACTGTTTAAGTTTCGGTTTCCGGTTCTTTCTAATGTCTACTTCAACTTTATTCTCCTAACGTCTCCGCCTGAACTCTATTCGCTACTTAAATCTTGACCTCTTCAAGTCGAAAGGTAGCCTTTATCTTTACTGTATAGTCCCAATGACTTCACCTCTTGCCCTTCCACACGCTCATACAACACCACATAGTAACTGTTAGGGGATGCTCAATTACTTCTCCTATAATCTCAAATTATCAAGTTGAATTACTTCCCTTATCCGCTAGTCCGGTCGCGGCATTCAACATGGTGATAAACTGGCACGTACGCGGAACTCATGGTTTAAATCTAAATAAATCATTGCTGCTCTCAGACCGTAAATAAGTTATTTTATTATGCGTCAAAATACACTTGTCTTTTATTTTCATTTTTGTACATCCCATCAATCTGGATTATAAGAGAAACCCTCTACCCTGAGTGGCTCCTGGGTCTTATATTGGGTGAACGTCTGTAAAAAAAATCGAATGATGTAAAATGGCAGGTAAAGCAAAATTTAGACGCCAATGGAATCGCTTCATCATAAAAGTCGTTCGAATTTTCTCTCAGCCGCGTCGACTCATCAATTGACAGAAGTGGTTTGAGTTGAATTGACGTCCTCTGTCGATGGAGAGAAAAGTAACATTTAATTTCCTTGATTATATACATTTTCTGTCGTGTTTCCGTATATAAGGATTTTCTTTTAACTTTACCAAAATTAGAAATTTTCAAAATCTTCGTCTCCACCGCTCCAGCTGGCTGTTCTTATCTGGATTTGTGTGGGTGACAGAAAAGCGCATGCGTACCGGTCTTCAATGATTGGCAGCCTATGATTGGCAAACATGTTCCTCTTTCTCCAAATCAGACATTTTCCTATTGAGCCTACCGTACTAATCAATTCAATCTTCTATGAAGTAAAAATGTTAAAATTCGGATATAAATTTTTTTTTTTTAATTTCAAATCTTCATTAAATTTTAATATATTTTTTTTTTAGTTTACTTTTCAAACCGACATAAAATTGGATGCTGAACGGACGAGTTTCATATTTTCTATGGCTTTATGCTTATATTTTCGTTTAGATGTTGGTAATATATATATATATATATATATATATATATATATATATATATATATATATATATATATATATATATATGTATGTATGTAGTTTTCATTTTATTAAACGATAAAAGAAGAAAAAAACAGTTTCTGTATATTAAGCACTGAATCTTTACCATTGAAGTTTCCCGCTTTTATTTTTATTTTGTGTCTGTCAAACCGGAAGTATAGAAAGTACTTACCTCTCGATATAGGAACGCTCTGTGGTATAGCCATTACATCTTCATCGATTATGCCTAATACATAGCATCTTTAGCTTCATATATATATATATATATATATATATATATATATATATATATATATATATATGTATGTGTGTGTGTGTGTGTATGTTTGTCTCTGTGTGCATGTGTGTGTAATTTTCTTTATTTTTAGCCTGTCTTTTTAACTTTAAAATCTTCAATTATCCAGAAATTTTATTTTATCTTTGGCTACTCATTTGAAGGAGAATATAAGTCATTTACTTGTCATTTGATAATAGCAGTCATGAGTGTGTGTCCATATGCGTGAGTGTGAGTGTACAAGTGTTTATATATGTGTAAGAGTGTGTGTGTGCACAAGCTTTTACATGTGTGTGTATGTTTGCATGTGTGCATGTTTACATGTGTGTGTACGTGTGCGTGTGTGTGTATGCGTGTAAAATGTTAACGTGTGTTTGTGTTGGTATGTTGGTGTGTGTGCGTGTGTGTTTGTTTGTGCGTGCGAGGGTACAAGTTTTAGAATGTGCGTGCCTGTGTGCGTGATTAAAAGTGTTTACTTTTATGTGCACGTCTGTGTGTGGGTTAGAAATTATTCTTCAACTAAAAATGAAATAGGAAAAGACAATTTATTTGGTGCCTAACTTTTGACAATTTATTTTAATTATATTGATGATGATGCTTTAAAAAAGATTTCACTAAGATATTATCATCCACAACAACAACAACAGATAATAATAACAACAACAACAGCAATAACAATAATAATAATAATAATAATAATATTAATAATAATAATAATATCACCAGGGAACCTAATTATGAGAACTTGTAACGGAGCATACCAATTTACGAATCTGACAGAAAAAAAAACTCAAGTACTTACAGTAAGATGGCTGATCAGAAATGATTCGAAAAAAAAAATGGACTGGAATCGATTATTAAAGCAAATTTTTTTTATCGAAGGTATTGGAATGGAAATTGGTATCGTGGATGGCCCTGCGTATATTGACAACTAAAAGAAAACCCAAGAAAATCAATCAGAACTAAGTTGCCATGAAATGCGATCAAATATTAGCATAATCCATTACATGAATGCTTTGAGATCTTATTCAATGAGTTGTCTTCTGAGCCCTTTGGTCGAAACTTAGCAGACGTCTTGCTGGAGGTATCTCCGACGCAGCCCTTGAGGGCCATGTCTTGAAATCTGCGTTGCCCTTCTCCTAACTTGATTGCCAACCACAACTAGAGAGACCAGTCTGCCCTACTGTTTAATCCATAGCTAGTAAGGGAGAAGAGATGGATTCATATGATTTAAAAACTTTAAAAAAATGTACATAAATGGGAATTTACTTTAGCGAGATACTCTGGATTTTCCTCGTATGATCAATAAACGATCAATCGACCGAATAAACGCGATTTCCAGAAAAGGAAAAAAAAAAAACCTCGAAAAGACACAGTTTAACAATTGTTAAACAATATTTATAAATTATCTCTGACATACATATATACATACATACTGCCGAAATATTGTTACAGATATACTATCGAAATATTTGTTAAACACAGTGTCTTATATTCTGGGAATCACGTCCTTTTAGGTCAATCATTTTGCTCCGTATTATTATTATTATATTATTATTATTATTATTTTTATTTCCTTTGATATCTGCCGCTTACACATTTCTTTTTGTGTCCCACCAAGGGACCTAAGGTTAGAAATGGTATCATGACACTTTCCACTGAAAATAAAATTACATAGATAAAGCCCTTCATAAAGTGTGAGCTGTACTTGTCAGAATAATGTTTTGTATGTCTTTGAGGCATGGACTTCCAGGGACCCCTTCAATCAGCCTACTGGAATCTTTTCCAACCAGTCCAAGGGCTCCAACTACAACAGGGATTGTTGATGTTCCCATGTGCCACATTTTTGAGATTTCTATTTGAAGGTCCTTTTATTTTGACAGCTTTTCGAATATTATTATCATTATTATTATCATTATTATTATTATTATTATTATTATTATTATTATTATTATTATTATTATTATTATTATTTCCTTTCCTTCCAGGTCCCAATCAGAGACCTAAGTTCAGAAATGGCTTCATGGAATTTTCCAATTATCATCTGTCGTAAAATATAAAAACAAAACACCCTAAGATCACACACACATTTTGCATATATAAAACTCTTCGTAATATATGAGATTTACTTGTGAGTACAATTTTTGTATTATTTAAGGCCTGGGCTACCAGGAATTCTTTCACTGAGTCTATCGATACCTTTTCCAGTCAATCTGAGAGCTCTAACTAAAACTGGAATTATTATTATTATTATTATTTCTTTTGATTTCTGGCGTTTACACATTTCTTTCCGGGTCCCGCTCAGGGACCTAAGGTTAGAAATGGCATCATGACACTGACAAAATTTTTTTTACATAAATAAAGCCTTTCGTAAAGTGTGGGCTGTACTTGTGAGAACAATTTTTTGTATCTCTTTGAGGCATGGGCTTCCAGGAATCCCTTCAATTAGTCTAATGGAATATTTTCCAACCAATCCGAGGTCTCCAACTACAACAGGGACTGTTGATGTTTCCATGTGCCACATTTTTGAGATTTCTATTTCAAGGTCCTTGTATTTTGACAGTTTTTCGAATATCTTCAAAGATATATTGCAGTCAGCAGGGACTGCCATATCAATAAGGAGGCACTTATTTTGTTTGTGGTCTTTAATAACAATGTCTGGGCGGTTGGCTTTGATTGTTCTGTCAGTGTGTATTATGTAGTCACATAGAATTGTAACATATCCTATCTCCGTAACCGGGTCTGGGTGGTGTTCGTACCAGTTTCTTTCAGTTTCCTTCCCGTAGAAGTTGCAGATTTTCCAGTGCAGATATTGGCCCACTCTGTCATGCCGGGTTTTATATTCAGTGGGTGCCAATATCGTGCAAACTGATACAAGATGATCAATTGTTTCTGGATATTTATCACAGAATCTGCATTTTGGGCTAACACAATATTTTAGTATAAGTGCTTGATAATTTCTAGTTATTATTATTATTATTATTATTATTATTATTATTAGTGCTGGACATTGATGTAGTCAAAGGAAATTCTGTTCTTGAGGCATGGTATGAAAAAATCCACACAACACAAGAATTCTTTGGAGATGATGGTAATTTTCAAGGAAATTTACAATGTTGGTGTCAATTCCAATTTTCTAAATCGCTTTTTCAAGTTTCTAAGTAGTATCCGAAGCGCACCTTTTCTTTATCAGTTCACCCCAAGCAAGGCGATAATGCCACTAAGACGCAAGGTACTGGGAGTGAAAGAGAATGAGAAGAATCTAAGAGCAACCGGAAACTCAACCCTAAACAGAAAACACAGGGGAAAAAAAACTACTTCTAGCAAGGAGGTGCATGAACTGAACGATATCTATATATCTTTCTATCTATATAATGGTTCGTTCACATCTTTCCATAACGGAGGCTTCATCAATTGTTTCTCGTAAGACAAAAGTACAAAGTCTTAAATCAGGCCAGCAAAAATAACAATGAGTAAAGTCATTAGTAATGGATGGTAGTATTTATGGCTGAAGTTTCACGATTTTGTGGGTATTTTATTAATTGCAACACTTTTTTTCTGGATTTTTAGAAGATTCTCTTCCAACGGAATACAGTCAAGAAATGATATTTAATCTAAAATGACACTGGCGGTTCTTATTTCTTCAATTTCAGCGTTTCGGAGGAATGTAAATATTTAGAAAGAAAGATGTAGCAGTTTCAAGCATACTTCAAACTTAGAAAAGAACGACATTGCAATTCATGAAGACAGATGCAGCAATTTTAAGGTTTCTTCAATTTACAAATTTTAAAGAGCCCTGAAAATATATAAAGAAAGATGCTGCAAGTTTAAGGTTTCTTCAATTTCCAAATTTGAAAGAGCCGTGAAAATTCATAAAGAAAGACACTGTAAGTTTAAGGTTTCTTCAATTTCCAAATTTGAAAGAGCCGTGAAAATTCATAAAGAAAGATCCTGCAATTCTAAGGTTTCTTCAATTTCCAAATTTGAAAGAGCCGTGAAAATTCATAAAGAAAGACACTGTAAGTTTAAGGTTTCTTCAATTTCCAAATTTGAAAGAGCCGTGAAAATTCATAAAGAAAGATCCTGCAATTCTAAGGTTTCTTCAATTTCCAAATTTGAAAGAGCCGTGAAAATTCATAAAGAAAGATCCTGCAATTCTAAGGTTTCTTCAATTTCCAAATTTTAAAGAGCCTTGAAAACTCATAATGAAAGATCCTGCAATTCTAAGTTTTGTTCAATTTCCAAATTTCAAAGAGACGTGAAAATTAAGAAAGAAAAGTCTCCAATTTTTAATGTTTCTTCAATTTGCGAATTTCAAATAACCGCGAAAATTCATAAAGAAAGATGCTATAATTTTAAGTTTTCCTCATTTTCAAAATTTCAAAGACATGGTGAACATTCAGAAAGAACAATGTTGCAATTTTAAGGTTTATTAAAACTTTGAAAGTCATTCACATTTTTACAATTGCTTTGTATATGTTTTTCGAAATAATTACACTTTTTTTATGACGCTTTCATAATGGCGACCACAACATCCTGTCCGACCATTTCTCACTAAAGGTGCCGTATTGAACACTGGATCAATTTAAACGCCTACGTAGGGAATGCTTTTGCCAAAAATATGTGACTTTGTTAAGAACGGATAAGACATTTTGAAAATATTTCAAGTATGTAAAATCAATGTCAGGCACAAAAGACGAACGAATGCAGCGAAAAACTTCATTTATAGGCGATGGGAATCTCGTAGTATTCTTTTACCTACGCGTCAAGCATACTTAAATAAACAAAACTTTTATTAATAAATATCCTGTTTTTGGCAACCCTGATATTTATTCAATCAGTTATGGTGGAATTGGCATGGCTACTTATGTTTCTGTATTGACTAAATGATGTTTGGGATATGGATGATTTTGCTGTAGCCAAGAAATCCTGATCATAAATCTGAACTCCAATTAACCATTATTATTTCAATACGTGTTTTGTATACGTTAGAAACAATAACGGTTACACAGTCGAGATTGTATGATTTACAAGTATCTTTAGTTGAACAATATACCGGGTGTAGCGGAAAACTTGTCCAATTGTTAGACTAAGCTTCGAAACGTTGTTTCGTAGACATGATTAAAAATATATTACTGGAATTCTCAGAGATTTTTTATAACACTATTAGACTCTGCCTTGAGCAATAAGAATGTATAATTACTCTCCAAGCTTAACAGAAGAATCGTGATGAAATCGACCATAAACGACATGTTCATCATTAATTACTAATAGATAAGGAGCGGAAACTCATAAAGGATTGAAATAACGTTCAAATTATATATATATATATATATATATATATATATATATATATATATATATATATATATATATATATATATATTATTCCAGGATCATTTTCCAAATTGTTCAAGATGATCTTCGCTTTCTAACTTTCTGTCTTGGAGTAACACGTTGCCTCACACGTTTCACGTACGGTTTCATTTTCAAGCCTTTTTTCAATTCTCTTTGGACTGTCTCTGGATCTTTTCTAATTGATCTCTTTAGCTCTAAGTTGAAATGATGATCCCTCTTCTTGTTGTGACCTCCAGATTCAGTTTTCCTCTCTGCTGTTCCCTCTTTTTAAAATTATTTCACCGTTCTGTTGATGGTTTTTAAAAGGGACTTTGAAGATGGAAGCCAGAGTATGAATGTTAGAACCATTACCGAAGGCTTGAATGATTTTCTTTGTCTCATCATTGCTCATTTAGGAAGACAGTGGGTCTGAAACAAAACGATTTTAACCTGTTTTCTTTCTAGATAAATAAGCCAAAAGGTTTTTCAATGATTCTTACGACAAATGGTGTGATGTTGGCTAAATGTCTTATCTGAAAAAAAAAACTCAGTTAGTTTAATTTTTGTTTTAGATATTAAACATTGTTTTGGATGGACAATTATGCTGTTACAAGATTTAGACAATTTTGCTGTTACATCCGTTTTATAAAGATGTTATATAAAGCTAAAAATTGTAATGTTAATATTATAAGGAAATATTTGGCATATATTGACCGAACAGGCCGTACTACTGTCGCTTGAAATTTATAAAATCTTTCTCTGAAAACAATTTTTCAGGAAGATAGGCTTCTCAAACCCAGTCTCTGTTATCGCTCTTTCAGGTATTGATGGGGTTGGCCTTCCTAACTATTTTTTGAAGTGCTTTGGAATGTCAACATCTTGATTATGTCATTATTTTCTCTTCGATTTCCATGTGCTATCGACTTTAGTTGTTGCATGTGTTGATAGTCTTCAAGTGGTTTCTGTTATATGATACTGCTTTTTTTGTGATTCTGTAGCTCCAGTCCACAAGGCTGAAAGAAGGATGGTCTTCGCCAAGACCCACATGCTTCATTCTCTCAAAGCCATTTTTAACCCATGATATGAGAAAGCGGCTGTAAATAGCTGACAATTTTTAACGGGCATGACACAATGTATAACATTCACATGAAAGTCCTCATCAAACGAGACATTTTAAGAACTTGAATCGAGTTTTCAGGTTAATGCTTTGGTTTTGTATAAATGTTCAAACACACACACACACACACACACACACACACACACACACACACACACACACATATATATGAAGGTACAAAGCCAATATATAAAGACGTCATATAAATGTACAAAGAGGATATATAAAGAATTTATACAAAGAAAAAATGAGATATATATAGTCATTATATAAAGGTAAAAATGCGATATATAAAGAGATTATATAAATGGATAAAGTAATTATATGAAGACATTATATAATGGTAAGAGGTGGATATATAAAAACGCTATAGAAAGGTATAAAGATGTTATGTAAGGACGTGATATCAAGGTACAAAGAGAATACATAAAAACGTTATATAGACGTACAAAGAGAATACATAAAAACGTTATATAGAGGTAAAAAGAGAATACATAAAAACGTTATATAGAGGTAAAAAGAGAATACATACAGAAGTTATATATAGGTACAAAAAATACATAAAGAAGTTATATAGAGGTACAAAGAGAATACATAAAAACGTTATATAGAGGTACAAAGAGAATACATAAAAACGTTATATAGAGGTAAAAAGAGAATACATACAGAAGTTATATATAGGTACAAAAAATACATAAAGAAGTTATATAGAGATACAAAGAGAATACATAAAGACGTTATATAGAGGTACAAAGAGAATACATAAAAAACGTTATATAGAGGTAAAAAGAGAATACATAAATACGTTATATATAGGTACAAAAATACATAAATAAGTTATATAGAGGTACAAAGAGAATACATAAAGACGTTATATAGAGGTACAAAGAGAATACATACAGACGTTATATAGAGGTACAAAGAGAATACATAAAGACGTTATATAGAGGTACAAAGAGAATACATAAAGACGTTATATAGAGGTACAAAAATACATAAATAAGTTATATAGAGGTACAAAGAGAATGCATAAAGACGTTATATAGAAGTACAAAGAGAATACATAAAGGTGTTATATAGAGGTATAAAGAATATATCTAAATAAAAAAATTATATAAAGATACAAATATAAAATTACAATGAAAAGTAGTATGTTTTTTTCGTGTTCTATTGGTAGAGAGAACAGGTCATGTTATTATAAACACTTATCGAACACTCGTGTATACTATTTATTGATAATAAAGACAGAAAGGGTTGAAATTAACTTGTTGAAAGGACTGCTATATCATCCATAATATTATTTGTTGGAGACAGAAATATGAAAATTAGCAATTACTGTTTGTGATAGACGGTAAAAAATTCGTTAGTTTGAAAAACAACGCCTTCTAATTTGGTAATAAATCAATGAGAGTCCTGGCAGAAATTAAATTAACAGTTTCAAAGGAATACAAAGACTGTTGACATTTTTAGCTAATTACGTACAATGTACAATGATCAATGGATTTATACTTTATTTGAATTGATATCTATTAAAGAAAATCTGTTGTACTTTATGTTGTTTTATGATTAAGAGTTGCAAGTCAGACAGAAGATTCGCTCTATTCCGATGAACAGAACAGAACTTGGAAGAACATAGATGTTCACAAATAAAAAAAAAATATGCTATGTCTTACTCACTTGATGCATTCATCTACGCAAACGTATAGACGGAATACAACTCCCATTCCCTCGTACGACAGATGGAAGAAAAGATTTCAAATGGTAGAAAAGCGACCAACGTAGATGTATATCAGAAAATTCAATAAATCGTAATTTGAAAGACAACTTGTGTCGTTAATATAGCGTGACAAAGGAGAAGATCAGAGACCCATCGTATGGGTGAATCGACTGCCCACGTATTCTGTGATCAGACGACGAGAACAAACATACGAATCAAAGTTTATTTGATAACATCGATGCATAAGCGAGTCTCAGTGCGTCGTTATTGTAAATATATGTAAATCAAATTCACGAAAACTAAATTATGGAAGATATAACATTTTTATAGGCATGAAAATTTTTTTTGGCGGAACTAGATTTATTTTAGTAAAGATATAATTATATTATAATCAGATCCCTATAATTTTAAAATCCGTTGGGAAAAAAAGCTCAGTTTTTTGTTCAGTATGGATAGAAGAGTAAAAGTTTCGTTTATCTTTGAAGGCCCAACGAAAATAGATTTTTAATTGTACTTCGTACCACTTTTGGGGGTTACTTCTGAGCTGTAATAGATTTCCAAATTCGAGAGTTTTGATTTGTTGGGGTATGCATTTCAGGATCCAGCGCTACTAGAATTTGAATTTTACTACTTGACACATTTGGAGTTTACTTTTGAGAACTCAGTGTCACCGTCACTTTCTAGTTTGGGAGGCTACGTTTTAAAATACAGCTGTAATAGGATTTTGAATTTCGGTAATTTTGATTAGTGTAGGGTCTGCATTTCGGGATCCACTGCTACTAGATTTTGAATTTCATTACTTGACACATTTGGAGATTACTTTTGAGAACTCAGTGTCACCGTCGCTTTCTAGTTTGGGAGGCTACATTTTAAAACCCAGCTGTAATAGGATTTTGAATTTCGGTAGTTTTGATTTGTCGACGGTCTGCATTTCGGGATACAGTTCTATTAGATTTTGAATTTCATTACTTGACAAACTTGGAGAGGTTACTTTTGAGAACTCAGTGTCACCGTCACTTTCTAGTTTGAGAGGCTACATTTTAAAACCCAGCTGTAATAGGATTTTGAATTTCGGTAATTTTGATTAGTGGGGGGTCTGCATTTCGGGATCCACTGCTACTAGATTTTGAATTTCATTACTTGACACACTTGGAGAGGTTACTTTTGAGAACTCAGTGTCACCGTCACTTTCTAGTTTGGGAGGCTACATTTTAAAACCCGGCTGTAATAGGATTTTGAATTTCGGTAATTTTGATTAGTGGGGGGGGGTCTGCATTTCGGGATCCACTGCTACTAGATTTTGAATTTTGCTACTTGACACATTTGGGAGTTACTTTTAAGAACCCAACGCCAGTAGACTTCGAATTTTGCTGCAACTAACTTTTGTAAATGTACGTTTTAGGAACGGATGTCACTATGCTTTGTGGTCACTTTTAGGGACCCAGTTATAGTAAATTTTTAATTTCGCTAGTTATGAATTTGGGGTCTGCATTTTACGATCCCGTGCTGCTAGAATTTGAATTTCAATACTTTCTCCTTTTGAGGGTTACTTTTGAAAACCCAACGCCATTAGACTTCGAATTTCCAAGCATGCAAATTTTGGGGATCTATATTTTACCACACGGTGTCCATGTATTTAGAATTTCACGACTTCCCATGTTTTGTGGTCAGTTTTGGGAACCCAACTATAACAGGTCTTGAATTTCGCTAGTTACGATTATGGAATTTCCATTTTAGGATCCAGCATTACTAGGTTTTGAATTTCACTACTTGATGTTTTTGGGGTTTACTATTGAGAACCAAATTTCAATTCTTCCCATGTTCTGGTGTTACTTGAGAAGCATTACATTTGTATTTTACTACTCGCCCCTTTTGGCATGTACATTTTAGGAACCGGCCCGACTACAATTTCCCTAATTGACATTTTTAGGGCTGCTTTTAAAAAGCTAGCGTATATAAATTATGGATTTTGCTACTTGCAACTTTTGCGGGACTAATTTCAAAAGCCAAGCGTCAGTAAATTTTGAATTCCATTACTTTGAAGAGTTTATCCTATTATCAATTCTATATTCTGAGTCTTTAACTGATAACGGTTCGCAATTGGAAATCGGAAGTCCGAGTTCCAATTCTAGTTGGGTTCACTATATTCACTTACGTACAAATACCCTTGGAAACGATATTAACCGACCTCTTATTCCCCCAGCTATGGGTTAATTAGTGGGCTTGTATAAGTAAAATCAATATTAGCTCCATAACATTCTTATAATATAAAATATTTTCTGGCTCTAAATAAACTGCAAATGGTAGATAAATCGTAAAAAATGATAATTAACTCATTCAGAGTTTAATAGGGAAAATTTGCAAAATAAATACCCAGTTCAATACCACCAATATGTCTGTCAGTTGTCATACCATAATCATTTGCTCACGTCCCCGATGCGCTGACGTACTGTGTAGACTAGTTCGGGGTCATCATGTCCGAAAGTTTTAGTTTCAAGGATGAACAGAACAGGCAATTTGGGAGTCACATCTAGAGACTTGAGAACGTTCTCAGTCGGAGACTGTTCGAGCGGACTCGGTTGCCCGAGCTCAAGGTTTTGTTAACTAAGACCACCTCTACGAGTTTATCAAACTCTTTTGTCAAAATCTTCCATTATATCGTACGGATTTGGCTGTAATGCATGTACCTGATATACACTTTTAAGACTAAGTATAATGACGAATATATTTCACTCTTTAAAATTGTACACTAGTGACATTTTGTTGACATGCAGCTTTTCTAGAAAACAGTCGCCCCGGGAGTTTACAATGCTTGGTTCTGAAAATATTCTGTGTAGGGTGGTATCTGTTCAGGGTTGCACAATTTGATGGAGATCACCCACAATGCAAAATCCCCGGTTGAAAACAAAAAAAGAAAAACACAAAGAAGAACAGAGTATAATAATAATATTATTATTATTATTAATAATAATAATAATGATAATACAATACAAACATACAGAACAATCAAAGCTAATCGTCCAGACATCCTGATAAAAAAGATCACAAAAACAGAATGTACTTTCTTATTGAGATTGTAGTCCTATGTATCTTTGAAGATCTACAAAAAATCTGTCAAAATCTTGAAGCGGAAATCTGAAAAATGTGGCAACTGAAGACACCCGTAATTCCAGTTGTAGTTGGAGCCCCCCGGACTGATTGGAAAAGTGCCCGATAGACTCAATGATGAGATGCCTGGTAGCCCATGCATTAAAGAAATACAAAAAAGATTTACCCACAAGTACAGCTCACGCATTTATTTATGTCAAATGTGTGTGATCTTGAGAATTCTTTTTACAAGAATGATCAGTGGAAAATGTCATGAAGCCATTGCTGATCTTAGGTCTCTGGTTGGGACCCCGAAAGAAATAAGTATACAACAGAAATCAAAAGAAGAAATAATAATAATAATAATAATAATAATGTCCACTATTGCGGACAAGTAGCACAAGCATTCATCACCGTCAGTAGCCGTGAATGAACAAAGGAATCTCATGTGGAATACGACTATCTTGACTGACAAGCACTTGGAGAGAAATCGCCCTGATATCAAACTGGTGCACAAGAGCAGCCATGAATGGATCTTGATAGACGTTAGGGTACCTTGGGAAAAGATCAACATGAAACAGACGAAAATAGGCAAACGAAATGTACCAATCAGCAACTGAAGTGGTCCCTTCTGTAGTTGGCACTCTCGTGACTATTTCCAAGAAACTATATGGCTCACAAGAAGCCTTAGGGATTCCTGAAATCAATGGGAGCGCGCCGGTGTAAGTGATCAGAGCTGTTTCGACTTCGAAGGCACACCGCAAATCTGTACGATTTACCCATCTTCAGCATGGCTGCCTCCTCTCCTCTCCTCTCCTCTCCTCATCAGAAAATGAGATATGGAAAGAAAAATGAATACACTTACACATATATATTATACACATGGACGCTGCATGACAAGTAAAATGCGTGTGAAGTCTGCTTAACCAATGAAAATGAAACACCAAAATAAAAATACTTGAAAATTATTTTTCAATACCTCATTCTCTGATGAAGATTTAATAAAAGCGAAAACGTGATTTATAAAAGTTTCCTATTTTTTCTTTATCCTATCATACAACCTCACACCCACATATATTTATCAATTAAGATATACAAAATTATAGAACGTCTACAGTAAATAAAGTCAAATATGAAATATATTGAATCAAATCGCGCATCATGATCACAATTGTATCAATAGCCAAAGGAAAAAAAAGTATTGTACGGTTTCACTCATGGAAATAAAGACAGAAAAACAATTTTCTCTTGTCTGCGTTGAAAAATATCAAGTGGATCTGATAAACGTATGATAGAATGAAACAAATACACCCCCGCCACAAAATCACACAAAAATAATAAAAAAACGGCATGATGAAATCTGAATAGACTGTACAATTTATGAGAAAATCGGAAAAAAAAAAATTTTGGCACCCATGAAATAGTATCGATATTTGACCGAAAATATCTTCCGAAAATACAAACGAATTAAAAATTCAAATTATCGTTCAAAGATGAATGTTAGATAAAAGAAAATTTATCATTGCTTTTCGGTAAATATAAAGAAATAACGTGAAACGAATAATAAACAGGCAGGACACATAATTTTTTTAACGGATTGTCAACCTTTTGAAGGTTATTTAAATCCAAGCAATACGTTTAATTGTAAGAAAATTTGAAGATAATAATAATTGACCGAGTTTTCCAGATAAAAAAATTATTAATTTACCCGAAGCATGGAGCGTATCTGCGCGTAAGTGAATATAACGAACGCGATTGGAATTAGAACTCTGCTCTCCGATTTCTCATACTGAGTCGCTATCCATTATACCACCTGTACATTCAAGCCTATGCCACATGGTATTCTCAAGTGGTCACAAATCTGGGTACTAACCGGGCTCGACGTTGCATAACTTCGGCGATCGAAGAGAGAAATAAAGGCAAAGAAAAGAGGAAAACGTAAAGAAAAGAGGAAAAGGGCAAAGAAGAGAAAAAAGTAAAGAAAAAAAGAAAAAGTCAAAGAAAAGAGGAAAAAAGTAAGGAAAAAAGAAAAAGGCAAAGACAAGAGGAAAAAGAAAAGAAAAGAGGAAACAAGGAAAGAAAAGAAAAATTAAAGAAAGAAGAAAAAGGCCAAGAAAAGAGGAAAAAGTAAAGAAAAAAGAAAAAAGCAAAGAAAAGAGGAAAAAGTAAAGAATAGAACAAAAAAGCAAAGGACAGAGGAAAATGTAAAGAAAAGAATAAATAAGCAAAGAAAAAAAAAGTAAAAAATAAGGCAAAGAAAAGAAAAAGTAAAGAAAGAAGAAAAAGTCAAAGAAAAGAGGAAAAATTAAAGAATAGAGGAAAAAGTTAAAAAAGAGGAAAAGTAGAAAAAGAAGGAAAAAGGCAAAGAAAAGAGGAAAATGTAAAGGAAAGAAAAAAGTAAAGAAATAAAGAAAAAAGTAAAGAAATAAAGAAAAAAGTGAAGAAATAAAGAAAAAGTAAAGAAAACAAAAAAGTAAAGAAAAAAAGAAAAAGTAAAGAAAAGAAAAAGTAAAGAAAAAAGAAAAAGGCAAAGAAAAGAAAAAGTAAAGAATGAAGAAAAAGGCAAAGAAAAGAGGAAAAAGGCAAAGAACAAAAAAGGCAAAGAAAAGAAGAAAAAGTATAAAAAGAGGAAATAGGCAAAGAAAAGAAAAAGTAAAGAAAGAAGAAAAAGGCAAAGAAAAAAAGAAAAAGGCAAAGAAAAGAGAAAAAAGCAAAGAAAAGAGGAAAAATTAAAGAAAAGAAGAAAAGGGCAAAGAAAAAAGATAAAAGGCAAAGAAAAGAGGAAAAATTAAAGAAAAGAAGAAAAAGGCAAAGAAAAAAGATAAATGGCAAAGAAAAGAGGAAAAAGTAAAGAAAAGAAGAAAAAGGCAAAGAAAAAAGATAAAAGGCAAAGAAAAGAGGAAAAATTAAAGAAAAGAAGAAAAAGGCAAAGAAAAAAGATAAATGGCAAAGAAAAGAGGAAAAAGTAAAGAAAAGAAGAAAAAGGCAAAGAAAAAAGATAAAAGGCAAAGAAAAGAGGAAAAAGTAAAGAAAAGAAGAGAAGGGCAAAGAAAAAAGATAAATGGCAAAGAAAAGAGGAAAAAGTAAAGATAAGAAGAAAAAGGCAAAGAAAAAAGATAAATGGCAAAGAAAAGAGGAAAAAGTAAATAAAAGAAGAAAAAGGCAAAGAAAAAAGATAAAAGGCAAAGAAAAGAGGAAAAATTAAAGAAAAGAAGAAAAAGGCAAAGAAAAAAGATAAATGGCAAAGAAAAGAGGAAAAAGTAAAGAAAAGAAGAAAAAGGCAAAGAAAAAAGATAAAAGGCAAAGAAAAGAGGAAAAAGTAAAGAAAAGAAGAAAAGGGCAAAGAAAAAAGATAAATGGCAAAGAAAAGAGGAAAAAGTAAAGAAAAGAAGAAAAAGGCAAAGAAAAAAGATAAAAGGCAAAGAAAAGAGGAAAAATTAAAGAAAAGAAGAAAAAGGCAAAGAAAAAAGATAAATGGCAAAGAAAAGAGGAAAAAGTAAAGAAAAGAAGAAAAAGGCAAAGAAAAAAGATAAAAGGCAAAGAAAAGAGGAAAAAGTAAAGAAAAGAAGAAAAGGGCAAAGAAAAAAGATAAATGGCAAAGAAAAGAGGAAAAATTAAAGAAAAGAAGAAAAAGGCTAAGAAAAAAGATGAATGGCAAAGAAAAGAGGAAAAAGTAAAGAAAAGAAGAAAAAGGCAAAGAAAAAAGATAAATGGCAAAGAAAAGAGGAAAAAGTAAAGAAAAGAAGAAAAGGGCAAAGAAAAGAGATAAATGGCAAAGAAAAGAGGAAAAAGTAAAAAAAGAAGAAAAAGGCAAAGAAAAAAGATAAATGGCAAAGAAAAGAGGAAAAAGTAAAGAAAAGAAGAAAAGGGCAAAGAAAAAAGATAAATGGCAAAGAAAAGAGGAAAAAGTAAAAAAAGAAGAAAAAGGCAAAGAAAAAAGATAAATGGCAAAGAAAAGAGGAAAAATTAAAGAAAAGAAGAAAAGGGCAAAGAAAAAAG
The DNA here is from genome assembly GCA_964036315.1 of Acanthosepion esculentum. Classification (NCBI taxonomy): domain Eukaryota; kingdom Metazoa; phylum Mollusca; class Cephalopoda; order Sepiida; family Sepiidae; genus Acanthosepion; species Acanthosepion esculentum. The sequence goes on along the minus strand of OZ038492.1, from coordinate 32,432,635 downwards.
ATGAATGGCAAAGAAAAGAGGAAAAAGTAAAGAAAAGAAGAAAAGGGCAAAGAAAAGAGATAAATGGCAAAGAAAAGAGGAAAAAGTAAAAAAAGAAGAAAAAGGCAAAGAAAAAAGATAAATGGCAAAGAAAAGAGGAAAAAGTAAAGAAAAGAAGAAAAGGGCAAAGAAAAAAGATAAATGGCAAAGAAAAGAGGAAAAAGTAAAAAAAGAAGAAAAAGGCAAAGAAAAAAGATAAATGGCAAAGAAAAGAGGAAAAAGTAAAGAAAAGAAGAAAAGGGCAAAGAAAAAAGATAAATGGCAAAGAAAAGAGGAAAAAGTAAAAAAAGAAGAAAAAGGCAAAGAAAAAAGATAAATGGCAAAGAAAAGAGGAAAAATTAAAGAAAAGAAGAAAAAGGCTAAGAAAAAAGATGAATGGCAAAGAAAAGAGGAAAAAGTAAAGAAAAGAAGAAAAAGGCAAAGAAAAAAGATAAATGGCAAAGAAAAGAGGAAAAAGTAAAGAAAAGAAGAAAAGGGCAAAGAAAAAACATAAAATACAAAGAAAAGAGGAAAAAGTAAAGGAAAGAAGAAAAGGGCAAAGAAAAAAGATAAATGGCAAAGAAAAGAGGAAAAAGTAAAAAAAGAAGAAAAAGGCAAAGAAAAAAGATAAATGGCAAAGAAAAGAGGAAAAAGTAAAGAAAAGAAGAAAAAGGCAAAGAAAAAAAATAAAATACAAAGAAAAGAGGAAAAAGTAAAGAAAAGAGGAAAAAGGCAAAGAAAAGAGGAAAAAGCAAAGGAAAGAGGAAAAAGTAAAGAAAAGAAGAAAAAGGCAAAGAAAAGTGGAAAAAGGCAAAGAAATTAGGAAAAAGTAAAGAAAAAAGAAAAAGGCAAAGAAAAGTGGAAAAAGGCAAAGAAATTAGGAAAAAGTAAAGAAAAAAGAAAAAGGCAAAGAAAAGAAAAGGTAAAGAATGAAGAAAAAGGTAAAGAAAAGAGGAAAAAGGCAAAGAAAAGAAAAAAAAGCCAAAGATAAGAGGAAAAAGGCAAAAAAAGAGGAACAAGTAAAGAAAAGAGTAAAAAAGCAAAGAAAAATTAAAGAAAGAATAAAAAGGCAAAGAAAAGAGGAAAAGGTAAAGAAAAGAGGAAAAAGGCAAAGAAAAGAGAAAAAAGTAAAGAAAAGAGGAAAAAGGCAAAGAAAAGAATAAGTAAAGAAAGAAGATAAAGGCAAAGAAAAGAGGAAAAAGGCAAAGAAAAGTGGAAAAAGGCAAAGAAATTAGGAAAAGATGTAATAGGCAAAGAGAAAAAGCATAAAAAAGGCAAAGAAAAGAAAAATTAAAGAAAGAAGAAAAAGGCAAAGAATAGAGGTAAAAGGCAAATAAAAGATCAAAAAATAAAGAATAGAGGAATAAGTCAAAGAAAAGAGGAAAAAGCAAAGGAAAGAGGAAAAAGTAAAGAAAAGAAGAAAAAGTCAAAGAAAAATGATAAATGGCAAAGAAAAGAGGAAAAAGTAAAGAAAAGAAGAAAAAGGCAAAGAAAAGAGGAAAAAGGCAAAGAAAAGTGGAAAAAGTAAAGAAAAAAGAAAAAGGCAAAGAAAAGAAAAAGTAAAGAATGAAGAAAAAGGTAAAGAAAAGAGGAAAAAGGCAAAGAAAAGAGGAAAAGGTAAAGAATAGAGGAAAAAGTCAAAGATAAGAGGAAAAAGGCAAAGAAAAGAGAAAAAAGTAGAGAAAAGAGGAAAAAGGCAGAGAAAAGAAAAAAGGAAAGAAAATAGGAAAAAGGCAAGGAAAAGAATAAGTAAAGAAAGAAGATAAAGGCAAAGAAAAGAGGAAAAAGTATCGAAAAGAGGAAAAAGGCAAAGGAAAGAGGAACAAGTAAAGAAAAGATGTAATAGGCAAAGAAAAAAGCAAAAAAAAGGCAAAGAAAAGAAAAAGTAAAGAAAGAAGAAAAACGCAAATAAAAGAAGTAAAAGTCAAATAAAAGATCAAAAAATAAAGAATAGAGGAATAAGTCAAAGAAAAGAAGATAAAGCAAAGGAAAGAGAAAAAAGTAAAGAAAAGAGGAAAAAGGCAAAGGAAAGAAAATAGGAAAAAGGCAAGGAAAAGAGGAAAAAGGCAAAGAAAAGAGGAAAAAGTAAAGAATAGAAGAAAAAGGCAAAGAAAAGAGGAAAAAATAAAGAAAAGAGGAAAAAGTAAAAAACGAGGAAAAAGACAAAGAAAAAAGGAAAAGTAAAGAAAAGAAGAAAAAGGCAAAGAAAAGAGGAAAAAGTAAAAAACGAGGAAAAAGGCAAAGAAAAGAGGAAAAAGGCAAAGAAAAGTGGGAAAAGGCAAAGAAATTAGGAAAAAGTAAAGAAAAGAGGAAAAACATCTTCATTTATATTATTTATGATAGCGATTAAAAGCTGATACAATTAAATAATTAGTTTTAATGCAGTTGTTATGTTACGATTCGCAGTATACCTTGTGGAATTTGGTAATAACATGAGAAAAAAATAAATTAAAAAATATATATCTGATGATACTTTGCTCTTAGTAGGACGACAAATAAGCAGACTCTGTATTACAAATTGAATCTACGGACTGTCAGTGATTAGTCAGACCTTCCCAAGTTTACACAAACAAATATTGTGCTTTGGGAACTTTTGACGCCAACATAATTTTGGTTGTAATTTATGTGGATAATATACGGATATCTTTCCTGAGGTGTTTATAAATTGCACACTGTTCAATTATTAACGTTCACAACGAACTATTTTAAAGTACAAAATTGTACTACATTCCTTCTTGCCGTCAATTTCGATGTCACGGGAACAGTAGTAATAATAATATTAATATTAATAATAATAATGATAATATCTAAAAAATGTGGCACATGAGGACATCAACAATTCCAGTTGTAGTTGGAGCCCTCGGATTGATTCGAAAAGGGTCCGATAGACTCATTGAAGGGATTCCTGGTAGCTCTGGCCTTAAAGAAATACGACAAATTGTACTCACGATTACGGCTCACACATTACGAACAGCTTTATCTATATAAAATATGCGTGATCTTAGTTTTTTCTTCTGATCTTAAGTTTCTGGTTGGGACCTGGAAGATAATGAGTATACAACAGATATCAAAGGAAATAATAAAATAATAATAATAATAATAATAATAATAATAATAATAATAATAATAATAATAGTTAGAATAAAACGGCAAATAACGAAGAAACAAAACAGATATTCAGAAAATGAGGAATTCCATGCATAAAAAGAAAGGCAGAATGCTGTGAAAATATATATATATTAAAAAATGCAACTAATATATCATTTTCTTTTATTTATTAGTTTTTCTTTTATTTATTTAGTTTTTATTTATTTATATTTTTTATATTTATTTTTTATTTATATTTATACATTTATTTATATTTATATTTTATTTATATATTTATATTTTTATATTTATATTTTTTATATTTTTATATATTTATATTATATATTTTTTTAGTTTTTACTTATTAGTTTTGCTTGCAACATTGAAACTTTTGTTTTGTAATAAAGTTTCGAAAGGTAATATGTTCGCGTTGTGACTTCAGGATATCCATTTCTGAAGCGTCAGTCCGGAAACCTCTATGCGAATGATTGAGGTCTATGATACCGCTGGCCAACAGATTGTATATTCTTTTAAATGAGATATTTTCTTTAATAAAAAAAAGAAAGAAAGAGAGAGAGAGATAACTCTATACGCAGAAAGGTTAGTTTCGTCCAGAACCAGTGCAAAACGTGACGAATGTGAATTGAAACAACGACTTTCATCCAGTCCAGTTGGGAATGGAATGCATGTCATTATAATCAACATTCGAAGTCGAAGAGAAAACTGCTCTACCCACTCAACAGATAGGAATTTTCCATGTCTATGTATCGTGTCGCTTCAGGGCGTAGCTCTCCACAGTCTGCTATCCCTTGCAGCTCTTAGTGACTTTTGTTTCCTTGACATCCCTACCCCCTCCTGACTCGCCATCCATTCGCATAAGCTCCTTTTACCTTCGATATATCCTAGGAGTTTCAGATTCTCCAAGCCTCCCTTCATCAGTATTTACATTATTCGGACTATTGTCCTCATCATTGTCGCCATGTTTATCACAACGTTTCGGAGTGCGAGTTCAACACATAGTTAAGGCAGTGGATAACTTTCAGAGGGGGAATTAACAGGAGATAACTGACATCCATTAGACATGGCACGTGGAACTAGAACAGTCTACCCCAGTGAGCGAAATAAAGAGTTCAGTTCGAAATTCCAACCACCTGAAGAAAGGACGGGGCGTACAACGGCCGAAACGTTGTAATAAATATGGCGACAAAGATGAGGACAATAGTCCGAATAAAGTAAATAGTGTACATAATACCTCATTTCAGAAATATAGACAGATACCTCCCTTCATCATTATGTGCCTCAGAAGTTTCAACTTTCTTTTTCTGATTCTGAGTATAATTGTTCATTTTGTTTCCATTTTCTTTAATAAATTTTCGTTGGTTAATCTCTCTGTCTATGGTATTCTCAGTATCCTTCTGTAGAACCACCGTTCTGTTGACTCCAGTCTTCGCTTCCCCTGTGAGGAGACTACCTAACATTCCCTGTCATATAAGAGGATTGATTTTATATAACTTTTCGGCACTATTTTCTTTCTTTCTAACGAAACTAAAATACCCATATTTTAAAAACAATGTTTATTCACTTCTGGAACACGAATCAACAGCACGTCGTTTCTTTTTCTTCTTGCGAAGTTCTTTTTGCAAGTTTATGGAGTATATCCCCTCGTGGGTCAGGTGTTTATTGTAGAGTAAGACAGCGTACTTGCTGATATTCCCTACTACTGTGACAATGGACTGCTCCTACTTATAAATATGGCAAGTATCTACATTAGAGTGGGTTTTGAGTAGTATTTGATTTACTCAAGTATTTATGTTCTGTGTATGAGTATTTCATATAACTCTTATTTGCTTCCTCTACGTAGTTTTCTGTTCTTTCGATGTTCTCTCTAACTACGACGTTCCTAATTCTCGATTATTTTCAACAAAGAAAACATTACAACATTTATAACACTTACTGTTATCTGGTTCTTGTTTGTCTATATCCTAAGCTAAATTGGGTTCACTTCTTTGTTCATATTGGTGCACCCACCGTCAATTATGTAACGTAATTATGCCCATGATGCATTTGAAGTCACTTTCTTACTCTAGGGCTCGTAGGTTTTTTGATATTCTGGGGTGACACCGAATGAAAAACTTACTTCTTTATATCTCAGTACGAACTCAATTCATATTGGAGTCACCATAGATCAACACTTCTTAGGTCAAAATCTATTCAGATCTCTGGTATTTTCTGGCGTGAATTACACACCACAGTAGATTTACACTAAATGGAAAACATAATTTGGTATCTTTGTGTAAGAACGCAATACATATTTGTGCCAATAGATACCACTGTAGATTTACGCTAAAATATTGTATAATTTAAATACATATCGTGCTGCATGCCTATGATTTTAAAGTTGGAATATAATTAAAAAAAAACATGTTCTTTGTGCAGAAAGACGTATTTTACACTGAAAAAATACGTCTGAAAAGAACAGGCTTTTGCCTCTGTTGACTCAAATTTTGCGGGTAGGTTTGCAATTATTAGAACCACCGACACCTATACGTCTTAACTGCCTACGGAAAGGTTCTTAATAGTCGATAAGTTGGAAGCATACACCTCTGTGTAGACAACATGGATCTTGTCAGTGTCAAAATCGTAAAGGAGGACAATAAATCTTCAAAGTTTGACATGCTCCTTGGAAAAGACGCCATCAGAGAGTTGAGGAAATCAGGTAAAACTCTCTTTTCAAAGACCAACGCAACAATTTGCGCAGCCATTATGATTGACACGACACCCCCACCTGACGAAAAATGGAGCAAAGATGTATAAATGGCAATGGTGATATTGGTGAAATTCATAAAATCTTCCCACTGAAATAATTTTTCGGGAAAATACGTTCCCCAATTTCGCTAACTGGCATTGCACTTTCCAATATTAATGGAGGGTTTCCTTCCTAACCTTTTGTTTGAAGTTGTGAGGAACATCAACATCTTGATTTTGTCATTATTTTCCCTTCGAGACTTTCCATTTTACTTCTTAATGTTGTTGAAATTCCTTAAGTGATCGAGTTTGTTATTTCGTTTTTGTGATGTAAACGAACACTCGTTGCCGCTTTTGTAATGCCAACGAATACTCGTGGTCACTTTCGTAATGCTCGTTGTAGTAGAGACTTTGTAATCGCAGATACAACTATAGTAACGCCGTTGAACAATACTGGTGTCAGACACCTTCGAATAACACTCGCACTAATAGTATTTGCTCGATAATACTCGTTTCGAATAGTAATCCGTTTAGTGATCCGAAAAGGGAAATAGTATAGTGAATAGAGTAGAGAATAGCGGTCCGTATAGTATAGAGGATAGACTAGAAAATGCGATCGTAAGTTGTCAGCTACTTCCTGCATATATGCGTTTCCTCTATGGTCACGTGGTCTACTTAATTCAATAATGGGATCACCTGTGTTTGCTCACTGGCGATCTATGTTCAAACTCAAGTGTTGGCAGCAACACTTTATTCCTATATAACATTTGTATAGTACCTTGTGATTCTGTCGCGTCAATCCACAAGGTATGGAGGTTCTGGCTAAGAACTGCATTCATTCTTTATTCGCTTGAAGCCATTCATTAAACATTGGTCAGGGAAAGCAGTTGTTATTTTTTAAATGGTTTTGCGCTGTGCATGACATCCATGTATTCTACTCTCGGCTTATTTAGTATTCCCAAGCGGTCACCTCTCTAGGAAATGTCCAGGCTCGACTTTGCTTAACTTTCGTGATCGTACGAGAAGTAAAATATGATTCTAGGGTTAAAAAATTATATCTGTCTTTTTAATCAATTGTTATAGAGAACGTTTCATCTTACCTACACATAGTTTAGTCTTTGGACAGTAGTGGAAGCGCACAAAGCGGATTAAAGGAAAAACTTGTTCTTTTCCATGACAAAGCAAGGCGGCATATAGCAAGAATAACACAGGAGAAAGATGTAAAACTTGGTCGGTCTGTTCTAACCAACCATACCATACACACCTGACCTTGCACCAACTAATAATTAGCATTTTCGATTACTGCAAAATGGTTTGATGGAGAACATTTCGTCTCTTTAAAATCACATTCAAAAGCTCGTCTAAAACCCTTTCGCATCGATAACTGCGGAATTTTATTCAAAATTTATCACAGAGCTGCCTGATAAATGGAAAAAGGTTTTGGAGATATATATGAATATATAATCGAATTCGTAGTTTATTTACATTATTTACATAATTCGGACTATTGTTTTCATCTTTGTCGCCATATTTATTACAACGTTTCAGCCGTTCTACGCTACGGCCTTCTTTGGGTGGTTGTTGGTATGTCGAACTGAACCCTTTGGGTCCTGTCACTGGATCTAACTAACGCCTTTATCCACTGTGCCATGTGTCCTTGAAGATATCTGTGTATGAATTTCTGGGTATTATAAACCTAATGTCTTCAGCAATCATTTTTTACCAGTGCTCATATTGCAATTTTTGCTGTTATCAAATCATGTTTTTACCAGAGCTCATATTGCAATTTTTGTTGAAATGGAGATGAAGATGTTGACTTTCTGTACACAAACAACACACTTTGGAATGGGATCACACATATATCGTCAGGATGAGGGCATAGCAATGGGTTTGCCATTATCACCAGCAATGGCGAATACATACATGGAATACTTTGAGGAAATGGTATTAGAATCTATATCTCTAAAGCGAACTATATGGTTAAGGTACGTAAATGACACCTTCATACTCTGGCCACACCAGGAAAATATTCAGGTCATACTGGCCCATGTGAACTCAATAATACCTTCGATACAGTTCACAATGGAGAAAGAGAATAACTACACACTCCCATTCCTGGATGTTCTAATATCTCGAACAGAGCATGGGTTCAAGACACCCGTATACCGTAAACAGACATTCACCGGACAGTACCTCAATTTCAACTCCCGCCATCCATACAGCGTAAAGAAAGGGATCGTCCGCTGCTTACAACACCGAGCAAAATTCATAAGTGGCGACCCAGAGATATTAGATAAAGAATTGGTCAGTATAAGTAGTACCCGACAACGTAACAACTACCCTGGGTACATGGCAGCAGCCCTAAAAACTGGGATAGGCGGGTACAAGAGGAGGACAACAACACTCAGAAAACAGTCTGTCTGCCTTATGTGAAGGGGTTATCAGAGAAAATACAAAGGATCTGCGGTTCATATAACATCAGGACAACCTTTAAAGGCTTGACGACACTTCGCAGATATCTCTCCGAGTAAGACCCCCCAAAGAGGAGAACAAGACTAAAGACTGCGTGTACGCTATATCGTGCAGCTGCGGAAAGAAATATAAAGGGGAGACAGGCCGTCCCCTTAAGGTAATGCTTCAAGAACACCAGAAAGCTGTAACACGTGGGGAAGTGGAAAAATCAGGCGTGGCTGACCACATATGGAAAGAGAAGGGAGATCACCGCCCTATGTGGGATCATGTTGAGATCATAGACAAAGAACACCATTAGATAATTAGTAAAATTAAAGAATCAGCACATATGCTAGGCCACAAAAATCTCCTGAGCCGACCAAGCATAGAATTGAATACAATATGGAAACTAGTAATAAGGAGTGCCAAAGAAAAGCGATAATAACAACAAAAATTGCAATATGAGCTCTGGTAAAAATGGAAATGAAGACATTAGGTTTATAATACCCAGAAAATAATACGCAGATGTCCTCAAGGACACATGGCACAGTGGATAAAGGCATTAGTTAGATCCAGTGACAGGACCCAAAGAGCGTGAGTTCAATACTCAGTTAAGGCAGTGGAGGGAAATTAACAGGAGATAACTGATAACTCACATCCGTTAAAACAAGGCACGTGGAATTAGAACAATCTACCCCAGTGAGCGAAATAAAGGGTTCAGTTCGACATTCCAACCGCCTGAAGAAGGCCGGAGCATACAACGGCCGAAACGTTGCAATAAATATGGCGACAAAGATGAGGACAATAATCCGAATAATGTAAATAATGTACATAATATCTAATCTCAGAAATATAGACAGATCTTACTTATTCTTTGAAGAATACGGTTGATAAACAGGAACGAAAATTATTTAAGATTTAACCTAGTTGTATCAAGAAAAATAATAAAACTTTCTTGTTTTGTTACCAACTCATGTATAAATATAATTTACAAATAATGTGTCGTCTTTTCCATTCATTTTTAACGAGAATAAAACCCCATTCTCTAACTGTTAAGACTCTAGTGTATCAGTACCCTTTTGAAAACATTGAAGCAATGCGCACATCTGTCTTCAAACATACATACGTCTGATATCAACGATTTGTTAGGAGAGAACCTGGGGGTAATTGCTCAAACTTTCCAAATCAATATAATTTATAAGAACGATAAGAAAACTACGATATTTAAAGCAGCCATTTGCATTTTTCTTTCTGCTTTTCACTGGTTGACGATAAGATCAGCTTTAGAAAATTATGGCCAATATATCACAATGAATCTTCTCAGACAGCGATGAACAATTATCTTTTTAAAATTCAGACGCTCTTTTCTATGAAGTCATTTAAAGTTCAGGCAGAAAATGAACACATCTCGGGCTTTCTCGAGATTGTCTGCCAAACTACGTTTACAACGATAATATTTTTTCTTTTTTTGTTTTCTGTTCCATGATATTTTACTTTACATTTTTTCGAATTCTGTTGTCTCTGTCAAAGTTCATCGCGTGGAAAGTCTTGAAAAATTTGCTATCAGCTCTACATAAATTCTCTTTGTTTCGGTCAAAAGTGAAACTTTTTGAAGAACGACAGAGGAAAAGTTGGACGTACGGTAAATAATTGATGATGAATTTGGGCGAACACAAACTATCAATTCGATTACACGTGAATAGACGTATATAAGACTTTCATTTTTTCTGTATTTTTATATGCGCATTTATTTATGTAGGTGCACCTACAAAAGTGTCCTTTTCTATCTATCTATCTATCTATCTATCTATCTATCTATCTATCTATCTATCTATCTAAATGTACACATCAAATTTCTTTCTCTCTATCTATCTTATGCCAGTCCATTCCAGTTTGCTCATATATATATATATATATATATATATATATATATATATATATATATATATATATATATATATATGAGCAAACTATTCCAGTTTATATGAGCAGTCTATTCCAGTTTGCACACACATATATATATATATATATATATATATATATATATATATACATATATATATATATGTGTGTGTAATTTGGCTGCAACTTTTCTTTCAAACATGTAGTGTTGAATGTTAAAGACAACATAGTCTTACATATTTTCTTTTGAATTTTCTCATATTCTCTAATGAGACTTTTTATTTGAAAATAGTTTCGAAATATGTATTGTCCATACGATGACCTAGCGCTTTCGAACATCATTGTTCATCTTCAGGGTCAATATTTTAGTCAAAATATATATATATGAGCAAACAAGATAAATAGAGAGAAAGAAATTTGATGTGTACATTTCGATAGATAGATAGATATTTATATATATATATATATGTATATATATATATATATATATATATATATATATATATATATATATATATATATATATATATATATACATACATACATACACATCAAATTTCTATCTATCTATCTATCTATCTATTATTATTATTATTATTATTATTATTGAGTGAGAGAACAACACTCCAACACAGTGACGTTAGGGTACATATATACGAAGACCAATACACCCAACATATACCCGGTTTCATAAGGGTACATCAAGCACATCATAGTCAAATATGTACGATAAAGTGGAAAATCTTTTATAAAAGTGGTGCCTAAGCCAGCCGGTGCGTCTCAATTAGAGATAACTTCACGTTGGGTAACGCTGACTGAGGGTGTTGCCAAGTATCTAAATGTGACTTCCCAAATCGCCTTGTCTGCCTCATCCTTCAACGTTAACTCTCTGAACACCCGGATGTGATGACACTCCCCGACTGCTTCCGCTCCTAGACAGGGAAGCAGAATGTCCAACTGGTTATTACGATGAAACTGACAAAATCAGTGTAATTGAACGGGATATTTACTCTAGTCCATTTCAGCGTTTCAGTTCATTCAGATCAGAAGTCATGCGAGTCAGACCTGGTGTAACATCATGGGATTTGATATTATTATTATTATTATTATTATTATTATTATTATTAGTAGTAGTAGTAGTAGTAGTAGTCGTATTTTCTCAAATAAGGTCTTAATATCTGGTAAATAATGCATAGATAATTGGGTATGCCATATTTCTCTGATTAAGTGTTAATCAATTCTTGATTATTATTGCCGTTCCTAAGAGGCTTCCTTTCTGTGACAGTTCCATTGAGCAATCTGACAATTTTCTTTATCCATATCTCGATTCTATCAGTCAACGTACTAAGCAGATTAGAGTCAAAGAAAAAGAAACTTGACAATCATTATTATTATTATTTGATTTCCTTTGGTTTCTGGTGTATATTCATTTCTTTCCTGGTCCCGACCAGAGACCTAAGGTCAGAAATGGCATCATGACATTTTCTACTGAGCAGTTTTGAAAAAGAAATCGCACATGTTGTTCTGTCTGTGTGTATTGTAAATTCCCATAAAATTGTTACAGGTCCTCTCTCTTTGTAACCGAGTCTGGATGATGTTCATACCGGTTTCTTGCAGTTCCCTTCCCTTAAAAGTCGCATAATTTCCAGTGTAGATATTGGTCCACTCTATCATGTCGAGTTTTATATTCAATGGGTGTCAATACCGTGTAATCTGATATAACACCTGGATATTCATCACAGAATCTATATTTGGAGTCAACACAATTTTCCAGTATGTTTGCTTGATAATTTCTAGTTAGAAAGCCTTGGTCATATGCAGCAAGAATAAAACCTTCGGTTTCAGCTTTTAAGCCTGCACTAAACAATCACTGATGGGTATGGGGTTTTTCTACGCTAGCTTGTATTTTGAGACTTTTTGAAAATTATTATTATTATTTTTGCTGTTATTATTACTATTGTTTAATTTCCTTTGGTTTCTGGTATATACGCATTTCTCTCCGGGTTCCGACCAGAGACCTAATGTCAGAAATAGCATCATGACATTTCTCCTAAGTAGAAAATCGCACATATTTTACATAGATAAACCCGTTCGTAATGTGTCGGCTGTACTTGTGACAACAATGTTTGATATTTCTTTAAGGCCTGGGCTACCAGGGATTCCTTCAATGAGTCTACTGGAATATTTTCCAATTAATTTGAGGGCTTCAACTACAAATTGAATTGTTAATGTCCTCATACGCCACATTTTTTGAGATTTCGATTTCAAGGTTCTTGTATTTTGATAGTTTTTTGAAAATCTTCAAAGATACATTGCAGTCTGCGGGGACTGCCATTTCAATAACGAAGCACATTTTGTCTTTGCTGTCTCTACTGTCTCTAATCACGATGTCAAGGCAATTAGCTTTGATTGTTCTGTCTGTGTGTATTTTAAGCCCATAAAATTGTTACAAGTCCTATCTCCGTATCCGGGTTTAGGTGGTGTTCATAACAATTTCTTACAGTTCCCTTTCCGTAAGCTTTGCAGATTTTCCAGTGCAGATATTGGCCCACTCTGCCATGCCGTGTTTTATATTCAGAGGATGCTAATACACAGAATCTATATAATGAATATAACACTTATTTACCGACAAGACGTACTTCGTCAGTTTTTCAGTATATTTATCAGAGAATCTGCATTTTGGACCAACGCAATTTTTCAGTATGTGTGCTTGGTAATTACTAGTTAGCAAGAATTGGTACTGTGCAGCAAGAATAAAACTTTCAGTTTAACGCTGCGCTATGTAGCCACTGATGGGTACGGGGTTTGTCTACATCAGCTTGTTTGGTACGGGCAGAGTATTGACCGTAAAGCAGTTTATCTTGCCATTGTTTCTGTATCTTGTCGATTGTAATTGACTTTTCTTTCTTTTTTAAGTATTATTATTATTATTATTATTAAAGTTATAGCACTATCCGCTGATTCTCTGTGTAAATTAAGTTTCAATATTCCTACACCAAGAAATAATTGTCAAGGTCATGTACTCCTCTCTATACAATTCCTGTAACTTTGCAACTATTTATTCCTCTTTTAATAGAAAGTCTGATAAGTTCGATAAAATCAAATTGACTGGTGATCTCGAAAATTAACTCCAATATGTTGTCAGATGGAGCAAGAAATGGATTTTTCGCTTTTGACGACTTCGAAATGAAAGTGCTCTCCATTATCGTAGATAATCTGTTTTGCCTTTCATCAATATGGCTAATGCTAACCTTCAGGTGAGAAACTCAGTGTAGCTTCTTTGTCTCTCGTTTTCCACTGATATGTATTACAATATATTATATTGAATCAACTGCCAGGTAAGTCTGTTCACTATGTTGGTCGAGACAATTTTTCTCGCCTAAATCTATCTTAAGCGTTTATAAGTCTGCCGTACCTCCATGCCTCCATTACTGCTGCTACCCCTGGTCCGGTGTCTCTCCCATATATCTTTGTCAACATTTAAAGTGGAATCTGCAATGTTATTATTTCTGACCTGGCACCTCGGCTTCAGTCACTTTCCCACTGACGTAACGTTGTTTCTCTATGATTTTCTGTACATATCCTCACGGCAATTGTTTCAATGAAGCTTTCTCTTTGGCTTCTTGTCACCACAAATTTAAGCGCAGTACTAGACTGGCAGGTAGGTCTCATAATTTAACAGATGACATTACTACATGTAACTTTTTATTCCTGTTTTCCTATCAACTACGATTTTCAAACATTTTAATGAAATATCAATCGTCAACTTCGGTCTACTTGAATCCCGTTTTTTATTGTACTATCAGTTTTATCTCACGCTCAGTAACCCCTTGCATCTTAGTGGCTTTATTGCCTTGCTTGGGGTGAAATGATTAAAAACCGATGTTTGCAATCATAATTATTTCATAATTCCACGATCGAAGGTTTACGACCATATCACGTTGAAAAAACGGTTCTCGTACAATCATCGAAGTTAAGCAACGTCGAGCCTGGTTAGTACCTAGATGGGTGACCGATTGGGAATATCAGGTGCTGTAAGCTTGGATGTACGGATGGTGTAACGGACAATGGCTCGGAATTGGAAATCGGAGAGCAGAGTTCCAGTTCCAGTCGGGTTCGTTATATTCCCTTTCACGCAAATACTCTTGGGAACGTTTTGAATGCATCTCTTCTATCCATCAGCTATAGGTTAATTAGTAGAACTTGTACCAGTAAAAACATTACTATTTCCACTCACCCCACAAATTCTTACTATCTAAAAATATTTCTTCGCTTTAAATAATCAAAAGGTTGGTAAGCCGTAAAAAACGAATCGATCAATCAACCAACAAACCACCATCGAAACTCACTTTCATACAATTTAATTCCTGGTTTTCAGGCGTAGCAACTTCTCCCCCCCCCCACCTCAGCAAAGTCAACACGGCTTTCTGTTGTTAGAGGCAGCACAAAGTATGAACTGCCTATTGGGGGCCTTTGGGTACCATGTCGCTTCAAGACACTGGCGATAATGGCTCTCCACTATTTCCTGTCTTTTGTATCTCTTATTAAATCTAGTCTTTTTGCTATCTCTCCTAATCCCTGTTCTGCCAACCATGTACAGCAGCTCGTTTGGTTATGCTTTGCTTTCCTCTATCCGCTCTGCCTTCAATGTCCTGTGAGTGTCAAATTTTCTAAATCCCCTTTCCTCATTATGGAATTTCAACTGTCTCTTTCTGATGTTAAGTATAAATGTCCTTTTTGTTTCCATTTTCTCTGAAAGCTCGTCGTCCAGTCCACGGTATTCTCAGCATCCTTCTGTAGGACCGCATTTCTATTGCCTCAAGTCTCTTCTATATCCGTAAGGAGATTGTCTAGCATTAACTGCCATATAGGAGGACTGATATCATCTAACAGTTCAATACTATTTTCTTTGTTATTAACGAAATTTTCCTGTTTCCTAATCCGTTCCTTAGCTTTTGGAAGGCATCTTTGCTATCCCAATGGGCTTTCGGATTTCGATGTCGTACTTTCTGCGCCATATTAAAACACTTTCAGGACATTTAATTTTTTATACGTGCATGATTTTATTATTTTCAAATTTTAATCTACATGTTGGGCTGTTCCTTTGGCTAGCAGCCATACATACAACCTTCTTGCAATTGATGTTGAGTCCTTTCTTCTCGCTTTCTTTCAGTACTCCTGTCGTTTCGTTTCTGTCGTTTCGTTTCTGTCGTTTCGTTTCTGTGTCTGTTATCAACAGTGTCATCTTCATATCTTATGATGTTAAGATTGTGCCCGCCAGTGGTAGGACTTCTAACTCTCTCAGAATTATTTTAATACCCTTCCTAAATATTTCAAAGTTTACTAAGCGGTTCCAACAGTTCTTTGCGACGTGATTTATCAAACGTTTTTGCATAATCTAGAAGACGTAGGTATATATGCATTTGCTAAAGATCTGAGTAATTAGTCACGGGCATTTTTTTTTTTTTTAAGCGTATCACCCCAAGCAAGGCTGGTGGCCACTATCACGCATGGGGTTACAGAAGGGTTGGAGGAAGAGCAGATAGGAGTGGTAAAGGAAGGGATGTGGAGAAAGAGAAGGACGGAGGGTCGATCAAGGCAGGGGGGTTACGGAAGATATAGAGCGAGAGCAGATAGGAATGAAAGGTGAAAGGATGTGGAGAAGGGAAGTGGATAGATCAAGGCAATTGGAGATGACGATTGACGCTAGACTTAAACCGTTGGAGATTGTATTTGTCAGGGAAACAGTAATAGGGAAGGGAGTTCCATAGGCGAGATGTGCGAGACATGAAGCTATTGGAGTAGAAAAGACGTCTACATCTAACAGTTTCAACGGTGAAGGGGTGGGAACGGGATGCCAGCCTCGTAGGACGCTTAAATTCACGAGGCTTAGGGACAAGCGAAAGCAACTCCTCGGAGCAATTACCGTGGAAGTACTTCTAGAAAAGGCAGAGCGATGCAACATCGCGTCTGTGAGAGAGCGACTGCAGACGAGATGACAGATCAGGGCCAATCACATTGCATATCCGTCTCTGGATCTTATCAAGAACCCTGAGGCAACACGCAGGGGCCCCAGACCATAAATGGCAGCAATACTCCATGCAAGGTCGAATGGTAGACTTATAGACTTGGAGGATCGATTCCGGGGAGAAGAATTTCCTGGCACAGGGAATCAACTTTTCTTGCGGTGGATGATGCAACTGACTCGATGTATTTGTTCCATCTCAGATCAGCGGACAGCGTGATGGAAAAACTCTGACTCAGAAATCTGAACAATATAACGTTTTATTTCGCAACGATAATTTCTGTCTTCCAGAAACTAATCAAAATAGTAAGATACAGGAAATGGCTCTCCACAACTTCCTATACCTTGTAGTTCCTAGTAAGTTTTGCATTTGCCTTTTCACCATCCCTCCTACACATTGTTCTGCTATTCATTTTTCCAAATTGTTAAATAAGTGACTCGCTTTTTCTCCATAGTCCCTCCTACCTTCCTTATGTCCTATTTGTGCCAGGAACTCTTCCACAAGGTAGTACGGTAAATGTTGTATACCCACTTCTTCTAGGGAGGTCTTGGTTGACGTGGCCGATTCCATGACGTATTTTCTCTTGCTCCCGGCCGGGTGTCGAAATGTTTTGGGGGTCCGGAGATGAAAGTGAACAACAAAAGGGATTTTAAACTTATCTATCTTATTAAACACGTCGTCGTGTACATTTTTAACTAGCTAGTGGGATCGATCTATCACCCGCACTGGGGATCAAGTTCCCCGAGACACGAAATAACCACGTCTGCTGTGTATGACGTGTAAAACATAACTCCCTGAAATGCCTTCTATCTCTCTAACATTCCCACGCTAAAAAATGACTTCCTTTGTTTTCTTGTATCTGACCTCAAAGGTCAAAATGAAGAAGTCATATGAAAATATAATTTTCTAAAAATAGTAGTCTGCTAGATTATTATTTAACAGAAAGAGATCCAATTCAATAGTTATGTTTTAAGTAATATTAAATAGCTTTAGATTTTACATTGGGTGAAACTCCTTTTTCAGCTTTCTTCAAAACACATGCGTTCATGACCATCCTGTTATCTTTCCTACATATCATAAATGGCAATTCTAAACTCATCCTCTTACGTTTGTACAACCTACTTGAGTAACAATTTACCTTGGTTCTTGTATTGACTGAACATAAATAAAAAAAGGTCAAACCATCAATTGTAGTGAAGACAAATTACGAATTTGGGATTGTGGTCATCAATCTACAGCGTGGTCCGAAAGTCATGTCACCATACAGCATCGGCATCTTCAGAGGAGCTCGTTTGCCGAATCTTGCAGTGGTCATGTCGCACATTCTCCATGTTCTTGCCAGGGTGCACATACATACACTTACAGTCTCTCTTCCAAACTGTAGGAGCTCGTGTCAGCCATCTGAAATAGAAAATTATATTATGTAGGGGTGACAAGATTTTTGGGCCACCCTGTAGTCAGTCAGTTATGTGCCATGCATGATACACTCTTAGGCGATCATGTATCGTTCAATACATGACTGATGTGGCAGATTTTTTTTCCTCGAAGTAGGTTGCCATTTCTTTCTGCAGTAGACCAGTTGCCATCCACTATGTCCTTCTATTTACCCATAGTTGGGGGGGGGGAGAAGAAGAGGATTCATACTTTTCCCAAGGGTATTAGCATGTAAGTGAATATAATGGATTCGGCTGGAATTCGAACTCGGCTCTCTCATCCCTCAGTCCAAACCGTTATCCATTATTCCGCCGTCGCACAGAAGCTTAAATATTGTGAAACCCGAATAGGTAGTCGCAGTTGGAATAGATAAAAGATGCCTTCTACAAACTAAGTATTAAAACATAGGAAAATTTCATTATGAACAATGAAAAGAGTATTGAAATGCAGTGTAATATCAGTAATCCTATATAGCAATGAATACTTGACAATTTTCTCACAGACGAAGAGGGAGCAGGAGACAAGAGAAATAGGGTTTTGCATAAGGCTGCCGAGAATAGTTTGACGGAAAATATCAGCAAGGAGGAAAAATGAAACAGAACGAAGAAAATGGACACGATGGCGACAGTTGCAAATTGTAGGGCAGATGATGAGGAAAGAAGGCTTGGAAAATGTGGCACTCACAGGACATATTGAAAGCAAGAGAGACAGAGGGAAACAGTGAGTAACTTATCTAAGAAATTCGTGTAAATGGATCAGAGAGTGGGAAGCATGGTAAAAGAACAAGAACTTCTGAGCGCTACAATGGGTAGGATGTTTTGGAGAGCCATGATCTCCCATGTTATGAATGGACACGGCGAATAGAAGAAGAAGAAGAAGAAGAAGAAGAAGAAGAAGAAGAAGAAGAAGAAGAAGAAGAAGAAGATGATGATCTCGGTAGTCCGATCGAGTAGTAAGATCCATTTGACAGATTTTGTTCACCTTAGTTGTATTTAGTTATCTTATGCTGAGTTATCCGCTTGAATTTCAAAATTTAATTTAAGTTTTTCTTCATGGCAGTTTTAATATTGTGCATTTGTTAGCGTGGCCAAATTCAATTCGTCTGCAAAATCCAAAGTGGATAAAATTTCCGACACTTTCATTTTTGTTTCTGTTCGCTTTCTAATTCGACTTAGTGTATTAGCTTATATTATAAACTTTCTCTATATGTTGTGGTGTCCTCCCTCTAAAGAGTCTATCTTGGACTCTTCCGCCTACTATAAGATTAGTAGGAGAGAAGGCCTTGAGGGAGCAGTGCCACAAGCCTGTTCGTACTGTCAAACTCTCTACCTTAAGCATAGAGGAGGTAAACAGGCTCTGAACCCGTTTAGGCGGGTTTTACAGGAATAATTTTGACCGAGCTTACGGGCTCGGAGAACCCACGGTAAACTCGGCCTTGTGCCACATACATCCCTCGTGCGGGGGCTGTAAATTATTAACAGTGTCATAGCCTGTTCAACTGTCGAACTATCTGTTTGAACAGAGAGGAACCCGGACGAGGCTTTGCCGAAGGGCAAAGTTTCGTCCGGGTTGGTAGACAGGCCCTGAACGCGTTTATGTGGGTTCGAAGGGAATATTTTTGGCTGAGCCTACGGGCACAGAGAACCTACGGACTCGGAGAAACCACGGTAAACTCGGCCTTGTGCCACATACATCCCTCGTGGTGGGGGCTGTTAAATATTAACAGTGTCATAGCCTGTTCAACTGTCGAACTCTCAGTTTTTGGCAGAGGGAAACCCGGACGAGACTTTGCCAAAGCGCAAAGTTTTGTCCGGGGAGGTAGACAAGCCCTGAACCCATTTATACGGGTTCTAAGTGAATATTTTTGGGAACCTACGGGCTCGGAGAATCGACGGTAAATTCGGCCTTGTGTCACATACATCGCTCGTTGGGGGGGGGGGTTAAATATTAACAGTGTCATAACCTGTTCAACTGTCGAACTATCTGCCTTGGGCAGAGAGGAACGCGGACATGGTTTTGCCGAAGGGCAAAGTTTCGTCCGGGGTGGTAGACAGGCCCGGACCTGCTTATGCGGGTTTTACAGGAATAATTTTGGCCGAGCCTACGGGCTCGAAGAACCAAAGGTAAACTCGGCCTTGTGCCACATACATCCCTCGTTTTTGTTAAATATTAACAGTCGAATAGATTGAACGATGGGTCAACCGACACACTCACTAGTCGCGTAAAACTCTTCTCTTGTACTTAGTGCTTAATATATGATATACCTGTAACACTTGTTTTGTTATTTCTTTAATAGTCACTCTCTATATAATAGTCACTCTCTGTATAATAAACAGTCTCTATATAATAGACAGTCTCTATATAATAGACAGTCTCTATTTGTGACGAAGCGGTATTTATTGTATAACCCCTGCTTTTGATATGTCAGTTCTTCTACCAGTTTTGTTTATCAGAATTCATCTTTCATTACCCTGCATTGTATATTGCTTGATGGCCAAATCGGCGTTATCTTCAATACTATCGGCCCCTCTACTTCCAATTCTTTACATATCTATTAAAATCTTTGAAAGTGAAAGGCTAGCGTAAACTCATCAGCCTAATCGCGCGTCCACATAGAGTTTTCCTGTTCATTTCAGAAATACCCTGAATGACTAATTATGGATATTGGTCATCCATTCCTGTTTGATGTTTGATAATACATCTGATGTTGAAACGCGTTTGCAAAATCTTCCTTATTCCTATACGAGACATTTAATTAGTTTTCCCGTTATGTGATTCTAAATTATTTCTTCTTCTTCTTTGTTAGTAAAGAACATCCTCTCAAAAACGTCCATCTTTTTTTTTCTTCGTCTTCTTCTTATTCTATTCCTTTGTTAGCAAGTAACTTCCTCTGAAGAACATCCAACTTTTTTTCTTCTTCCTTTTCGTATTCCTTTGTTAGTAAGGAATTTGGTCACAAGAGCATACACCATTTTTTTTTTACTTTTTTGTTCTTCTTCGTACTCCTTTGGTAATAAGGAACTTACTGTGAAGAACATCCCTCTTTTTTTCTTCCTTATCTCTATTCATTTGTTATTAAGCAACTTCCTCTCAAGAATATCCATCTATTCCTTCTTGTTCTTCTTTATTGTTCTTCTTCTTTATTGTTCTTCGTATACCTTTGTTAGGAAGGAACATCACCGCAAGAACATGAGTAAATAAAGAACATCTCATTAACATCCATCTTTTTTTCTTTTAATTTTTCTTATTTCTTTCTCTCTTTTTTTCTTCTTTTCGTATTTCTATGTTAGTACGTATCTTCCTCTTAAGAGCTTCCCATTTTTCTTCTTTTTGGTATTCATTTGTCAGTAAGAAACTTCCTATCAAGAATATCCGATTTTTCTTATACTTTTACGTATTCCTTGGTTGGTAAGGTTCTTCCTCTCAAGAACCACCAATTCCTTCTTCTTATTCTTCTTATTCTTCTTCTGCGTATTCCTTGGTTACTAAGGCTCTCCTTCTCAAGAATCACCATTTTTTTCCTATTCTTCCTCATGTTCCGTTGTTAGTAAGGAACTTCCTGTCCACATTATACATCGTTTTTCTCCCTTCCTCCTCCTCCTCCTCCTTGATTACTAAGGATCTTCCTCTTAAAAACTACCATTTTTTTTCTTCTTCTCCTTGTTTTTGTTCTTGTTATATAGTTTTAAGGTGTGCTATATTTATGGTATAAAGCGCTCAATATCAGAGATAGGGCGTATATAAATATAAAAGTGAACTCAACACTCAGAGGATTCACAACTTTACGCTTCCCAAAAGAAAGGTTTGCTCAATGTCCGCGAATATTAAAATATGTAACATTACACTTGAAGATAAAGAATTCCAAGTTGTCATTTTTGAAGCACGTTATTTACTGCCGGTGAACAAAACGGAACTCAACAAATAAGGTTTTAAGCCCGTCTAAATGCAAATATGAATTAAGCGATTAGATTTTAATTAGAAATTATTATGGACATTAAAATGAATCACAAATGGGGGCATAAAATTCACCGACTTCTTTGCTTCTGCTTCTTGTTCACGACTTTGTCAAATTTGGAACCTTCTTGTCAAGTGTGGTCCACAGGTCTGTCTCTGGAATTAATACTACTTACATAGACTGGTTCACTCATAAAATATAGAACACATTTTTTAGTATATAATTTTAGTTGATTAGTATTCTTTAAATATATCTTCTGTCACGATAAATGCTGGAATGGAAAAAAACATTAATATTTTAAAATCATACTGGAAGGGATGCCCCGTTTATAATATCAATATTGTGTAAAATCGATCTATGGAAACGGTTGTTACTTTTTTTATAAACGTCAAGTGAGAAAGTGGGCTAACATTAGTGATATCTGCACTATGTTTTAAACATTTTCCGAATGCTTTAATCGTTTTTGAAAACTTAAAAAATTAATTTGCTTTTTAAAAAGACATTTTTCAGTATGATATTTATCCCGGAGCAAATGCACAAATATTTGACGTTAATAATTGCCATATGTTAGATCTGATAGAGACTTGAGATAAAATTCAAGTTTCCCTCAATTAATGATCGCGTCGTCGTCATCACCGTCTAGCTGTAGGTGATACACACATGGGCGAATGATCCGAAATCAGAGAGATCCACGCTGCCGTGTCGCGTTCCAACCATGAGTTTTTTTTTAACTATTGAGTTCATTATTTTCTGTCACGGCTCGAAGTGGGGGGAGGGGGAACAGATCCTTTCCACAAGACGACATGCCAGGTTGATATTTTTTAAGTTACCTTCTGGCCTTGCCTAGAGAGGACCTACAAGGCAGCCGCTTTGAATTAAGATTTTTCCTTCTCCATAGCTGGGGGAAGTGATGGTATTAGCACGTAAATGAAAGCAATGAACTAACCTGGAATTCAAACTCGGCTCACTGATTACCGCAAATCCACCCGTATGTCCAATTGTGGAGTACAATAAAAATGTCTGTCGCAAACTTTCGATAGCACTGTTTTAGGTCAAATGACGCTGTTGAATTTGATCCTGTTACTATTTAAAAAAAACTGAACACACGAAACTTATAAATTTATATATTAAAACAATAATTATTTAGCTTTGAATAAAGAATAAACAGATACATACATTTTTATTAATTAATGTAAATTTTTGTGTTTTAATTAAAAATCTATATGTCAGTTTGTTCATCATCTAAAAGGGAGCTTTTTGTAACTCCCGTCAAATAAGACGTCTGTTTTCGTATACAAAATAGTTAATCCAAATAAATCTGTGTCGAGGAACTGTTGGGAACCTCTGGAATAGAGTTTTATCATTTCTTTCTTGTATTTAGCACAAAATTCAGGATTTTATTTATTCCTTAGAGAACTCTAATAATTCCTTTGCAAAAAATATACTCCTCTACAGAAAATAAAAAAAAACGTTTATTTTTTGTCTGAATCTCATTTTTCTGTAGGAAGGAGAAAACGCAATAATTATCGACAGAAATCATTTTATTTTACAAAAACTCTTAGTATTTGTAAAATCTCTTAGGATTTATAAGTGTCAATTCCATAATTTGCGAAGTTGCATAATACATCTGGTTATCCGATACCAGAATATCTAATATACAGGGCGGGTGGAAAATAACTAGATATTAGAAATTGCCGATAGAATTTTTAGTATCATTGAAGTCATGACGAAAACATTTTTAAAGAGAAAACACTAATACGGATTTCTAATATGCAGAAGCTAAAACCTGAAGACTGTGACCGTAGAATGGAATAAGAAGAGGTAATGCTCGGCTGGCATGAAAATTGTCCTGAATTGTTTGAAAACAGCCTCTGGAGAGACGAGACTGTATTCTATGTTGGTGGCTTCATCAATCGTCAGAAGTGGTCATTCTTGGCGTCGTGTGATAACGATCCGAACATGACGGCTGAGAGGATGCAAACTTGACCGAAAGTGACCGTGTGGTGCGGAATGACAGTAACAAGAACTTTCGAGCCATATCTTCTGCGGGACACTATGAATACGGACCGCTATCTTCAGGTGCTCGAAAATTACGTGTAGCCCACGGTGTCTGGCTGGGATAACATTGGTGACCCGAAATTCATGGTGAACAACCCCATTTTACTCTTATTGTGCGTGAGAGGTTAGACCAACTTTTTCTAGTAGGTTGGATGGAATAACGCGGACTTTATGAATGGCTTCCAAGAAGTCCAGATCTCACTCCATGTCATTTTTACCCGTGTGTACAAGACAAAACCTCGCACACTGGAGGATTTAGAGATACAGATTCAGGAGATTCCCAATGATATCCAGGACGACGTCCTTCTGAAGATTGTTCATTCCATGCTTGGCCGGCCGTTTGAGGAAAATGGTTGACGCCACCGGTGCTTACGTTGAAATATGAAGATTTACTTTCATTTCCCCATGTAATAAAGAAAGTGTATCATTTGTTTCAATAAATATGGACTTTATTAACAATTTTTAATTCCTAGTTACTTTTCACCCAGCCTGTATAACAACCCTTGTTCTATGTTTTGTCGTGATGATATGTACACAGATTTGATCGAGGCGTATTCGGACTTTCACTTGAAATTATAAGAAACAATATCCAAAAGAAAGAACCGATTTCATGACGCATTGCTTCAGTTCTCAAGCATCGTTATGGAATAAGTCAGTGACCATTTGAAAGAGGAGTTTCCTAAGTTTTGAATGGCTGCATCAGGGGCGCTGTAGTCGCATCGAATCTCCGGAAACGTTCAGCTGTTTGTTCACATCCGGAATCGGCGAGTCCTCAGCAAAAGGCGTTCTGCATTCTCAAGTTCGCGAAAATAAATACGGTTGTCACGGTGCAGCAATGCTTTTCGAATTAATACGACATTAATCCGCCTTCTCCCAAGAACATTTGACTGTGGTTTAAACAGTTTCAAGACAGTAGTTGTCTGTTTAAAGGAAAAAAAAGTCCCGGACGACCACGAGTTTCGGAGGAACAAGTGGCGAGAACCAGGGCTACATTCAAGGGGAGCTCACGGAAGCCCACAAATCGAGCTAGCTGTGAGCTTGCGATCTCTCTATCCACTATCTGGCGTGTGCTAATCAGACGTTTACATTTGAAACCTTGCAGACCAGGCCTCATTCGGGCATTTAACAAGATTTTGCTCTTTGTAATGGGCCTGCGAGATCCACAGACCTCACCGTATGTGATGTTTTGTTGTGGGGGTACGTAAAAGATATCGTTTATGTTCCACCGCAATCCACCAACCTCGATGACCTTAAACATTGAATAATAACAGTGATCAACTCAGTGGATTGTGACATGCTGATACGCATCTGGGAGGAATTCTTTTATCGCATTGATATTGCCCGTGCTGCAGGCGGTGGCCACATTGAACACTAGTAAGACAGGAAATAACAGTTGATTGTAAGTAGAATACTTGTGACGTGGCTGCAATTTTCTATTGCTTTTCCTTATTAAAATATTGCGTAATGAAATCGGTTCATTTTTTTAATAAACCTGTACATTAAATCCTAACGATCCTACCTCTGTAAATAGAAAGAGTAGCTTTGAAATGTAAATGTAATTTGCCTGTGATAAGTTTCTGTACAAATAAGGTTATATTATTAATGTACGTGTAATGTTAATAATTTCACCCCAAGCAAAACGATAATGCTATTAGAACGCAGGGGATTACAGGGCGTGAAATTGAAAGAATGAAAAGACTGATAATGGGGTGGATTGAGGGAAGGACAAAAAAAAAAGAACAGACTTCAAAAAGACTGAAGATGGCGATTGACGCTGCATTTAAATTTTTGAAGATTGTATTTAACAGGGAAGCAAGAAATCGAGAGTTACAAAAGTGGGAAGTGCAAGAAAAGAAACTGTTAGAATAGAAGTGGTCGTTGCACCTAGCTATTTTGAGAGTAAAACAGTGGGACCTAGTTGCCAATCTAGTACGACACTTAAATTCATGTAGTCGTGGCAACAGGGAAAAAAACAAACTCATCGGAGCAGTTACCATAAAGTAACTGGAGAAAAACAGAGAGAAGCCACGTCACGTCGCTGTGAAAGTGACCGAAGTCGCGATTCCTGGTCAGGATAGATTACATTAGAGGCCCTTCTTTGGATTTTGTCAAGAATCTGGAGATGTATATCAGGATGAGCAGACCAGTATTCAATGCATAGATGAATGGTAGATTTCTACATGTGCAAAATGAACTCTGGCTAGAAAAATCGTCTGTCACATCACACTGAACCAAGTTTCCTTGCAGTAGACGAAGCAATTGTTTCGATATAGTCAATGAAAAACGTGAGGCCAAGAAGGCGTAGTGTGTTGCTTTCCCGATGTTTACCATCAGCCGTGCTGATGGTAGGCAGAAAAACGTTCTTTGTTGTGATTAAATGAAAGCAGTTTTATTTTGGAGGCATTAAAATTTACAAACCACTTCTTTCTCAAGTTAACCAATGATTGGAGGTGCTTTTCAAGAGCAGTTGTCAGATGTATTTTATATATATATATATATATATATATATATATATATATATATATTATCTTTATTAATTTACCTCATTTCAGTCGTTGTACATATTCTTTTAAAGTTCTTGATCGATCTCTAAAGAGTGAGGAACGTAAACCAATCGGCGATTTTTTTCAATTTACCATCCACCTGAATTATTATTATTTTCTTCTCATTGCTTTTTGTTCAGAAATTTTAATGGCTATAATAAAATATCCTCATAGACTCTGCACTCAAGATAATGAAAAAAATATTTCATATTTTGTCTTAACCCGAAAATTTGACAATCATCAATCTTTGTTTCTTATCTAAGCTTCTGTTGTTCACAGAACTCTAATTCAATGCTGGATATTTTTAATCATTTCACCCCAAGCAAGGAGATAATGTCACTAAACCGCCAGGGGTTACTGAGATTGAAAGACAATGAGAAAACGATTGATGAGAAAAGGCAGTAAAAGAACAGATTTCCGGAAGACAGAAGTTTGTAATTGACGTTGCATTTACAAATTGGAAGATGGTAGATGGCAGGAAAACAAGAAACCGGAAGATTTCTGAAACCGGAAGTACGAGAGAAGAAACTATTAGAATAGAACTTGCGATTATATTCAGTTATTTCAACAATAAAAGGATGCGGGATCGTTGCCAGTCTGGTTGTACGCTTAAATTCATTTAAGTCAAGTTAACAAGGAGGAGAGCTCGTTAGAACAAGACAGTAGGAAACCAAGTCACAGCGATGACAAAGTCACTAAAGCCGAGATGCCAGGTCAGGATCGATAACATTACTCACAATGGAAAATGTGACACTAAAATCGCAAGACTCATTAGAAATAATAAATGGTGATTTACAAAAACTAAACTACTTCTCTGTACCTGGACGATCTTCTTCTTCTTCAGGATGTGAGCGATGAAGGCTCTCCACAATTTCCTGTCCTTTGTAGCTCTTAGTAAAGTTTGTGTTGTTTCTGTATCTCCTCATTCGAATTTAATACCATCAACAAATATGTACAGAAAAGAAACGGTATCTTCGTTCTAAATCCTTCGTGTGTATATGCGTATGCGTGTTCGCCCAAACTCTGAAACTACAATATATATACATATATTCTGATTCGACATCCAAGGTTTGATAAACAATTTATTTCTGTACACTTTATATAAGCAAAGATATTTGTAAATTAAAACATTTTCATTTTTTTTTAAAGATTTTTTAAGCTTATTCTTTTTCTCATGAACAAAAGTAGGAATTTGTGTTTTCAAGGAAAGAACGTCAATTATGTTTTCGCGAAATAATGTCTGTAATGGAATAAAACAAAACAAATAAACCCTTTATTAAATAAAATAATTGCCCGTACATCCTTTTAATCTTTTCACTTTCAATGTATTTTAATTTTTTGTCACTGTTTATTTG
>OZ038492.1:32360061-32400061 GCA_964036315.1 Acanthosepion esculentum | reverse complement strand
CCGAACTGGTATTGGGATAGTGAAAGAAACCTTCCAAAAGCTAAGCAAAGTATTAAGAAAAAGGAAAATTTAATGAGAAACAAAGAAAAGAGTGCTGACTTGCTATGCAATTGCAATCCCTCCCGGGTGACAGTGAATGCTGAAAAATTTGATCACAGAAGAAGTGGGTATCAGAAATGGGATTCTACAGAAGGATGCTGAGAATACGCAAGGACGAATTGCGTATGAAACGAGGAGAACTTAAAGGAAATAGAAATCAAAAGATCAAAAAGAATCTGAAAGAGACAGATGATATTTCTTGGATATGCAATGAGGAAAGAAGGCTTGGAGAATTTGAAACCTAGAGGGGAAGATGGGAAGAAGAATTAAGCGATCTGCCTGGCGATCTTTTTTGAATAGATGATGGAGGGGAGTCGCAAGTCTTTGTAGACGGACAAATGTTACTAAAACCGACAAAAATTGGAGGTAGTGTTGACTGAGGACTACCAGCGACCTGAAGGGACACACAGCACATAGAAGAAGAACTCTACCATTCTATTTGTTTTTACATGTGCAATTGCAATAATCGATTTCACATTGGCACGAATCTGGAGGCCTTTCCCAGTTTTCCATTGATTATCGGCATTCCTTTAACTCTTAGATTTCACATTTTTTCTGAATCTTACAGGCAATATGTTCTAGTTAGTTTTCGTGATTCTGACATCAACTATTTCTGAGAATTTCTCTTTTCTGTCAATTAAGATTATCTCTGTCTTGTCTAGGATGGACATTCGACACAGACAAATCTCATACGTGTCGATCTTGACTGGATGGAAAATTATTAACATTTGAACATATCTATGTATGTATGTATGTATGTATGTATGTATGTATCTATCTATCTATCTATTACATTCTGTTCATATAGGTTTCTGTATCTATCTATCTATCTATCTATCTATCTATCTATCTATCTATCTATCTATTACATTCTGTTCATATAGGTTTCTGTATCTATCTATCTATCTATCTATCTATCTATCTATCTATCTATCTATTACATTCTGTTCATATAGGTTTCTGTATCTATCTATCTATCTATCTATCTATCTATCTATCTATCTATCTATCTATTACATTCTGTTCATATAGGTTTCTGTATCTATCTATCTATCTATCTATCTATCTATCTATCTATCTATCTATCTATCTATCTATTACATTCTGTTCATATAGGTTTCTGTATCTATCTATCTATCTATCTATCTATCTATCTATCTATCTATCTATCTATCTATCTATCTATTACATTCTGTTCATATAGGTTTCTGTATCTATCTATCTATCTATCTATCTATCTATCTATCTATCTATCTATCTATCTATCTATTACATTCTGTTCATATAGGTTTCTGTATCTATCTATCTATCTATCTATCTATCTATCTATCTATTACATTCTGTTCATATAGGTTTCTGTATCTATCTATCTATCTATCTATCTATCTATCTATCTATCTATCTATCTATTACATTCTGTTCATATAGGTTTCTGTATCTATCTATCTATCTATCTATCTATCTATCTATCTATCTATCTATCTATCTATTACATTCTGTTCATATAGGTTTCTGTATCTATCTATCTATCTATCTATCTATCTATCTATCTATCTATCTATCTATCTATCTATCTATCTCATTCTGTTCATATCGAAATCTGTTTATATTTATCTCTGATATTTCTCTTTCTTTCTTTCTTTTTTCTTTCTTTCTTTCTGTTCATAGCTATCTTTTTCTGTTTATATTTGATTTTATACTTGTTGTCTCTTTCCTGTAAAAGTTGCATATTTTCCAGTGCAGCTATTGGCCCACGCTATCATGCCGATTTTTATATTCAGTGCGTGCTAACACCGTGCAACCTGATACAAGATGGTCAACTGTTTCTGGATATTTATCACAGAATCTGCCTTTGCGATCAACACAATTTATCAGTACGCTTGATAATTTCTAGTTAGCAAGCGTTGGTCCGGTGCAGACAGAATAAAACCTTCAGTTTCATGTTTTAACGTTGCACTACGTTACCACTGATGGCCACGGGGTCTGTCTATATCAACTAATTTGGCACATGCAAAGTCTAGACCACGAAGAGGCTTATCGTGCCATCGTTTCTGAATTTGGTACATTGAATTTGCTTTTGCGTTCTTTTTTAGTTTTTTTGCCGCTTCAGTTGGTGTATTATGGTTTATTTGCATTCCTCCACACACTTGGAATTTCCTTTTGAATTTGTTGGATTACTTTTATCATTGAATAAAATTTCTTATTTCTTTCATGTTCTTTGACACAGCTCATCATCCAGTATTCTGTAGTTTTCCAGCTATCTTTGAAGCCCGATTATTATAATTTTGTAAGGCAGTTCTAGTTGAACTAATCCTCTATCCCTTTCGGATCTGGGAACATATAGACGATCAACATCAACCTTAGTATGATGCATGCACCTGGCAAATGAGAAGCTTTCTCGTCTTTACATCCATTCGCTTAATGTCAGATATGGTCCAATTAGAGATGTTAGGGGCAGCCACAGTGTTTAGGAATAATAAGCTGTTTTTTAAAATTCAACTAGGTGTTTAATACCAGACGCACACGCATGTATTATTCTTTTCTTACTTTCTCCGATATCTGGGCATGCAGTATCCCATCTCCTTCTCTAACTCCTAGGTATTTTTGAACTTGTCTTCCTTTATTTCTTATTTCTTTCATGTTGTTTAATACAGATCATCAATTATTATTATTATTATTATTATTATTATTATTATTATTATTATTATTATTTGAAAGAAAATTCTTTTTGACCTGAATGTGTTTTATAATCATATGCTTGGGCATAAACAATTAACCTATGGCAAACGAACGATGTGATTTTTTATTGCTTCCAATTAGTTAAGAGCTATTGACAAAAAAAAAAAAAATCATAAAAAGGACTAATCTCGTCGGAAGGTATATTTTTTCTTGTTACAACAATTTTTATATTACCTTGGAAAGTTGGTACACCATGGATTTTGTTGACTTGTTCTTGAGCTCCTTTATTGACCAGACCCAAAGCTCAAATCACAACATATACAGTACTTTTTACATATTTCTCTTTCTATTTCCATTATTATTATTATTATTATTATTATTATTATTATTATTATTATTATTATTATTATTTCCTTGAATTTATGTTGTAACACATATTTCCTTCTATGCCCCAACCAGAGACCTAAGGTCAGAAATGGCTTCAAGATATTTTCCACTGATCATTTTTGTAAAAAACAACAACAAAAAACAAAAAAACAAACCCAAAGACTACGTATATTTTACATAGATAAAGCTCTTCTTAATGTGTGATCTGTAATTGTGAGTACAATTTGTCGTATTTCTTTAAGGCCAGGGCTACCAGGAATCCCTTCAATCAGTCTATCGGACTCTTTTCGAATGAATCCGAGGACTACAACTGGAATTATTGATGTCCTCATGTGCCACATTTATTAGATTTTATTATTATTATTATTATTATTATTATTATTATTATTATTATTATTATTATTATTATTATTATTATTATTATTATTATTATTTCCTTTGGTTTCTGTTGTATACACATTTCTTTCCGGGTACCAACCAGAGACTTAAGGTCATAAATGCCTTCATGATATTTTCCACTGTTCATTTTTGTAAAAACAAACTAAAAAAACAAACTAAGATCACTCACATTTTACATAGATAACGATCTTCGTAATATGTGCATCAAATCGAAACCTAATTAAAAGCCTGAACTGATCAAACCCTCCAATCAACGTATTTTACTGCGTTCCATGGGGATTCGTATTTGTCGATTAATAAGGAATTTGAATTCGACTTGCTGATGCTAATTTTTGAGCCAATAAATTCGCGCTACCCGCACATCCCAATCAAGCATATAGTAATTGTAGTTCCTTAGTTGAAGAATTCCGATAGAAAAAGACCAATCTTTTGAAAATACTAGTAAGAACAGAACCAGTTCTGGATTGGTACCATACTGAGACCTAATGAATAATATGTCGTATGACGCCAGAATAGACGTTGCAGACCAGATGATTGACCTCCCCAGCCGCCGAATGGTGAAGCACATGACATCAAACCTGAATTGGATTTTGCAATTGGGCGAAAGATTTTAATACAAGCGTTTATATAAACAATCACCACGAAAGAGGATTCGGTCAGTCTGTCATGCATCTCAACTGCAGAATAGAAAGTCCACGTATAGGAACAGACTGGCCGAAAATAACTGACGATTTGAATAAAATGTAATATTAACTAATGAAGATTCAAGTGCCTTGTTATCATTTTGCTGACAAATTCAATTGTATGATATTCTTGTTAATTTTAGGTAATTAAATGCATTACTGCAACGATCAAAACTATACTGCTTGATTCTAACTTTAAAAATCTCCGATTTACTGATAATATTTTATTTAAAGTAAAATGGCAGGTTGCCGCAGCATTCGGAAAAGATCGAACTTCCTATTTAAGCCCTGTAAGAACAGCACGCTCATCATTATTGCGTATAAAGTAATTGTCTTTCTTAACCGTACTTTGAAGACTTAGTGCCAGATTTCTGCAGGGAGAAATTAATTAGAGGTGCATGGTTTTACCATTAAGAGATAGAAAAACAAAAACACCACCTTTGACTTAACTCCGCAAAACTTAACGAAATGCAGAAATAACGGTAATTCCCATTGTTATTAGAGCACTGAAGGCGATCTTGAACGTTTCTTAAAGGAACCTTGAGGTAAATTGGCACCGAGCCTTGGTGACAGAAATAGCCAAAATAAGCTCATACACGCCATCTCTACAATAGTTGCAATCTTGGAAACAATTGAAAATGAGAAATAAATTCCTAGCCAAAATTCCCGCCAAAGATCTCTATGCAAAATAACAGAAAACGGACTGGGAAATGCCAGTAATGAAGGCGTTTTCAGTATTGGGCAAAACATTGCGAGAAAAAAAGACGATAATTCAACATGGACGTCAATGCTATAAGTGTTTAGCTAATTTGTATCATTTTTGTTCTTTCTGCTATAACTTCCAGGCTTGGCATCGATATGCTAGAGTACGAGACAAAACCTAATAATGGCGACGAGCATGAAAATTTCCTCTCTCATTTTCTCAGTTTCTCTCTGTTTATCATGTAAACATCGTTTAGACTGTGTATTAGACACAGTCTAAACGATGTTTACATGAATATATGATTTACGTACATATATACATACACTCGTCGATTTGTAAATCTTTGCCTGATTTTAGCTATCATACTCATCTGACGGCCATGAATCCGATACAAAGGAGCAAGAAATTTCTTGAAAGAGAAAACCACTTGGGTGGATTCTTACAGACACAGGTATAAACTCAATCAATGACTCAAGTGCAAATCGATCTTATGCCTACCTTTTGTTTTTACACAAATGCAAGCAGGACATATGTCGACATTGTTTTGACTCAAGTGTAACCGCACCTATGTCTAGCTTTCAATATTTCATCGTGATTTTGTTCCATAAGAATTATATTAAGATTAATCAAATAATGCCCGTTATAAATTCAGTAGTAATTGTAAAATTTAAAGTAAAAACCCAGTATTATAGGTTAAAAATGTATTAATTATAGGTTAAAAATGTATTAATTATATGTTAAAAATGTATTAATTATATGTTAAAAATGTATTAATTATATGTTAAAAATGTATTAATTATATGTTAAAAATATATTAATTATATGTTAAAAATATATTAATTATATGTTAAAAATGTATTAATTATATGTTAAAAATGTATTAATTATATGTTAAAAATGTATTAATTATATGTTAAAAATATATTAATTATATGTTAAAAATATATTAATTATATGTTAAAAATGTATTAATTATATGTTAAAAATGTATTAATTATATGTTAAAAATATATTAATTATATGTTAAAAATATATTAATTATATGTTAAAAATGTATTAATTATATTTTAAAAATGTATTAATTATATGTTAAAAATATATTAATTATATGTTAAAAATATATTAATTATATGTTAAAAATGTATTAATTATATGTTAAAAATGTAATAATTATAGGTTAAAAATGTATTAATTATAGGTTAATAAAAGATTCTCTATTAATTATAAGTTTATAAAAATTCTTAATCATTGATTTCTGTATAAAACTCATTAATGTCCACCTTCAAAACAAAGGCTACGAATGTACTACATAACTCAACAACAGTTAATTTATGATTAAATTAACCAATACTACTTAAAGCATCATCTAACTATTTGGGATTCCACAAACAAACTGATCTATAAAATTTAATCGAAAAATCTATGGCATAAAAAATCAAAAACAAAATAAAGGCGTCATTTGTAAAAATCTAAAACATTTGAAAAATATTCACGATTCTCTTCGATAATTAAATCTGTTTAATATGAATATTAAACACTGCATACACTTGTACACACACACACCCACACCTATATATATATATATATATATATATATATATATATATATATAAATATAAAGGTGAACATAGAAGTCAACACTTAGAGGCGACGGTCTGTTTCATGCTAGATGCAATCGTCAGGCCTGACGATTGCATCTAGCATGAAACAGACTGTCGCCTCTAAGTGTTGACTTCTATGTTCACCTTTATATTTACACACGCTCTATCTCTGATATTGAGCAGTTTATCCCATAAATATAGCACACTTTAAGACTATATTTCTTCATATATATATATATATATATATATATATATATATATATATATATATATATATATATATATATATACCGGGTGCGATGGGTAAATTTTCGGCATTTTATATTTTTAATTTCGCGCATGCGCGTTGTTTGTTTTTCATTTAGTCGATTGCACTGTATATTAGAGTCAGTTAGGCACCGCATCATGATGCCAGAAATTTGGAAACTGTATGCTGTTTGGAAGGTCCAATAGGAACATTTCAGAGTGTTTGGGTGTCAATCTGAGGACAGAGGATTTGCAAATCGTTGTCTGAGTTTAGTGGTGATTACGAAGGTTGGGCTGCTCAGAAAACTCACTCTGATCGTTCTGATAAGAAAAAAAAACTCCCGATTTCTTGGTGAGGGGGCTCAGACTTAACACGGAGGCCTACATCAAGTGCCTTGAGGAGGTAGTGCAGCGCTAGGTCAACAGTATGGCTACTGGAATACCCTATATCTGGCAACAGGACTTTACAATATGTCACACAAGCAGGAGAATCTAATCATAACTCCCAGACAATTTCTGCGAACACATCACACCATACATCTGGCCACCCAACTCCCAAAATCGCAAACACTTTTGATTATTATGTGTTGGGCACAGTTGAGCAAGAGAGCAACAAAACTCCTTGTAACACCAAAGATGAACTGAAAGCAAGGATTATGGCAGCATTCCCCCATCTTAAACAAGGAGACCGTCCAGAAGAGTTGTAAGAAATTCCGAAGTCGTCCGGAGGCCGTGGTTGAAGCTAATGGCGATTTTATTGAATAAATTTAATCTTTCGTATTTGAAGATATTTTTGTGCAATTTTGGTTCTTGATATTAAGATGAAATTCATCAAGGGAGGCACCGTGTTATTTTTGTTACCCAAGTACTTTCGATCTTTTCTAAAATCATCCTCAGGGGTAAATTACAAAGACAAACTATTGTAACTGCGATAAAATCAGTCTTCCGTTGTGACGATGATTTTTAAAAACACGCGCGAATGTTGTAGTTATTTTCAAATTTTAAATTTATCTGTTGTAGTTATGGAAGTTTTTGCAAGACAAAGTGATTCAATATAAGGGAGCTGACCGGAAATTAGTAGAAATGCAAAATCGCATTAAATGTTTGTTATATGCACTTCCATACGTTGCTGTTACACTCGTAATAAATTTTGTTGAGTGTCAGTGGGTAGATTTTGATATAGAAGTATTTTGAAGTTTTTGTTTATTATTTTCGTAGTGTAGTAAATTGGCGATATCAACAAGTATTTTACTCTATTGTGAAGGTGGACAGGAATGTGTTTTAGATGTTGTGCAATAGAACTTGTATCCGACAAACTGAGTCTTGATAATATTGTGGTCGTCAAGCCAACATATGTACTTACTTTTTGTCTAGATACAATCTCCCAAAAGAAAATTAAATATTGTGCAATAGAACTTAATTAAGTATTAATTAAATATTAATTGTGCAATAGAACTTAATTAAATATTGTGCAATAGAACTTGTATCCGAGAAATAGAGTGTAAGATGTCTTGATAATATTGTGGTAGTCAAACCAACATATGTATTTAATTTTTGTCAGAGATACAATATCCCCCCCCAAAAAAAATTTAACTGATAGAAAATGTTTTTTTTTTCCAAAACACTAGTTCACAGAGAAGAGTTATTGCGTACGATAATGTTGGTTGTGTTAAATTTAGTATACTATATAATTAGTTTTATTTTTTTTTACTGGGATCACTGTGGAATATAATAAGATGTTTTTTAAAATTATTTTTCAACTTGTTTATAGTTAGAACGTATTTGATTACGGTATAGCAGGTTGATATGTTCAGAGACATTTGAGGAAGTATTATGGTCTTTTTGATTTATGGTAATATGTCAAGTGTTCATCTAATTTGTTCATCAACGATGTAATGAGGAAAGTCATTATAAATGATTTTAAATACAGTGTAGACATTTTTTCGTGGAGGAGTTAACTTTTGTATAATAGTTTTTTTTTTGTAATAGAGCATTTATAGTTTAGAATGGAAGTGTTTATGCTAGTTGGCTTTTCATATGGGGAGGTAGGAAATGTATTATTATTAGTGTCTATCAATACATAAAGAAAAGGAATTTTATTATTAACTAGCTTAAAAGCCGGCGTTTGTGCTAGCTCTAGCAGAAGGCTATTGATTGGTCCTTCGTCACAATAGATAGGAAAGAGTAGATTCGACAGGCAACTGTTATGGTAACGTACCCATAATAATAATGGACTATTCCGGACATCATAAATACTGCGCCTCAAGAGGGAGCAGCGTTCAGAGTTCAGTCGTTTTTGGACGACTCGGCTTGACGGTCGAACTCTCTGCCTCTGAGGCAGAGGGGAACTCTCTGCCTTTGGGCAGAGAGGAACCCGGACGAGGTTCCGCCGAAGGGCAGAGCCTCGTTCGGGGAGGTTGACCGGCCCGATCCCGTTTATACGGGATCTACGGGCTATTTTTTGGCCGAGCCTACGGGCTCGAGTACCCCACTTTAAACCCGGCCTTGTGTCACATCTTTCCCTCGTGGGGAGGACACTAAATACTTCAGAGTTCAGTCGTTTTTGGACGACTCGGCTTGACTGTCGAACTCTCTGCCTCTGAGGCAGAGGGGAACTCTCTGCCTTTGGGCAGAGAGGAACCCGGACGAGGTTCCGCCGAAGGGCAGAGCCTCGTTCGGGGAAGTGTTCCGGCCCGATCCCGTTTATACGGGATCTACGGGCTATTTTTTGGCCGAGCCTACGGGCTCGGGTACCCCACTTTAAACCCGTCCTTGTGCCACATCTGTCCCTCGTGGGGAGGACACTAAATACTTCAGAGTTCAGTCGTTTTTGGATGACTCGGCTAGACGGTCGAACTCTCTGCCTCTGGGCAGAGAGGAACCCGGACGAGACTCCGCCGAAGGGCAGAGCCTCGTTCGGGGAGGTTGACCAACCCGATCCCGTTTATACGGGTTCTACGGGCATTTTGTTGGCCGAGCCTACGGTAAAATCGGCCTTGTGCCACATCTATCCCTCGTGGAGGGGACAGTAAATACTGTTCAGAGTTCAGTTCAGAGTCAGTCGTTCAGAGTCAGTCGGAGACAGGGTCGCAGTCAGACGATTACTGTTAGACATTGGAATAGTAATACTTGTCGAGACAACATAGTTCACTCTAACCAAATCTGATTGTCATTACTAATACTTCTACTTCTTTGTACATATTTCTGTTTGTAATATATCTGTGTTATTCCATACCTGTGTTCAAGTTATTCTTCATTGGTTCTACCTTGGACCATCACCGTGGTACAAGGAACTTGGACTATAACAGCAACAATGAACTACTGAAGAACTCAAAATTGATCACTGCATTTAGGTATTGTATTAAGATTTAAATCTTACTTTCCGTAAAAATTATTTTTAGTTCATGAATGACTTTCGCTGGATTTCGCAATTAATTTCGATTATTCTCAAATAAAAATAAATAGCTATAGTAAATCTATATTATTCAATGAAACAAAATTGTCCATATTGTGTAACAGCATGGGATAATTGTCCATCCCAAAAAACGTTTAATATCTAAATAAAATCAATAAACTAAGTGAGTTTCATTTTTCCGAGTTTCCAGATAAGAGGTTTAGCCATTTGTCATAAGAATCACTGAAAAACGCTTTGAATTATTCAGCTAGAAAGAGAACAGGTTAAAATCGTTCTGTGTCAGCCCCACTGTCTTCCCAACTGAGCAATGATAAGAGACAAATGATCATTCAGGCATTCAACAATGGTACCGACATTCATAC
This sequence comes from Acanthosepion esculentum, assembly GCA_964036315.1. Lineage (NCBI taxonomy): Eukaryota > Metazoa > Mollusca > Cephalopoda > Sepiida > Sepiidae > Acanthosepion > Acanthosepion esculentum. Next base: position 32,389,487 of record OZ038492.1, on the reverse strand, counting down.
TCTGGCTTCCGTCTTCAAAGTGCATTAAAGTACCATCAAGAGAATGCTGATTAAGTTTAAAAAAAGAGAGAACAGTAGAGAGGAAAACTCAATCAGGAAGCCACAACAGCAAGAGGGATTCTCATTTCAACTCAGAGCTAAATACATTCTTATTGTTCAAAGAAAAGTCCAATATTGTTATAAAAACCCAGAGAATTCTAGTAAGATATCGTTAATCACTTTTAAGATACAAAGATTCAAAGCTTAATCTAACAATTGGGCAATTTTGCAGTTACAACCGATATATATATAATTTTTTCATATAGACAAAAGAGGTTTACTCACTACAAAGATGCAACTTCGTTTCGGTGCATTTCAATTGCACCTCGACTGGTGAGAACCAAAAATGATTATGAACTTGTAAGCAAGCCGTATGTGAAACGTCTTTTCGCAACGGCTTTGGAGTTTGTCGAATTTTACTCCGATATCTCTAAGGATGAAATCGAAATCATCCTAAATTGCAGAATATCAATTATAATCTACAACAACGAACAATGGATAAAAAGAATCAGGTGAAAAATTTGTTGTATCGATGGGATAGCTGGATTCTGCTGAGTCATCGGACTTGGTCAGCTATTTATCTTATACAATCTCACTGCACATAATGAAATTAGTTTAAATAATATAGGGATTTATAGGGACGATGGCCTGATGGTAGTAAATAATACTACAGAAAGCAAGGGTGACAAGTTGAGGAAGATTCATAGAGTTATTAAATCTTTACACCTCAAGGATAAAATTAATTCTAACATAAAACAAGTGGATTTCTTAGATGTAACCTTAAACTTAGACCTTAATAATTTCCAACCCTTCTTGAAAAATAACGCTAACCCCATTTATATAAATCCTAATTCCAATCACCCAGCGCCAGTTATTATACATATCTATCATCCGTTGAATGCTGTATCAACCAGCACTCTTCTAACAAAGAAATACTCGATAAACAAAAAATTGTTTATAACAAAATCCTTACCGACAGCGGCTACAGATCTTCCGAAATTAAATATAGGGAAAATTATAGTTACTCTAAAAAAACAATAGAGGAAGGAGAATAATTTGGTATACACCCCCCTTCAACAAATTAGCCCGTATCAAATTGGGACACAAATTCTTAAAACAATTTAACAAGCACTTTCCTACGAAGAGTAAATTAAGCCAAATCTTCAACCGCAATATCTTAAAAATTAGTTATAGCTGTTCTAGGAATCTAGATAAAATTATTAAATCGCACGAAATTTCATAATGATAATAAACGAAAAACCAAACACAAATTCTAATATACCTCAAGTAAAAGAGCTATGTAATTGCAGAATCCCCGATCAATGTCCATTATCAAAGAGGTGCTTAACGAAATTCATTTTGTGTATTTTGCTACATCTCATCAATTCCAGGGATATTAAGTTGTATGTGGGATCAACTAGCAGACCTTTTAAGGATCGATATTACAATCACATATTCTCCTTTACAAATGCAGACAAGCGCAATATGACATCACTTTCGAAACTGAAGGAGGAAGGAAAAACACCGAAGGTTAAATGGAAGATCCTAAAACAAAAATCCTAGAACTTGCAAATCCTGAAACAAAAATCCTAGAACTTGCAAATTTTTGGACGAATCTTGTTTTTTTTATGTTTGCAAGAGAAAATATGTATTACTGAACTTTTGAACAATACCCAATTAATAAATCAAAGATATGAAACCACCGTCTTTTGCAGACATATTAAAGATCTAACATTACAATCTTGCCAAATACTTAAATCCTTAAGTCTAAACGTTTAAAATTATAACTCACCTGCTTTGATATACTCCCTACCCTCTTATATACCTCTTCACTAATTTATTTTAGATTATGATTCATAAAAAGGTTTTTGCACATATATATTACTAGTAAAACGTTCAGATAAATTGTTTTATACCCATACTTATTCTGTCCAACAATAGGTTAAAATTAGATTATAAAAGTTATATAAATATCCCATATTTTTATATACTTTTCTACTTATATTTTAATTTCTAAATCAAAACTGTTTCTTTTGTTAAAACCCGAATAACTTATATATTCGACACACCAAGAAAAAATCACGGCCTCTAAATTTATTAATTTACAAAATTAGTAGTGATAACTCCAACCTAAATATAAGCAACTCAGCTTTATCTTGTTTTTGTTTTTTTATCAAACAAATGGTAAAAAGGAAGTGACGTTTCACATAGGGCTTGCCTAGAAAAAGAATTGTTCATAACCATTTTTGGTTCTCACCAGTCGAGGTGCAATTGAAATGTACCGAAACGAAGTTGCATCTTTGTAGTGAGAAAACTGTTTTTGTCTATATGAAAAAATTATAATAATTATTGCTCGACTATCAGTATCGAGCCCTATTTGAATTAATGCATTGAACGTTAGAATTTATATATTAATTTTGTTCTCATTGCATCGGATATATATATATATATATATATATATATATATATATATATATATATATATATATATATATATATATACAACCTCTACTTTGTATCGAGCCCTTTTTAAAAAAAAGTAAATGCCAAAGAACCGTGGATTTTTAATCTGTCTGTTCTTTCTCTTTATATATATATATATATATGCAATAGTTCACATATAGATAATAATATATAATGCTCTGCCAATTTTTGGTATAGAGCACTTTCTCGAGGTGTATTACATTTTATACAACTTCGGGATATATCTTTATATATATATATATATGTAACGTCCAATCTAAAGTGTCCGTCTGGGGTACTTCCTCCATTTACGGAGAAGGTTTTCGTATTGATGAGTTGAACATCTCGGTGTTCACGAAATAAAATTTATAAACGTAATGTATAATTAATCTCCGTCTTCTTCTTACTATAATGCTCTGTAGTCTACATTAAGCTCTCCTTGGATTTTTATCCTCCTCGGAATTATCCCTTTTTTTCACAAACTAGAAAAACGTAAAATTATATATATATATATATATATATATATATATATATATATATATATATATATATATATATAGATAGATAGATAGATAGATACAACTAAAAATATGCGTGGAAATTATTAGATTTCATCGAAGTTTTCACGCCAGCGATCAATAGATAAGTAAAAGTATATTATTCAATAAATCAAAGAATGTTCAATTGATTTATCTGATAATTCAATTGAACGGTTTTTGATTTATTGAATATATATTTTTATATACGAGTTGGTACTGAGGTCAACACTGATCGGCAACTTTCTGTTTCGTGCTTTGAAGGCTTCAACAATGGCCTGAATATATCGTTCAAAAATGAAACATAATGTCGCCGCTCAGTCTTGACCTCAGTATCGATTTTCATATTTATATTTACATACGCTTTCACCCATAAATATAGCATATCTTAAAACTATATATATATATATATATATATATATATATATATATATATATATATATATATATATATACTAGTTTAAAAATATGGTTCCATCGCTACATAGGTGATACCATGTTTCAAAAATAGAAAATACAAGCTTCAAATTTAATTATAGAATTAAATTAAAATTTCTTGTACTGTTTCATTTTCAAGAAAATTTCGGAATAACTTATTTTGAAATTTACTGAGTTTAATAAGCACATACATTCTTAATATTAGTTGCTAAGAATACGGGTAAATTCAATCATTTTGACAAGCGATGGTAAAGTATTTATTTTCACTGACAACTATTGTATCAAAATATGAGTTACTATCGAAATGAGGTTAAGTTAAGGTAGGGCAGGGGTGCCTGTTCAACAGATGATGACATTCGTTTTTCGCATGTCGTCTGTTTTTTTTTCAATGACAAAAGGTTTCTAGGCACTTTTTTTTGCCGTTAAATTTGTAATTGTATACGTAAAGATTTTTTTTCCAAAAGGGTTGTATGAATTTGAGTACGTCGTATTAAAATACAATTTTAAAATATTATTCCTAATTCTAATTACTAATAGACTATACTTTTTTTGAAACAAAATAAATGTTTTAGAATTACTTTATTATTTAAAAATTATTATTAAAATATCAAATATAAATATGTACGTTTTCATTTTTCAGCTTTTTTTAAAAACATTATTTAAGGAAAATCTTTGACAATGTCGGCAAAGAATAGCTATCTCATTTCATTCATTAAGTAAATTTTTATGTTTTATAATTTCTCATTTATGCCAGAAGGACATGGGTCATTTATTGACCTATATAGTCTTAAAGTGTGCTATATTTATGGGATAAAGTGCTCAATATCAGAGATAGAGCGTGTATAAATATAAAAGTGAACATGGTAGTCAACACTTAGAGGTTGACTAAGTGTTGACTTCCATGTTCACTTATATATATATATATATATATATATATATATATATATATATATAATGATCATCGTTATCTGTTGTGAGTACATTGCTGAACAAAAACACCTTTCCACCTCCTTCTGTACTGTATTCTTTTATGTGTTTCGAGTAGCCCACTTCAATATGATCTTTTCATACCGAAGTTGCTTCGGGATGTAAGCAGTCAACCAACCTTTTGCTCCATCTGATAACCTTTCTTATTTGTATAATACCCACTAACCTCCAATTATGGCGCGTAGTCATCTGCATTTCACTATTTCTGAAACATTTTAACAACGTTCTATCTCTTACACTTATCGAAAGCGTTCTTCTTCCTATTGATCGTCGTGCATTTCTAAGTTTGTTTTAAGGAATTCTGCTCATATCTATATTTCTGGCATTATATTACGCTGGAAAGAAAATCGTGTGTCTTTTTTCTTGTTGAGATGTCTAAATGACTTCATCATCAATCCTTCGACCTCACTATGGTTGGTTGGAACTCCATTGACAATCCCTTCCCACTCTGTTCGGCCCTGTATTGCTGTACCCAGATTCCCAAAGTTCAAGCCTGAGTCCCGAGCTATGGCGTGTGTGAAAGTCAATTTCCGCGAGAAGACACTACCAGAAGGATGCCATAGGAGTAAGGATGAGACGATTTTCCTGTCCGCTCGATGGTAGTGGCCGGCAAACTGTAATCGTTTTTGTTTGAGCTTAAGAGAGATTGGTCTCAGTTCTCCCTAAATTGTGTTCAGCATTGCATGGGATCTTCAACTGACTTTCCGGATTTTTCTAAATAGATTTGCACATGTTCCATCCAGTCGTCTTTCAAGACGGACAGATAATGTCCAAGTTTCTGATCCATACAGTAGGGCTGGTTCAATCAATGTTCAAAAGGTTTAGATTGTTTTAAGGAGGGCGGAAGGTTCGAGCGCCAAATTTTGTGACGTTTGTTACCCGCATCTCATTCAAAAGCTTGCGGATATTGAAGTCTTTTGGGGAATCTATTATATGAGATGCAAGATATTTGAAGTCGTCATCTATTTTGATGGATGTATTATTGAGTAACTTCAACTCAGATGACTCAGGGAGGTTGTGATACATTCTGTCTCACTCACGTTACAGTGCAGACTTACCTGGTTCGGTGCTTGCTCGAGTGATTGCAGCAAGGATTCTGCACCCTTCATACATTGAGAATGACTTACATCTGACATCTAACAATCGATTAAAATATGATTCAAGATAACTGTTTTCTTAAATTTCCCATCTACTGATAGTAACGTCACGTTGAAACACCAGTTCTCGCCCGATCACCAGTTAAGCAACGTTGAACCTGGCCAGTGCCTAGATGGGTAACCGTTCGGGAATAGCAGGTGCAGTAAGCTTTCATGTGCGGGTCGTGTAATGGATAAATGTATCGAAAGATACATGATCGCCTGACTGATTGCTTGTATATATGCCGAGTTCGAATTCCAGTCGAATCCATGACATTCACTTACGTGCTGATACTTTTTGGAAAGGTATGAATCCGACTCTTCTGCGTCCAGCTATGTGTAAATAGCAGGACAGACCGGGTACTATATCCTTAAAGAAATGGCAACCTACAGCGGCGGAAAAATCTGCCTCGTCACTCATGTATCGAAAGATACATGATCGCCTAAGCGTCTATCACGCATGACACATAACTGACTATAATATAACACATGCAGAAATGATCTCCCAAAATAGTCCAATTCATTTTATCCTTCAGAAAAGACACACGCTTATCCGGACATCTTTTCTCGTTGTGTTTAAAGACCCAATAATATACAATATACAATAAATATCATTATTTTTATTATGATTATTCTTATTGATTATTATTATTATTGTATTTTTTGACTCTGAAATTTCTTTCATCGGCTGTCTATATGAACACACACACGCACACGCAAACACATACACACACACACACACACACACACAAACACACACATACACACACAAACACACACACACACACACACATGTTACATACCGTAACTATGAACACTACTGGGTAAGTCCCAATACTCATAAATACGTGGTATTTACTCGTTCCCCACCCCACTAGGACGAGATGTAACACAAAGTATTTTTTTTAAAGTGGGGACCCGAGTGCGTACACCCGAGCAAAGGACAAAAATTCCCCACAGACCCCGCAACCGTCGGTTGCGCTGGCCTCGGCCCTATGAGAGGGCGCATCATCTTTCTACCGCAGAAAGAAATGGTAACCTACTGCGGGAAAAAATCTGCCTCGTCAGTCATGTATTGAAAGTTTCATGATCGCCTAAGCGTGTATCACGCATGGCACATAAGTGATTGAATTATATCCCTCAGGTAAGTTCTTAATGCATTAAAATGTTTATTTTTTTTCATTAAATTCATTATTCGAAGAAATATATCTCTGTTCTTTTTAACCGCTTCAGAATGGTCGTACGGCTTCCTATCCAGAAAATGCTGAAATATCTGAAAGTTTGATATTCTGGCAAGCAAAGACGACAGAGGTGAAATGCAAAGCTCCTCAGTAAAATGAATGGAGCACTTTGGCTGATTGGCATTTGTTTACTTTTGTAAAAACAATACGCTAGATTTAGTTATGTAATTCTACCGAGTGAAGATAGCTCTGGCTGACACCAAATTAGTTGTGTTTCAGTCCTGGCTTGAGGTATTCGGAAGTCTATTCGCACTGAGGAGCTGTGATACAGCGAAACAGTACTGTCTGTGAATGACACACACACACACACACACACACACACACACACACACACACACACACACATATATATATATATATATATATATATATATATATATATATATTATAAACAGAGCATTTACTTAAATATTTGTCTCTATAAAAAGAATGTTAAACATAAAAATGTCTTAAAATAATTGTCGGACTTTGTCCATTTCATAATGTGTGACGTCATTTGTTTACATTTGATACGCCATGAGCGGATATGAATGTACGTGAAAGATTCATGGAAAATTGAAGTTTATAAGCAGTAAATTCGACCACGCTAACCGAACGATCATCTGTGGCCGAATCGGTTAAAAGACACGTCAGGCTATATGACGATTTCGTATAGGGTACAAGTTCGAATCCTGTCGGAGGACGAATATTTTCTATGAAAATTTCTCGGACATTCAGGCCGGTAAATGTTATTTAATACTGTTTATTGTAAATAGAGCATTTACTTAAATACTTGTATCTATAAAAAGAATGTTAAACATAAAAATATATATATATATTTTTGAATTGGACAAAGTCCGACAATTTATTTAAAGACATTTATGATATGTTTAACGTTCTTTTTATAGCTTTGCTTAAATACTTGTATCTATAAAAAGAACGTTAAACGTATCATAAATGTCTTTAAATATATATATATATATATATATATATATATATATATATATATATCTTGCATTGACCTGCAAGAATAATACTAATTTCTGGTTGATTAGTGAAGCCGTCTTTTTCAATAGAAACTTGCTTCGCGCTTCCAGCTGACGACAATATCTCTTTGAATTGACTGCTTTATATACAATTCAAAACTTTGTATCACACCAACGAAGGTTACTCTCTCGGGTTGTAATCCTAATTTCCGTAAAGCCACAGGCCGTAGCCATTGTGTCTTACAGTGAATACAAATATAAACTATCCAATTTTCATCATTGGCGAAGATTCTTTTTTTCTGCAATAGACCAGTAGCTTGTCTCGTCCAAACAGATGAACTCACGTCAAACTCACGTTTGACACATTACATATTCATGGAGGCGTTTTATGTCCGTTATATAGTTTATATTGATATGCTGTATAATTACTTCTCATGCCAATTTAGATTTTTTTAGTTTCCAGTGGGAGAGCTTGATTATCGATTTGAGCAATCTTTGGGGGGTAAGTCTCTCCGACCGCTATTAAGTAAAATTTAGTCGGCATTTCCTGTTACTTAAATTGTTATTTCGATAGAAAGTGCAATTATGCCTTGCTACTTCTATTAGGAGGCGCGGTGGGGTAATGGGTAGCGGCTCGGATAGAGGAATCGGAGAGTACATTAGCTTACGTGTTAATACCCTTGGGAAAGGTATGAATCATCTTCCCCCGTCCAGCTGTGGGTAAATAGCAGGGCAGACATGGTTCTAAGGCTTGGATGGAAGCTGGTCTAACGCAGAAAGAAATGGCAACCTACTGCGGGAAAAAATCTGCCTCGTCAGTCATGTATCGAAAGATACATAACTGACTGATTTCTAAAACTGATTAAAAGCTGCGCTCGTAAAATAGAGAGTGTATTAAAAGGCAGTCATCTATATTCCCTCAATTCACAATATATTCTACTTAACATTAAATATTACTGGAATGAACGAGGCATGATCAGAACACGAAGTTATATATATATATATATATATATATATATATATATATATATATATATATATATATAATCATTTCACCACAAACAAAGCAATACAATAAAGGCACAAAAGCGCTAGGGGTTTCTGAGTGTTCAATGTTTGAAGAACAAAGTTGATTGGAAATCAAAAATCCGGAAGAGAGTTCTATCAGCGGGAATTGCGATTGAAGAAACTGTTAACATAGAACTTCCGGTTACATTTAGCCATTTCAGTTGTAAACTGATGAGACCTTTGTGTCAATCGAGTTCTGCGCTTAAATTCATAAAGCCTGTGTGCCATAGACGAAATTTCATCAGCACAGTTACCGTGAAAGTGTTTATAGAAAAGGCACAGGGAAGCTACGTTGCGGCGGTGGGAAAACGACAGGAGCCTAGATGCTAAGTCAGGACCAATAACATTGCAGATTATCCTTTGTATTTTATTAGGAATCCCCAAATATATAGTTGGGGCAATGGATCAGATGTAGCGACAATATTCACTGCGTGAATGAATAGTAGATTTATAAATATGTAAGATAGATTCTGGCGATAAAATCTGTCTAGTGCGACGCAGAGAACAATCTTCCTTAGTATCAGTCCTAGTAGTTGATTTGATATAATCGCTCCACTTCATATCGGCGGATAACGTTGGTCCGTGAAGGCGTAACGATCCATTTTCCTGGAGGTTAGCATCGGTGTTGCTGATGGAAGATAAAAAGGATTCTCTCAGATGATTAATAGAGAGCAGTTTCGTTTTGGAGTCGTTAAAATTAACGAGTCATTCTTTGTCCTAGTTTACAACAGATTATTGGTCATTTTAAATAAGCGCATTGGGTGATATTTAGAATGTTATTAAATGTTTCCTTGCCAATAATAATACGTAGTTCTATTTTATTTTTAGGATTCTCTAAGTGGATGTATTCCAGGGCTATTTCCAGTTTTTTATCCTATATTTTTAAGATCTTTCGGAGCAATACATTGCTTTATGTCCTTTCATTTTAAGACCCAACTGGAGACTTTCACTATTCAGGTAATTTAGCATTTCGTATAATTCATGAAATGATCTCATATTAATAAAATGTTTTCTGCGAATCATACATGGTTCAAATAATCTACATTTATGTTTAAACACATTCCTTCTAAGCGAATTTTCTGAAGGACATTTCCAGCTCATGTTGTAAATAATTTAGGCCAAATTCTATCACTTCGATCGTCTAATTTCTTCTTCTTTAATTGTCAAAGCCTTTGTGCAGTCGAATAATCCCATCATTGTTATTGTGTACATGCTCAATAACTTTAAAACATTTTTCGTTAATATCTTGGTTTTGAAGCGAGTTAAAGACTGCTGAGTGTTCTGCTGAGTCAAATTCCTTTTCGAAGTTAATAGTAACAGAAAAATATTTTTTTTGTATGCTGTTTTTTTATTTTTATGATGGTTTAGTTGTGAGTACCCAATAATTCAACTCTTTACCGTCCTCTGTTGAGTATAGTACCACAGCCACAATACACAAGTTTTCTCATTCCGAGTCATTAACCATGGTATAACCTAAGCATCTTATTTTGGAGCGACTACTCTTAAAATCTGTCTGTTAGTGCTTGTTAGTGTCTTTGTAGGAACGTTTCAGAATAATTTATGTGTCTTCGATAGTCTCGATATAGGGTAATCACTGACAAGCTTATTAGTTGGTCTTTAAACAAACTTGAATACATACATACATACATATATATATATATATATATATATATATATATATATATATATATATATATGTGTGTGTGTGTGTGTGTGTGTGTGTGTGTGTGTGTATGTTCAATTCCGCTCTGAACGAAAATTTCTTTATTAAAATTTCTGGAATACGCAGCCCGATAGATACACATACTTTAGAGTAAACATGAAAATGAAACGCATGATATTTTTTCATGAGGGAGGCTTGTACATATATATATATATATATATATATATATATATATATATATATATATATATATATGTATTTACACACACGCATATATATATATTATACATATATATATATATATATATATATATATATATATATAATCATTTCATCCCAAGGAAAGCAATAAAGCCACTAAGATGTAAGGATGTCACTGAGTGTTAGAGAATATCAGAAAAAAATACTATTAAGGAAAGAGAACCATGAACACGAGTTAAGACAGTAGATAACGATTGGCATCGCATGTAAATTTTGGAAGATCAAAGTTGATATGGAAGAAAGAAACTGGAAGAGAGTTTCACAAGCGAGAAGTGCGATAGAAGAAACTGTTAGCATAGAACTTACGGTTGCATCTAGTCAATTCAACTGTAAAACGATGAGATCTTGCGGCCAATCTAGTACTGCTCTTTAATTCATATAATTAATTCCCCAGTCCCCATGAACACTGTTACGCCGGCGTCGACATTTCACCGTCCATATATCTCTTAGTGCATTGAGGTAGGTTATGCCGCTGGTTTGGAACACTTCCTCCCATTTAAAATGCGGAAAACAGATACCATGCAGTGATCACGATCCGAACACCGTGAAGCCTGTAATCCACTAGCAGTCTTTTATGTAATAATAGATGGTGTTTACTGCATAGGGAGTCACATTCAATTTGCATAGAAATTTTAAAAACTTATTTTAATAAATATTTTATTTGTGTTAGTTTAATTCCAGTGCTAAAAATTCCTATATATATGCAATTTTGTTTTAGAACGCATAATATTTGTATAGAAAGAATTTCTATCTGCCTTTTCGAAATTGTCATAATAATAAGCCTTGTTATCGTCTGATATTCCACATTAGTACACGTTAGTCGAATGAAGACGAAACCTATTTCATGGAATTATCGAAATAAGGCAAAATAATCTGTTTATTAACTTCAGCCGGTGTACTGTGCTTGTATTACTTGTATTTCTGCGCCCATTTGAAACTCATTATTATTATTATTATCATTATTATTATTATTATTATTATTATTATTATTATTATTCATTCTTTTGGTTTCTGATGTGTACACTTTCGTTCCAGGTCATATCCAGTGACCTAAGGTTAGAAATAGCATCATGACATTTTTCACTGCAAAAAAAAAAAAAAATACATAGATAAAGACCTTCGTAAGTTGTGGGCTGTACTTGTGAGAACAATTTTTTGTATTTCTTTAAGGCATGGGCTTCTAGGAATCCCTTCAATGAGTCTACTTGAATCTTTTCCAACCAATCCGAGAGCTCCAACTACAACAGGGATTCTTAATGTTTCCATGTACCACATTTTTTAGATTTCCATTTCAAGGTCCTAGTATTTTTATAGCTTTTTGAAGATCTTCAAATATACATTGAAGTCTGCAGAGATTGCCATATTAATAAGGAGGCACTTTTTTGTTTGCGGTCTCTAATAACAATATCTGGGACGTTAGCTTTGATTGTTCTGTCTGTGTGTATGGTGTAGACCCATAAAATTGTAACAGGTCCTATCTACGTAACCGGGTCTGGGTGGTGTTCATACCAATTTCTTTCATTTTCATTCCTGTAGAAATTGCCGATTTTCCAGTGCAGATATTGACCCACTCTGTCATGCCGGGTTTTATATTCAGTGGGTGCCAATACCGTGCAAACTGATACAACATGATCAATTGTTTCTGAGAAATTATCACATAACCTGCATTTTTCGGCTAACACAATATTTTACTATATGTGCTTGATAATTTCTAGTTAACAAGCATTGATCTTGTGCAGCAAGGATAAGACCTTCGGTTTCAGATTTAAACCCTGCACTTCGTAGCCACTGATGGGCCCGGGGTTTGTCTACATCAGCTTGTTTGGTACGGGAAGAGTATTAACCATGAAGAAGTTTATCTTGCCAAAGCTTCAGCATTTGCTTTTTTTTCTTTTTTAGGTTCTGCAGTAGATGTATTATGGTTTATATGCACTACTTTAGTCACTTGAAATTCCCTTTTCGATTTGTTGGGTTAATTTATTATTGAATAAAGTTTCTTATTTCTTTCATGTTCTTTGACGCAGATCATCATCCAGTATTCTGTGGTTTCCAGCTATCTTTGAAGACCGATTATTGCGGCTTTGTAAGACAGTCCTAGTTGAACTAATCCTCTACCTCCTTCGGATCTGGGGACATATAGACGATCAACTTCATCCTTAGCATGATGCATGCGCATGGCAAATGAGAAGCTTTCTCGTTTTTACATCCATTCACTTAATGTCAGATATGGCCCAATTAAGGATGTTAAACCTGTATTGCACCACAAGGACAGCCAAAGTGTTTAGGGATAATAAGCTGTGTTTGTGAATTGAACTCGGCACACACCTGTAATATTCTTTTCTTACTTTCTTTTTCATTTGGGTATTCTGTATTCTATCTCCTTTGTTAACCCCTAAGGCTTCTTCTTTTTCTAGTTCCTTAATCTTTGTGACAAAATCGTGATCTATTGAGTGTGTTTCTGTTCTCCGTTTCCTGGATGTCACTTTTGCATATTTATCTAATTCGAAATCCATAACGATGTCATCCCTGAAACATTTCGTAGTATTTAGGATACCTTTCAACTCATTGTCGTCTTTGGCCAAGAGTTTGGCATCATCCACGTTGAATAGTAATCAAAGACTTTCTTTTTTACTTTGTAGCCAAAGTTATTGCTGTTCACTTCCTGCAAAAGGAGGATTAAGGAGAGACAAAATAGAAAGGGTGACAGGGAGTCTCATTGAAAAATTCCTCATCGGATATTCAAACAATTGGCAGTGGCAGTACCTTTGGTGTGATTTAGGTATAATCTTGTTTCCCACAGTTCCATGTTATATTTAAGGAAAATTTTCTATCAGCGAGGAGAGATTGTACATTTCCAAAGATTTAAGGATCCAGGTAAGTAGCAAACTATCAAAGGCTTTACGGTAATCTGTCCGAGCTGTGCTGAGATTTCTACCTTTTTCCGCCATTTTCTAGAGTATTTTTATTACTAGTTGATCTTTACAACCGTATGCGTCTCTTCGACATCCGTTCCAGTGAACAGTGTTATCATCGTGAAAAGATTAAGTACAGTTCGTCAGGAGAGACGTGATCAATTTATATGTAGTGGATAGACGTGTTATTGGCCTATAATTTCACCCGATTTCCCTAGGAGATATGTAATACCTTCAGTGATCCATTCTGGAATTCTATTGGGGTTATTAATTAGCATTGATAAAGCTTGCTCAAGAAATTCATGGATTGATGACAGATGATAGAGCCAAAAGTTGGGTAACGATTCATTTCCTGGGGATTTCCATTTTGGGGATTTTCTTTGAGCTTGCTTAACATTATTCGTGGTTATATTTTTCCATTCTTGCGCCTGTTTAACATTCATTTTTGTTCTCGTTTGATCCAAATAGTCTTCCAAAATATTTGCACTTATTCAATAGATTGTGGATTTTAGACTTCTATACCTTCTTTTCCAATTTTCGCATGCAGGGTACTTCAAGATCAACTCCTGTAATCGTATCATTTGCAACGTGTGCACGGTCTTTCCCCATTTGATCACTCGCCACGGGAGAACGTTGGCCGATGGATTATTGCATAAACTGTCGATCCGTTGTTTGTCTCTTCACTCTTGTTACGGATGAGGTAGAAATGGAATAACAAATTTATGCAATCAACATTTATGGGGAGATCGGAATCCCCATGGTGCAATACAGGCTAGGCACCAGCATCAATTTACGATTAATACATAGGCTGGAACTGTAGGTGACTGTCTATGTAGTCCCAGCACGTCTTACAGGTGCTGTCTACTGGGACGTTATTTCGGACACATTTTCAGACATGCTAGTGGATGTACCCCTGCTAATACGAAGACGCATCTGGTGCATGAATGATGGGGCTGTAGCCATTTTAGTCACATTGTTCGCTATGCACTTGTTGACTTCTACCATGAAAGATGGAGAGGTAGGAGAGGACCGGTTCCGTAGCTTGCACATTGTCCCGTCCTTTGGATTATATTTGTGTGGCCACCTGAAACAAAAGACATTAATAATGAAGAAACGCTGATCAACGTGTAATGGGGGCCTGTGAAACAATCCGAGTGTGAGAATATTTGAAAGGTACTGCCAGTCAATGATCATTTTCATCATTTGTTATTGTTTTTTGGAGGACATTTTCATCATTTGTTATTGTTTTTGGAGGACATTTTCATCATTTGTTATTGTTTTTGGAGGACATTTTCATCATTTGTTATTGTTTTTGGAGGACATTTTCATCATTTGTTATTGTTTTTGGAGGACATTTTCATCATTTGTTATTGTTTTTGGAGGACATTTTCATCATTTGTTATTGTTTTTGGAGGACATTTCCATAATTTGTTATTGTTTTTGGAGGACATTTTCATCATTTGTTATGAGTTGCTGTGTTGAGGTACTTTTGAACATATGTTTATATGGGTATTTAACCTTGTGTCGGTGTGAAAAACCCGCCCATAAAGTTTTTTGATACACCTCTGTCTGTCTCTGTATAAGGATAAAAAGAAAAGATAAACTGAAAGATGAATGAATAAAATAAATGTTATATATATTATATATAATTTATAATTATATATAATTTAGGCTCTACTTTTGTATCGAGCACTGTTTTTAAAAAATAAAAACAAAAATACTAAAAGATTTTGGATTATTTACCTAACGTGTTCTTTCCTATTTTTCGATATATTTGCATGCACGCACGCACGCACGCACACACACACACGCACACACACACACACACACACACACACATATATATATATATATATATATATATATATATGCGTGTGTGTGTGTGTTCATATTTATCAATTCGCCACAAGCAAGGAAATAATGTCACTAAGATGCAAGGGGCTACTGGGAGTGAAAGAGAATGAAAATTTTTTTAAGGAATCGGAAACCCAATCCTAAACAGGAAACAAGGGATAAGCCTCTACTGCTGTTAAAATATGTGCTCATATCGAATGAACATGTCAATATTTTTGTACTAAAGAATCGGCTTTAGCTTAGAAATAAATAAATTCGGAGGAACTCAGTAAATTGCGATGTCGCATCTATACGACAATTACAGCTGCCCGGGAAAAGTTAATCCGTTTGGCTAATGCTTGTTACGCTTGCCTAAGAGAATAGAGCTAAACGAAGTGGACCTCTAAACACCTCTAAACAAAATCATTAGGACAAAAGACTATGAGAGATAAGAGGCGACTGACAACACTGTCTCAGTGGAGAAAGATGAAACTGTAAATCGCATAGTCGATGAGGGAAGCAAATCGGCTTAACAGAAATAGAAAAACAGAATGGGCTGATTGCGAATCGAGTAAAGTATAATAAAGAAATAGTATGATCCAAAAAAAAAAAAACAGAAGTTGCTCTTAAATGGTAAAGTGGGGAAAACATTTTAGGGATTTCATGGCTGTACAATGAGCGCTATATAGCAGGTTGGCATTATATACTTGCCTAATGTAAATATTTGCATTTTGACCATTTGCGTTGTTTGCGATACGCTGATCGATATGCGTACGAATTATACTAGGCTTTCGTAAGTAACAAGTTAACCCACGGGAGGTTGTGGTGCGTGTGTGACCAATGTAAGTTTTAAACATCTTTCTTCGATCCAACTTTCTCGCATGCTTCCTGTCAGAAAAAAAACTACATATCATAGCTAAATTGGGGTGGCTTCATATATTCAGACAATGACACATTTCCTAGCAACTTTATTAGTTCTAGTTCCGAGGTCACTCAACCTCAAATCAACAATTTCTTATTATTGATACTCAAGATGCAATCACAGAATATAACAAGTGAACACTGTCTTTATACAAACTTGGGGTTATTGGTATAATATTAGATTGTTTTTTGTTATGGTCCAGTTCCTTGTACCACGGTGATGGTCCAAGGTAGAACCAATGAAGAATAACTCGAACACAGGTATGGAATAACACAGATATATTACAAACAGAATATGTACAAAAGAAGTAGAAGTGTTAGTAATAACAATCAGGTTAGGTTAGAGAGAACTATGTTGTCTCGACCAGTATCACTATTCCAATGTCTGACAGTAATCGTCTAGCCGACTGCCCGATTCACTCTCTCTGACAGACTGTCTCCTTGTTTTCTCTTGAGGCGCAGTATTTATGGGGTGCGGACTAGTCCATTACTATTATGGGTACGTTCCCATAACAGTTTTCAAAAACCGTTTTATCGAAAATTGTAAATGCCGACTTTATGCATGCACAATCTTCAACCGTTAGGAAAGGAGCAGAACGGAATATTTTTTTAATTAAACTGTTGGTTAGTGTGTGTGTGTATATATATATATATAATCATCCACAGACAGACTGTTTCGCAGCTCATCAATGTGGCTAGACGTCCGGTTACCTCTAGCTAGGATCGAAACGCGACTGAATTTTCGTCAGTCCGAACTTCTTCCACTAAGCCGTCACCGTACGGTACGAGATGAAGGTGAATTTTAGCGTGTTTATTTTTAGATTCAGATAAACACACAGTGATTGAGAGTGACTCAATTCTGTCGAAGAGTCGTGCAGTTGTGTGTATATACAGTGGTTTATCATAGGTTTTTGTAGGGTTTATATATATATATACCTTTTTTTAACAAATAAAATTAAATGTTCAACTTATCACTACTCATAGAATTTCTCGGATTTTTTCTATTCGGATGATTCGAGATATGTACCTCATATGATAACCCTATGAAATTTGTTTTTTACTACGATTTACCAATTCGCTCTCACCATATATATATATATATATATATATATATATATATATATATATATATATATATATATATATATATATATATGTGTGTGTGTGTGTGTGTGTGTGTGTGTGTGTGCGGAATAACATACATTTTTATAATTCAAGAATAACTTTTTCGCTTGACGCATTTCGTTCATTAATTCGATATAGTCCTAAAGGGCAAAACTTGTCACATTAAACTTTCTTTTTCCCAATTTATTTATATTTATTTATTTTTATATATATATATATATATATATATATATATATATATATATATATATATATATATATATATATATATATATATATATATATATATATATAGGCACGGTGGAGTAGCGGCTAGGAAAGGCCGAGTTCGAATTCAAGTCGAATCTATTACATTCACTTACAAGCTAATACACTTGGTAAAGGCATGAATTCTCTTCTTCTCCCTCCAGCTATGGTTAAATAGCAGGACAAACTGCAACTAGGAGAAGGACAACTCTGAATTCAAAACGTGCGGAAGGTCGTTTGAGACCTTGTGGCGCGTGGTGCATTAGGTTTCTGTATTCGGCTCTTCAAAAAGTGTAGTTGGCTCTACTTTCACCACTATAAGCAAAACATATGAGCAGGCGTCTGGCTCTCGGTTCCTAGGCACTGAGTTGCTTGACCCTGACACGTCGATTACGACAGGAGAGACCAGAATATATATATATATATATATATATATATATATATATATATATATATATATATATATATATATATATATATATATAAGCCTTTCATGCGGTAAAACAATCGTCCAATTGTCACTTGGGTAAAATATGGATATATATTTTCTCCACTTGACGATTGTGTTACTGCATATAACTCCGAGTAGCTGATTTTGATTACCATCTTAAGAATATATATATATATATATATATATATATATATATATATATATATATATATATATATATATATATATATATATATATATATATATATATATATATAATAATTCGATCATCAGGTGACAAAATATACATCCATATTTCACCCCTTTACGATTGTCTTACCGTATGAAATCCTGAATCAGGAATTTTGAGTACCATTTTAACATTATTGTATCGACAATAGTATTATAATATATTATATTTAATGTCTGTCGATCCTTTGTTGAGACTTCAGTTTATTTTAAATGTTAAACGTTTAGCTTATTTTTGCCTTTACTTTACATTTTATTGTATATATTTATTCTGAAAATGTTGTATTAAAATTAATCATTTAATTATATCATTTTTTTCATTTCCTATTTTTCTGAATACGCTATGGCATCCTACTGGGAGTGTCTTCTCACGTTTTGACCCCAGTTTCGGGTTTAACTATTTGCCCATAGCTGGGACCCTCACTGGTGCCACCACCCTGGCTCAGGGTTGATCTGGGAACTGCAGTAATTAAGAGGCTCCTCAAACTCTCCTGATCTGAGACTTTGCTGTCGGATGTAGTTTATCGTCGACAAAAATAGGTGTTTTCTTATATATAAAACAAATGTTATTAAAACCTTATTAACCGAGCTGAAATATTTACTTCATCACACGCATTACTTTTGATTGAGTAACATAAAACAATCATTTATCAACAATAATTTTCCCTAGCATGCCGTCAACATGTTAAATAAAATAGCGTTTAGGAATTTTTTTAATAGCAGAAATAATCATCTCGATATAAACAAAAACATCATAAGTCTTTCACTTATTTTATAGTAACAGGAACATCCCAAACAATAAATAACATGAAAAGGAAATTTAAAATTTAATTTGCCGCTGCATATCACTTAATGATTGTAATAAATTTATGAGTTATCATTGATTACAAAAAAATTCAAAATAATCATTTCATCGGTAATGATAACATTAACGGACCGCCTAATAACGAGACATGATAAAAAATATGCCCACCTGGATATGACGATAAAACTACATCCGCTTTCTGGGTAAGACGATAAACTACGTCCAGCAGTAAGTCATCTGATCAGAAGGTTTAGAGAAGCGTGGACCCACATCTAAATTGGCAGTGTTCCCAGGTCTAACCTGAGCCAGGGTGATATCACCAGCTATGGGTAAATAGTTACCCCTCCCAAACTGGGGTCAAAACATTATAAAAGTGTAAAATAGGTTTTAAAAACAGAAATACTTTGAAAAACCAGCAATACATTTGTGAAAAAAAATATTTCCAGCAATACATTTGTGAAAAAAATATTACCAGCAATACATTTGGGGAAAAAAAAACTTAGCAGAAATAAAAATCTTGACGGCATTAAATGACCCATTGATGTTGATATGCCGTAAAACAAATTAAACCAAACCAACCTACTTTTGTAATATTTTTGACGATTTTTTTATGATACAAGGTGTTGTGAATATGGATTATCTCCCCTTTGATAATCCAAGCTATAAAACCTGTACATTTCCGCTTGTCAAGTAGACGAGTAGTAAGATTCTTAATTGAATAAAAGATTACTAGACAGAATCTCTTGTCCTGTTTTCATTACAATTTATTCAATTAAGAATCTTACTACTCGTCTACTTGACAAGCGGAAATGTACAGCTTTTATAGCTTGGATTATCAAAGGGGAAATAATCCATATTCAAACACAAGGGAATCGTAAAATTATGACCGTGACTACTAAAACGTCAAGGAAAGGTTTTCTAATGTTATGTTCATAAATAAAGTGTACAGCATATTTACTTCAAAGGTTACTTTGTAAAGATAAATAATGACCTATATTAAGTGGAAAAGCAAGGTAAAGGATTAAAGTACTGAGCAGTTACCATTACTTCCGGTTTGATGTTTACAAGTACCCGGATATGCCGGAATTGAACAAATTGCTAATTTTGCAAGCTGTTCACACTATTTTGTCTATCCTTTGTCATAATTTCTGAGATCACTTTCTTTCGTTCTTTTGAATTGATCGGCAATAATTAAAAGATCGATTGGTAATGGTAATATTAGCCGTTTCCTTATAAGTAAACATTCGACCCTTATTGACCGTGCAGCCAGTACTGCTCCCAATTGAAATTTATAGACTATTTCCTTTAAAACAATTTTTCAGGAAAATAATTTTCTCAAGTCCAGTAGCTGTTATAGCTCTTTCCAGTATTGATGGGGTGTTCATTCCTAGCCTTTTATTTGAAGTAGTGTCGAATGTCAGCATCTTGATTATGTCAAAAGTTTTTATTCGCGGTATATGTGATATCAGTTTTAGTTTTTGCTGTTGAAAGTCCTCAAGTGATGTGGTTTCTGTTTTTTTCTGTTGCGCCAGACAAAGAGCTTCAAAGAGGGCGGGCCTTGGCTAAGACCTATGGAATGAATTCAGTAGCTGTTATCGCTCTTTCCAGTATTGATGGGGGTTAACTTACTAGCCTTTTATTTGAAGTGGTGTAGAATGTCAGCGTCTTAAGTATGTCAGAATTTTCTCTTCGATTTGGATGTGATATTGTTGAGATGTTGAGTGTTTCCACGTGAGTATATGGTAATAACGAACAAACACAGTCGTAGGGAAAAATACTGGTATATTCAGAGAGGTATTTACATCAGAGAGATTAGTAGTAGAACGAACGTAGGTTAGTAGTAACAATAAGTAATAGTAATAAAGTCCAACGGTATCTTCCGGTCGAGAAACGGAAGTGTAACTGATCACTACAGAAGTCTCACTCTGCACTACACTGATCTGCTACACTGCTCTAGAACTACTGTTCTATTTATAAAAATAGGATCAGTCTATTATAGTTGTGAAGGTGGGTGCGCCCCAACAGATATCAATTTTATTTCTTACTGTTGTTGAAAGTCCTCAAATAATGTGGTTTCTGTTTGTTTGAGATTATGTTGCGCCCGAAAAAGAGCTTCAAAGAAAGATGGCATTGATTAAGATCTATGGAATGAATTACCTCGAAAATACTGCATAAAAATATTTTCCTTCTATTTTCTTGCTAACAGGTCTCTGTGCTGCTTTGTGTTCAGTTACCGAAAGTGCTAACATAATGCTAACGAAGTCATGATAAAAATAGCATTTTCTCCGTTGTTACGCCTTTTTATATACCTTTAGATATCTACTTAGCTTACTCTCCCCCTGAACAGTTCGTTCTCTACCTTTGAATATAGCTTTGCTTGTGTTGTATATATATATATATATATATATATATATATATATATATATATATATATATATATATATATATATATATATATATATATATATATATATATATCTAATTGCTTGTGATAAAGATACGGGGATATTTATACTTTAACGACACCGTTGAAAAAAAATGTCTTTCATATCCGTATTTAAATTTAATATCTAGACTTGCCTCAGGATTCCTTTTGCCGAATATATTTATTTTTTAGTTTCTTAACAACTCTAAGAGGTATAAAAAAAACCATGGTGCATATAAGTTATAGCTGATAAAAAATGAAGAGATTCCTGTCATAGAATACATGCAAAAGCGTGTATTTCACTTCAGACAAAAAGTTTAAATTAATCTACCCGTCACCTTATATAGAGATGACACATTGCCCGGGGAAACTATTTAGTGTCGAATAATAAATTCAATTTAATCTATTGTATCAGATTCACGATAACACTCTGTAACAAAAAGGTTTTTCGTTTGATTTTTAAAAAAAATGTGTATTTCTAGCATGCTGAATACGATCTAGCATTCATCATAGAATCAATATTCCGTCAGTTGTATCAAGAATCGATTTCTGTCATGGACAACTTTGTTTACTCATATCGCATTTGTTTCCCTTGGTGACACTGCATTAAATATTTAACTAAGCCTGATAAAATAATTCGCCACAGCTTTAGATTACAATAGTGAAGTCTATGCAGGAAGACGAGTAATGTTTCAAAATAGTTGGCTTCAAATATCTTGAATCTCACATAATAGATTCTCAAAAAGACCTCAGCATCCGCAAAGCTTTTTCATGGGTTGCGTGTGACAAATTTCACAAGATTTGGCGCTCGAAAAAAATCCAAACCTTTAGAATATTGATTTAACCAATCCTACTGTATAGGTCAGAAACTTTTTTTTTTAAGCTTTTCACCCCAAGCAAGGCTGGAAGCCACTAGCACGCAAGGGGTTACAGAAGGTTTGGAGGAAGAGCAGATAGGAGTGGTAAAGGAGAGGATGTGGAGAAAGATAGTGGATCGATCAAGGCAAGGGGGTTACAGAAGATTTGGAGCGAGAGCAGATAGGAATGAAAGGGGAAAGGATGTGGAGAAGGGAAGTGGATAGATCAAGGCAACTGGAGATGTCGATTGACGTTACACTTAAATAGTTGGAGATCATATTTGTCAGGGAAACAGGAATAAGGAAGTGTGTTCCACAGGCGAGATGTGCGAGACATGAAGCTATTGGAGTAGAAGAGACGTCCACATCTAACAGTTTCAACGGTGAAGGGGTGGGAACGGGATGCCAGCCTCGTAGGACGCTTAAATTCATGAGGCCTGGGAACCAGCGAAAGCAGCTCATCGGAGCAATTACCGTGAAGGTATTTGTAAAAAAGACAGAGCGAGGCACTTGTACATTATCTGTTCGTCTTGAAAGACGACTTAATGGAACATATGCAAATCTACTTAGAAAAATCCAGAAAATCATTTGGAGATCCCATGCAATACTTAACACAATTTACGGAGAACTGAGACCAATCTCACTTAATCTCAAACAAAAGTGATTACTGTTTTCAGGCCACTGCCACCGAGCAGACAGGGGTGTCATCTCATCCTTATTCCTAAGGCATCCTTCTGGAAGTGTCTTCTCACGAAAATTGACATTCACAGACGCCGTAGCTCGGGATTCAGGGTTGGACATTGAGGATCTGGGGATAGCAATACAGGACCGAACAGTGTGGAAAGGGATTGTCAATGGAGTTCCGACCAACCATGGGGGGTCGAAGGATGATGATCAGACATAAAAAATGAATGCTGGTGCGTTTCTTAAACCACAAATGAAGCAGATTCCTGCTTCTAAACGTTTGGAGAGGTATTTGACCGTGGTAGAAAAACTAAGAGTTTAGAATGCGTTCAAGAATGTTATCAATGGGGTTTGGGGCAACAAAAGTGCGGTGGAATAAGAAAACCTTTATTGGAGAAATTCTTGGAAGTTACAGTTGCAAAATGAGACTCAAATAGGACGTTTTGCATTTTTCATTGGAATTCTTCCGACCGAATCTTGATACTGTGTCGGAAGAGCGCCGTGAATGATTTCATCAAGATAAAATTTTTTTCTTTAAAAGTTTCTTCCTAATTGTCATCAACGACCTTCATGATGTCATCAATTCTAGACTCGGCATTTGCACCTGTCTTAATTCTATGTCTGATCAGTTCGATTAGGTCAAAATGGCAGCTGATCCAAAAAAAGAACGACGATCAATCCCCATCGCACCTTCTCGGGCTAACTAAATGCGTACCTCTTAAAATTTTTTAAGCTTTTAAAGGCAATGACCATAAATTTTGAAAACGAACATAGGTAGTAATCAAAAATAAAAGTTTATTTTTGTTTAAAATGCAATCACAGATTAACAGTGTTGTAAGATTCCTCTACAACATCGCCAGTATGTTTTTGTTTCATCGGCGTTTTTCTTATGATAGTGGTAGCTGTAATTTTCATCGTCCACAAATATTCTTCCACCAGTGTTTGATTTTTGGAACTTAGCCATGGATTCCAAATAAAAATATAATCTATAAAATCCAGAGTCTATTAGATTTTTATGGTTCGCACGACAAGAGTGAAATGAAATTGTTAGCTTATTTTTCTCTTGCTTTAAAAAATAAATTTTTCTCTCTTTCTTTCTTCATGGTAACTACTTTTCTGCTTTATTAGAGTAATTAATGGCATTGGTGCCAAATTTCTATATTAAACAACTCTTTAAAAAAAAATGGTTAAAAAAATATCAGAGGTACGCAATGATCCAGGAACGCATTTGTCTAGGGACGAAAAATGACAAATGATGCAATTGTCCGGGACGCAAATGTTCGTTCACCAAGAGCCTCATTATGAAAATACCCGTTCATCATGACAGGCGTCTGGTCGGTGATCATGAAGTGGTACTAATTTCTGAAGCATTGTATGTTACCAATTAGTTTTTCAACCACTATACTGTTCGAGCCCGGTCAGAGGCGACCTAAACCACTAAGCTAGGATCATGTTGATTGTTTCGATAAACTGTAGTAACATCTTAAAAATTGTCATCGTCCACAAATATTTTTCCACCAGTGTTTGATTTTCAGAAATTAGCCATGGATTCCAAGTAAAAATATAATTTATAAAATCCAGAATTTATTAGATGTTTTTGGTACGCACTGCTGGAGTGAACTGAAACTGCTACTTTATTATTCTGTTGCTTTAAAAGAGAAATCTTTATCTCTCTCTTTCTTTCTTTATGGTAACTACCTTTCTCCTTGATTAGAGTAATTAAAAGTATTGGTGTGCAAATTTCGATAATAACTCTTTAAAAATGGTTATTTTCTTTCAAAGTTTATGTTAACTACCTTTTTGCTTGTTTAGAATAATTAAAAGTTGGTTTGAAATTAGCAACTCTTAAGAAAAGAAAGTATGGTAACTTCAAAAAATTATCAGAGGTACGCTATTAACCAGGTACATACTTGTCTGGGACGCAAGTGTCCAGTACGCAACTGTCCGTCCACCCTCTTTCGCTAATCCGATGCTCTTTCGGATTTCAGTGCCGCATTTTCCAAGTAACAAGACAAACGTTTCTAAGAGGATAGGAAGTTGTGGAAAGCCATGTTCGCCCACGTGATGACCGAACATAGCACTTAGAGGTTGGTCGGTTGTTTTTGCTAACCTCAATCGGTTATTTAATATCGAAATCTAAAGGATTATTTGGATTTCAAAAATTCTATTAACTAATGTATTAATATGTTTTACATTGCGCAATAGATTAATCCACAAATATACTTTAGAGGAATATGTCCGAACCCCATCTATGGGTTAAATAGCAGGACTCATCTGGATTCTGTTGCCTTGATGTAGCAAACAGAAGGAAAACAATGAGTTTAGAACCAATCTGAAGTGGGATTGATTCTATTTTGCCCTGCATACACCACGGTTGCTATGGCTAGAGTTGCCTTTACGACGCCGATGATTAATAGAAATCGTTGTATATTATATTTCCTAGTATTTATGCTTGATTTACACTATTTATATTCGGACTATTGCCCTAATCTTTGTTGTTATCACGACATTTCGGTCATTGTGCCCTCCGGACTTCCTCAGGTGTATATCGACCTAGTTAACTCACTGGAAGTTCTGAACTTAACACTTTATTCAAACAAAGTGGGTAGACTATTCATTGCAGAAACTCAAACAGATATTGTTTATGCTTCACTCTATGTAATTTTTTGGATACTTGTGTGCATGTGTGTGTATCTCATCCTCTCTCTCTCTCTCTCTCTCTCTCTCTATATATATATATATATATATATATATATATATATGTGTGTGTGTGTGTGTGTATGCGACAGAGTGCAATTGTGTGTGTGTGTGCGCGCGTTTGCGTTAGAGTGTGTACAAGATGAATAGCGAGCAGAAGTCTAACGTCGGAAAAGTCCTTCTTATTGAGGTTTTGTTTTTGCGTCGATGTTTTAGAAAAAGTCGAAAGTGGCTCTCCGGATTAGGATTATCTCAAAATTTGGTGTTAATCCTTTTATGCAACAATGACGTCCAGTAACCGTACATAAATAATAACGCAAATGAGACCCTGCAAGTCCGGTCAAAATGAGTGGAAAGAATTTACCATTTATTATCAGGAGTAATTTTCAGTAGTGATGGCGTTCATAAAATAGCATTCCTCATTGCAAGTTATAAATAAAATAGTGGGGAGTGTTCAACGGAGAACACTTTTCAGTAGAAGGTCTTTGTATTTGCGGAGGCTGGAAGGAAAAAAAAACAACAAAGCACGCGAATGACGATGCTTTCGACTGCCTGTAAATTACAATGGTTTATTTTCCCTTGCAATGCTCAAAGTAATTGTTGTAACTTAGGGAAGGTTACTGAATAGAATAATTAAACGAAGGATGGTAATGAACAATAATACTTAGGAGAAGAACAACACATATAAGAATATGCCTTACTCTGTATGTAATTTTTTGGACGGATATTCTCGGCTTGTTTGCGTGTGTGTGTGTCTCACCCTCTCTTTCTTTCTCTCTCTCTCTCTCTCTATATATATATATATATAAGTGTGTGTGTGTGCGTGCGTGCGTGCGTGCGAAAAAGAAGTAGTCAACTGCTAGAAGTGAGACAAGAGAATTCCACAATGAATCTCCAACTGCAGGATATCTACCAACCGCTCCACGCAGTCAGATGTGTCACAAGGCCGAATTTAATGTGTGGTATCCGAGTCCGTAGGCTCGGCCAAAAATTCCTCGTAGACACCGTATAAAACGGAGCCGGTTAGCTGTTTTCTGGCCTTCGAAATAGACTCGTCTGGGGATCCTCTCTGTCCGGAGACAGAGAGTTTGACCAGTACAGCTGGAAACGATTCTCCGACCGCAGGGTATCTACTACCCGCCCCCCGTGGTCAGATATGTCACAAGGCCGAATTTAATGTGGGGTATCCGAGCCCGTAGGCTCGGCAAAAAATTCCACGTATACCACGTTTAATACAGGGTCGGGTAGCTATTTCCCGAGACGAGACTCTGCTCTTCGATATATCCTCGACTGGGGATCCTCTCTACCCGGAGGCAGAGAGTTTGACCAGCACAGCTGGAGACGAATCTGCAACCGTCGACCAACATAGAGTATTTAATACTGTATTTATGTGAATGGGGACATACCCATAGGTGTGCTACAACAGTAATATAGTTGGATACAAAGCCTACCCCAAACGCATACAATTCGATAAATTTCTAATACGTACCTGTGTGGAACCGTGGTTTTGGCTGTACGCATAGCACTTATATGCGAGTGTGGTTGAAAATTCAAGCGCCCATGTGAAAGTAAATTTGTCGTAGACAGTGCTTCGTTATACAGCTTTCACCCACACAGGTTTGCAGAGGGCCCCCCAGGCTAAAATCGTGTCACGAAAATAATAATGTATACTTTGTTGTTTGGTGTTTTTATAGTCTTTGGCTTTTTCTTTTTCATTTTCCTTGATCTACGTTTAATAACCAGAAAAGATGAATGACTGCTTGGTGGTTGAAATAGTTGTGTCTACCGCATTGGCAACGCTTTCTAGAGTTCAATCCCGGTAAAAACAACGATTCCGTATCTTGATCTTCATGACTCATAGGAGATCCTCATATGAAAGTCATGGCGCAGAAAATTTCTATTTGTCGTTTGGAATAATCATGCCGGTGTATACTTTTCAATTTAGGGCATAAGCAAGCCGATTCAAATAAACGTTTCGCCGGAAATCAAAGATTACCGGAAGAATATAGTTGGAGCCACGGGAAAAATAAATTTGAAAATTGATAAGCGAGTCGTGTCAAATAAGCGTGTTGGAGAAGGTGGGGTGCTAGGGAGGGGTCCATTGAAGGGAATAATTTAAATCAAGCCGGTACTTGTATTTGGCGCAAAAGTCTATTCTCAATTTACGTTCATTTGGCTAAACCTCCTGAATGAAAACAATGGCCAGGAATTATCGAAGTGATACGAAAAGCGTATATCCCCCCCAACACCTCCACCATCAGAAACACTTATAAGCAGACACATATATACGCACACATTGTTACGCTAGCGTCTCGGAAAGAGAAGCCGGCGATCGGAGATGAAATTGCAGTCGAGTTCATTGCATTCACTTTCGCACTTCGATTCGGAAAGCACATGAATCCACGTATTCGTCAAAACCAGCTTGGGTTAAATGACAAGGCAGACTAGACTGTCTAGCCATTTTTTTTTTCAGTGATTCATACAAAATGTATTATCAAGATGGCTAAACGTCGTATCTGAAAACCTGGAAAAAAGAAACTCAATTAGTTTGGCGTTTTTTTTTTTTTTTTTTTTTTTTTTAGATATTAAACATTTTGTGGGATGGACAATTTTGCTGTTACACCCGATATATTTCACCCTCGATAAATGCAGACAGATCAGATCAAAAGTGACAACAATGTCCATTGTTCATTTGGAACTGACTGATGTCTGTAATGGCTTCAGTTAACTCTATAATTACCGTTTTGTGGCAATGTTTTGTTCGCTGGTTATACAATATCTTATTATAGGATTGAATATAGCTTTATTTATTATCTTTCTTTCTATACTACAGTTCAACAATACATGACTCGATTGGTTGATTGTTTTTTACGGCTTATCAACCTTTTTCAGGTTATTTAAAGTCAGAATATATTTTTAGATTATAAGAACTTTTTTGAGATAATAATGTTTTTACTGATATAACTTTTACTAATTAACCCATAACGGGGGGAGAGAAGAAAGGCATTCATACCTTCCCCAAGTGTGCGTAACTGAATATATGATCGATTGATTCGTTTGCTCAAACTTTTGCAGGTTATCTAAAGCAGGGGAATATTTTTTAGATTGTAAGAATCTTTTTGGAGATAAAAATGTTTTTAACGTTAGAAGTCTTACTAATTAACCCATAGCTGGAGAGGATATAGGTGAATTCATACCTTTCCCAAGGGTATTTGTGCGTAAGTGAATATAACGAACCCAACTTGAATTAGAACTCGGCCTCCGATTAAGAATTCCAAGCCATTATCCATTACACCACCCGCACATCCAAGCTTATAGCGCATGATATTTCCAAGCGGTTACCCATCCAGGTACTGACCAAGCTCGACGTTGCTTAATTTTGATGATCGTACAAGAACAGATGTTTCAACATGATATTGCCGTAAATTTACATGGCTCAAGAGAC
>OZ038492.1:32335061-32355061 GCA_964036315.1 Acanthosepion esculentum | reverse complement strand
CCAACTTTCCTTGCGGTAGATGTAGGTGTTTTAGTAGTGTAAGCGTTAGAGGCTCAGGAAGTGAAATCAGCGTGTCGAGTTCGAATTCAGGACGAATCCGTTACTCTCACTTTTCACTTTGGGAAAAGGTATTAATCTATCTAGCCCCACCACTAGCTATGGGAGAAGAAAAAAAAGATGAGGCTCTATCTCCTGGCCTGGAGATGGTGACTCGATGTAAACAGTAGCAGACAAGCCAAATCGTTGGGATGTTCCGCCCCGAAAAAAAAAGGCCAAAAGAAGAAATGGACAATGGCATAAATTCTTATCTAAATTACGCCATCTGTTCTACTCAAAGATAAAAAAAAGAAAAGACGATACAAAGAAAACGAAACCCACAAACCCTTCTGCCGTTTACTAATTTATTTTTTAAGTTTATTTTTTTTCTCATCGATTATATTTCATTCCTTCTTCTTTTAAATCTTTGTCAAGCTCTGATATTTTGTATACTTCGTTGATAATCATGATTAATTGATTTTCACGTGTCCCCTAACCCATCAGGATCCTAGCAACAGGTTTTTTTTCCTGAGCAGCCAACCTGAAAGATTCCAACCCTCTCCATTCAGGCTGATTTAATTTTTCCTTCTCCTAGACTAGCCGCCAACCTAGGCTACAGGACCCAGTCTATCCTGCTATTTACTCAAATCGGGTGGAGGGGGAAGGAGAGAAGTGATGTATTCACACCTTTCGCAAGGGGATAAGCGCGTAAGTGAATGCAATGAATTCGACTGGTATTCGAACTCGGCTCTCCGATTCCGCGGTCCAAGACGCTATCCATTACTCCACCCTGCCTTCTGTTATTAATGGATAGCGGCTCGAAATGAGAAATCAAAGAGTCGAGTTCTAATTACGGTCGCGTTCACTTACGTGCAAACATGCTTGGGAATGGTATGAATCCACCTCTCCCCCAGTTATGGGTTAAATAGTAGGACATGTAACTGGAAAAAATGATTGTTGTCTTCACAAAAATTTTAATGCACGATTCATTCACACGCACACATACAAACACACACACACACATACACAAACACACACACACACACACACGGACACATACACACAAAACAATTATTGATATCTTTCTATATTTCAGTTCGACATTCCAACCACCTGAAGAAGGCCGAAGCGTACAACGGCCGAAACGGTGTGATAAATATGGCAACAAAGATGAGGATGATAGTCCGAGCAATGTAAATAGTAAAACAATTATTCTTTCTATTCAATATGTTCCGGCTTATAAAACCCACAAGAAGTTGATGAATATAAATGAATCTATCATTTCACCACCAGTATCACAACGGCGACGACGACGACCACCACCACCACCACCACCACCACCACCACCATCCTCAAGAAATTCCAATCATCAAAATCAGTGTCTTCAATTATTAAACGCATTCGAAGCAGTTGGATTTGCAAGGTTTTATTAATACAACTTCCAGACGATACGCAGAGTCGAAATGGTCATGGTTAGGCAGTTTTATTCATTGACCTTATTGGCATTGAACTGCATACCTAGCGACCATGAGCTCAGTTTTCTAACCACGAGGCTAGCACGGAAAACTCCGCGACTGTTGTTACCAAAACAAGGTAGGCCGGTGCGAGTCACTGCGGCGGCGACTGCAATCACGTTTGTAACTTCCAGGGTTGGAACAACAGCAGTATCAGCAGCTGTGCCTGCTGCACTTCCTTAGAAATCTTTGTGTCGTTGCTGTAGTGGATACATCTATCTATCTATCTATCTATCTATCTATCTATCTATCTATCTATCTATCTATCTATTAAAAAAAGGAAGAATAAATACCAAAAGAAGCTAAACAGTCATAAACACTCACTAGCTAAACTGTTCCAACTACTTAAATAATAGATGAACATCTATTTACAAACATCTTGGATAACTGAACTAATTAAAAAAGAAAAAAACAAACTCAAATACATCCCGATCTTAACAATATATATATATTCAATATATATTTTGTATATTATATTTATATAGAAAAATAATATTTAACCTCTACGTTGCTTGGGATTTTACGAGTAGCCTCAATGCCCTGTCAGTACCTTGTTAGAATTGAACCCGAGACGACTGCTTAAAAAAAAACATTAACAAGATTGTCACAGTTTTCCGACCACGATTTGGATGTAGCAGTTTCTTTTCTATTTTTTTTATCAATGAAGTTAAAATTTACACACGGTTGATGCTAATTTTATTTAATTTCTACAAAGAGAGTGAAAGACAGACGCGAGGGTCCAGGACGCTCACCCCACGCTCCGATATATTCCCGGTAATATCAGGAAAAAATTACAAGAAAGAATAAAATAGAAAGAAAGAAAGAAAGAAAGGAAGGAAGGAAGGAAAAGAAGCAAACAAACAAAAATAAAGAAAGAAAGGAGCAAAATTGTAAAAGAGATAACTGAATTTGTTTGGTTTTTTTTTCATTCTTTATCGATATTATTAGTATAGAGCAAACATCAGTATCATTTTTTCTATCAAATATTATCAGCATTTTTTCTCATTGTAGTTTCTTCACATTTTTGGTGGCTGCTTTTTTTCATAGGAAAACAGGAAACAGACAAAAGGAAAAAGAAAATAAGTAGGCGTTTGAAGAAAGAAAAAAGTATTTTCTTATCAGCCTCAAAATTTAAAACGTAACTTCGAAATTATTTGAAATTATCAAGAGATGGATGTTAAAGATGAGGAATTAATACGACCTTAGGTCTATTATTATTATTATTATTATTATTATTATTATTATTATTATTATTATTATTATTATTATTATTAAGCTGTTTCAAGCCTATGCATTCTTTCATTTTGTCTTCCTGACCGATTTTGGAATTTTATATTTCTTTTTACCCTCTTCCGAACCGGGCACAGGACATCCTGTCACGCAACCAATACCCCCTTCAGATTTCTACCGTCCTTCCTCGGGGACCATCGGACGGAGTGAGAAAAAGGATCGATAAGCCAAAACGACGTCCAGCATTACGGGAATATTATCGTTTCGGGCCGAGAGCAATCGGAGCGACTATGGGGTCGGCAATCCTCAGGTGGGTTCGCCAAACAGCACGGGTTCGGCCGCGGTGTCCGAGCCCGCCAACGACGGCGACACTGATCTGGACGCTGGCGGGACCATCAATTCTGTCGCCGGCGAAGCGTCTGCAAATATTTTCGGACCTTACATCTCTTATAACCCGTTTGTGTACCGAGAATCGAGTCCTCTCGTTGAGGACATGGCTTTCGTCAACTCGAGTGACACAGACACGTTCCCAAACGAAACGACATCGGAGTACCCATTCCCATATGTGGATCCATTCAACCTTGGATACGAGTTACGACTCGCTAATTTCGGTGGTGCCAATGTTACTGGCGAAACTTTTTATGTCTTGGAGTACGATTTATGGAGAGATATCCCACTTGGAGTTGTTCTTTCCATTCTCTGTCTGCTCACCTTCGTTGGAAACGCGATGGTTTTACACGCCGTCAGGACCGAACGCCGATTACAAACGGTGAGTCAAAATGTATACATTTATTTATTATTTGTTCTTTTTGCTATTCGTCCATTCCACCCAGGTAATTTTGTCATCAACTGAAAATATTTCAATGTCGCATAATTTTCTTTTGTTTTTGTTGTTTAACAAACATAGCTGCGTTATCTGAGTTCTACGAAAAAACTAAAATGTACAGACACTCTTAAACCAAATCCATATATATATATATATATATATATATGTGTATGTGTGTGTGTGTGTGTGTGTGTGTGTGTGTGTGTGTGTGTGTGTGTGTGTGTGTGTGAGTAAATATGTAGAAAAATAGGAAAGAACACGTTAGGTAAATAATCCGGATTTTTTTAGTATTTTTGTTTTTATTTTTAAAAAAAATTTTCGTATCAGAAGTAGAGCTTAAATTATAATTACCGCGAAGGAATCATATTTTAAAAAAATAATTATATATACATATATATATATATATATCGGCGTGTATTTCACCGTATTACATAACTGCATGTCACAATCTTATATCACTGCATAACTGAGAAACACAAAGAACTAAAATGTACACCTACACCCACAAATACACACACACACACACACACACACACACACACACACACACACACATATATATACATATAACGGCATGTATTTCATCTTTTTCTATGCGCATCATTATATATATATATACATATATATGTGTATGTGTGTGTGTTTGTATATATATATATATATATATATATATATATATATATAAAGGCGTGTATTTTATCTTCGTTTATGTGTATCAATATATATATATATATATATATATATATATATATATATATATATATATATATATTAAAGACATTTATATTATGTTTAACGTTCTTTTTATAGATACAGGTATTTAAGCAAATGCTCTGTTTTATAATAAACAGTATTAAATTATATTAACGGCCGGTAAATGTTATTTAATACTGTTTATTATAAAACAGAGCATTTGCTTAAATACTTGTATCTATAAAAAGTACGTTAAACATAATATAAATGTCTTTAAATAAATTGTCGGTCTATGTCCAATTCTAAAATATATATATATATATATATATACATATATATATATATATATATATATATATATATATATATATATATATATAATTGATGTGTATTTGAGTATCACCCTTTCATTTGTGGATCTTTCATTGAAAACTTCCGCCAAGAAAGATTTAATTAATATCTTATTGAGTTTTTCCAGCAATTTAAAATTTTCCCTGTCTTCAGGGGTTAAGGTTCTGAAAAAATAAAACATGAAAAAATGGCAAATAAATTAATTTTTCTTTGTCGGCCGTTTCAGGACGTAGACGATCATAGCTCTCTCCCATTTCCTGTCTTTCTAGCTCTCAGTAACTTTTTGCGTTTTTCTGTCTCTTCTAATCCCTGTTCTACCAACCATTTACACAATCTCGTTTGTTTCTTCATCCTCTGTTTTCCATCTTGCCTTCAGTCTGTCCTGTGAGTATGTATTTTCCAAGCCCACTTTTCTCATTTTGTGCCCAAGAAATTTAAATTCTCTCTTTCTGATGATAATTAAAAACTTTTCTTTATCAGTCATTTATATATACACTAAGGGGCAAAAGTTCGAAGCGATCCCAAGAATTAGTCTGCGATAAACATGACAGAAGAGGGAAAGAAAAAAAAAATGAAAAAGCGCTCTTAGAGTCATTGAAAAAAAAAAGACTGGAATCAATTATCAGACTTATAGATTGAGAAAATTTTGCAACGAATGCCAAAAGGTTGTCCTGCAGTAATCAAGGCTAAAGGAGGATATTTTGACGACAGCAAAATTTAATCATAAAATGCTTTTTTTTTTTATTTTGTCATAATAAAATTCCTAATAAAAAAAAACATACCTCCTTTTTTTTTAACCATGTACAATAGTTTCTTCTTATTAAAAGTACAATACATCTACATTTTGGGGCAATTTAAAAAGTGACCAGGTATGGCCTCGAACTTTTGAACTGTATATATATTAAGATATATTAAATAAAACATAGTCTGTTTCATTTGTTATGATATTTTTGATAATTTACGAATAATGTCACACAATTCTCGGAGAAACAGTTCAGCTTTATGTTTCATTTAACAAAATCTGTGTAAATATGGAACAAATTATTCTACAAATGGAAAAATAAATAAAACAATTAAACATGCTTTGTCGGTTGAATTTAATATGATTTCAATGAATTCTTCCTGCCTATATACATTATTATGAGTTATATTCATATAACATTATATATATATATATATATATATATATATATATATATATATATATATATATATATATGTAAATATATGTAAATATAAAAGTGAACATAGAAGTCAACACTTAGAGGCGACAGTCTGTTTCATGCTAGATGCAATCGTCAGGTCATATATATACAGAAACACACACAAATATATATATATATATATATATATATATATATATAGATAGATAGATACATGTATATAAATGCATATGCACACACTTAAGTACTGGAAATCTGAATAAAAACATGATAGCTATGTATGTATGTATGTATCTATCTCTCTCTCTCTCTCTCTCTCTATATATATATATATATATATATATATGTGTGTGTGTGTGTGTGTGTGTGTGTGTGTGTGCACCACACTTTCTCGTGTCACATGTCAGAACTCAGTACACATAC
Source organism: Acanthosepion esculentum (assembly GCA_964036315.1). Classification (NCBI taxonomy): domain Eukaryota; kingdom Metazoa; phylum Mollusca; class Cephalopoda; order Sepiida; family Sepiidae; genus Acanthosepion; species Acanthosepion esculentum. The sequence goes on along the minus strand of OZ038492.1, from coordinate 32,348,825 downwards.
AACTATCAACATACAACCGATATTAGAGGATAATACAGCACCCAATCCTCGGAAAGACTAAAAACCCTGTGTGTTGGTGTTTATTTTGAAGAATAATAAAAGCTATTACTATACAAAATAAACAGCACACGCTAAATTAAATATATTTAATGTGCGTGGAAATGTGGAATATATAAGTTTGTGCGTGTTTCTGTGCGTATGTAATATGTGTAACGGTTATTGAGGGCAATGTCGCACCAAAATGAATGAGAATCTTACATATATATATATATATATATATATATATATATATGTATATGTGTGTGTGTGTGCGTGTGTGCGCGCGTGTGTGCGCGCGTGTGTGTGTAAAATCCTTCGGTTACGTGGATAATCCTGAGGAGATCTTAAAATGAGTATATTAACAAATTATCCAGAGTAATGCAATTAGTTAAGAAAAATTTCAAAGAAAAAAATTTTTTTTGTAATTTTTCTTAATTAATCATAATATATATATATATATATATATATATATATATATATATATATATATATATATATATATATATATATATATATATCGAGAAAACGGCAGAGTATTCTCTCTATTAACATTTACGTTATTAAGTTTTCTCGTGTACTCTGGTCGAAAGATGTAATACACACTCCTTAAGATAAAAACGTGGTGTTCATTTAAAAAACGGTTATCCACTAAAAATAAGTATTGAAATAATACAAATATAGGATTAGACATAAATCCACTAATTCTTTATATATATATATATATATATATATATATATATATATATATATATATATATATATATATATATATATATATATATATATATATATATATATACATATATATATATATATATATATATATACATATATATATATGTATATATATATATATATATATATATATATATATATATATATATATATATACTTTTAAAGAAAAAAAAGGAAAACTTTCATTGACCAACGCATTTCGTCCTCTGATGGAGTTTATCAAGGTAAATTTAATGTCCATCAAATCACGAAACGCCTTGTTAAAGAAATCTTTTCCTTTTGTCTTTTTCGTATATTTTTAAAGGTTTAATGGATTTATATATTAATCCTGCCTTTTTTGTTATTTCAAATATCTTTATAGTGGATACTCGTAATTGAAATAGACGCACCATTTTCATCTATTAATCATTGTGTATTACGTCTATCGGCTTGGGCAGCTGAGAAATCTTAGTAAAGACAATACATTCTCTTTATAAAGATTTCACGAAATGGCTTGCATATTGACGCAATGCAAACTGTTTAAAAAATAAAAATGGGGCGTCTATTTCAATTACGAGTATCTACTAATAATAACATTAGAAGCAATATGCATATGTATTGCCATTACTCTAAATATATAGCAAGCTTTTATATATTTACATTATTCGGACTGTTATCCTCGTCTTCCTTGCAATATTCACAAGCTTTCGGCCGTTGTACGCTCCGGCCTTATCAGGTGATTAGAATTTCGGACGAAACCCTTTATTTCATCAGCAGGGTTAGATTGTTCTAGTTCTACATCGTCTGGATGTCTCAGTTATTTCCCTGAACTCTCAACTATCCAAGTTTCTTTTGTTTTTGTTTCACCACTCCTGTAGCCTGGTATTGAACTCAGAACTATTTTGGTCTAGTCACTGGATATAACCAACGTCTTTATCCACTGAGCCGTGTAATATATGTTTATTAGTAAGTTATTGGTTACGGTGAAACTTTTGGTGTTGTCACGTTCTTTCTTCATATTTTGTATGTTCAATGTTTGTGCGTGTTTGTTTGTCAATGGACACGCGGTAAAGGTATTGTGTAAATGTTATTGTGCTTAAATATAGGATGCGATTGTGCGGGGGTGGTGTGGGAAGCAACCGATGGACAAGCAAGCTACGGGGAAATGACAGTGCGCATTCTGTTTTGTTATTGTTGAAAGTCTTGTGTCTGTGTGCGCGCCTATGTCAGAGACAAGCACGTGGAACTACAATACAAATCGCGTAAGAACGAAAGAAAGAAAGAAAGAACAAATCAAATAGAGAAAGTCAATATATATATATATATATATATATATATATATATATATACTAGCAGCATGGCCCGGCGTTGCCCGTGCTTGATTCAAAAATCGTACGATTCATACAGCAATCGCTATCACTTGACTTAAAATATTTTTGCCCTTCCTTGCCTTTAAAGGAGTGCCCTTTGCTGAGCTGATGTTGCTACATGCCTTACTTCTTGCCTATCTCACACTGCGAATTTTGAGGAGGCGCGGCGGAGTAATAGATATATCGGCTTGAATTGAGAAATCGGAGAACCGAGTTCGAATTCCAGTCGAATCCATTAGGATCGGAATGAACTTACGTGCTCTTGGGAAAGGCGTGAATCCTCTTCTTCTCCCTCCAGCTATGGGTAAATAGCAGGACAGACTGGGTTCTATAGCCTTGGATGGCAACTGGTCTAGGAGAAGGAGAACTCTGAATTCAAAACCTGCGGAGGGTCTGTATTCGGCCCTTCAAAAAGTGTGAATGGTTCTGCACGAAACCTTCACCACTATAATCAAATCTCATATGCTGTTGTCGGGCTGTCGGTTTCCTAGGAATTGATCTAATTGACCCTTATACGTCGAATAAGGGAGAGTCGAGAGAGTATATATATATATATATATATATATATATATATATATATATATATATATATATATGATATCGCACATTGAATACTGGTGTGAATAAAATAGTGCTCGATGTAATATACCAGAGCTATTAAATATATATATTAGTAAATATAATGAATTATAGTATTGCAAATTCGTCCTGTTTATACTCATTGTGAATCTGGTTGTCGTAAAATATGTTGAAGTTTTGTTGTGTGTGTCTGGTGTCCTGTATTTTTTGTAAGAATAATTTTATTTGTTTATCAATGATGTATTTGTGAAAATTGTTGTTTTAGTTCACTCAGAATTAATCTTTGGGAAGAGGAATATTGCTGTGCTCTATTTAAGAAGTTTATTATCACTGCGATTTTATTTTATATCTCTCCGGGATAAATTGAGAAAAATTCTGGAGGAAAACACTAGAATTCAAAATAGATCACATTATCAAAAACATCTCGCTATTAGAGAGGCACCGTATATCAAACATTTCTCTCCTCTAATCAATCTCATATTATTTAACAGCGGAAATGGGGTGCTATTTTTGTTTTTGTTTTTAATAGAAAGATGCTCACGCGAATTCCACTCTCGCGCCACACGTGTAGGATCGGAATGAACGGTCATTTCCAAAACAGAACAAAAATAACAACGGAACGGTCAAAACATCAGGAAAAATAACAAGATCAGAGACAAAACACCCTTGAAAATGGCTATAGAAGTAACCGAAAGAGATTGGGACAATACAAATTATGGACAATTTTATGCTTCTTTACTCCTGCAAAAGGAAAAAACGTAAAAACACTGTTAAACTTCCTTGTCGGCTGTATTTAATGGAAGATGTTTGAAAGAAAGCGGGTTGCCTCAATATAGATTAAAACACACACACACACACACACACACACACACACACACACACACACACACACACACACACACACACACACACACACACACACAGATATATATATATATATATATGTGCGTGTGTTCTTGCGAAACTGTGTCCTAGTAATTTAAATCCTGAAACGATCACCAGACTTATTAATGGCAAAAGTGTCAAAAGTGACTATCATCAAAGGATAGATAGTACTGATTTCTAGGTCAACACCCAATATATATATATATATATATATATATATATATATATATATATATATATATATAGCGATTTTCTAAGCGCGGCTAAGATGTGGTACAAGGCCGTAAGTATGGGGCGCCCAGTGAAGATCGAACTCACTACTCAGTCGTAATTGATCTAACAAATCTTTCTAACAATATACCACGTCGAGGTGTCCAATATATATATATATATATATATATATATATATATATATATATGTATATACGAGGGTCATTCAATAAATAAGGTGAATTTTTCGCTATAAGGACTTCTAATACAGATAGAAGCTTACTTTTTTTTCTCAGCATAGTCTCCCAGCACTGTCACACACTTTTCCCATCTGTGCACAAGCTTCCGTATTCCCTCAGCGTAAAAAACTTTGGACTGATGTCTCAGCCAGTCGCTCACAACACTTTTGACTTCATCGTCACTTTTAAACTTCGTGCCTCCCGTGAACGATTTCAAGGGACCAAACAGGTGAAAGTCTGAAGGGGCAAGGTCTGGGCTGTAAGGAGGATGAGGGAGCAGTTCCCTGCCCAGCTCGTTGATGGTCTGCACCGTTTGGGCTGCTGTGCTGTTTGTGCTCTGCAGTAAGCATCTTTGGCACCCACCGGCAGCTGACCTTGTGTGCTGTCCCAACAGATAAGATCAAAGTCCTTGCAATATCATCCACTGTCACCCTTCTGTCAAACTGAACGAGGTTATTGACTGATTCGATCACCTCAGGAGACCTCACTTCTGTAGGCCTCCCAGGCCCGTCTTCATCTTCAACACTGCTCCGTCCTTCTTTAAACAATTTAGCCCACTTGTAGACATTTTTTTGGTTGAAACATGTGGCACCATACACAGTTGACATTCTCCTATGAATTTCAACTGGTTTGCACGCTTCAGCAACGAAAACCTTGATAACTGACCGCTGTTCAAGCCTGGAGCATACTTCTTGGTCGGCCATCTTTGTTAATCGCCAAAACTCTCAAAGTTTTTTTTTTAATCTGCAAAAGAAATTAAATCCACGAGAAAAAGAAGTAAAACAAAAAAAAAAAAGGAAAAAAAGTAAACTTCTATCTGTATTAGAAGTCCTCATACCGAAAAATTTACCTTATTTATTGAATGACCCTCGTATGAATCGGGATCAAATCCAGATCAAATATGGATTAGAAAACTATCATAGAGTGATAGGCTAATTTAACAGGTTTCGCTTTCATTTAAACTTCATCAGAAATTAAATGCATAAGCGTTTCCAATATTTACCAATTTTTTTTTTTTTAATAAATTCGTCCCAATCAAGGCAATAAATCCGCAAGGGGTTACTAACAACAGCGAAAAATATTTAGAAGGAAGCAGAAACCCAGTCTTAAACAAGTAAATAGATATAAAACTCTCCCCCTGTCACAAAAGACCGGACAATGTTTCTAATAACCATGTCCTGAAGATGGTCTATTAGACCGAAACGTCTGACGTCGACAGTAAAACAACATTATAACAATAAACTTTCTTATTCGGATTTTGTTTTGTCTTTTCCATATTTTTCTTATATATATATATATATATATATATATATATATATATATATATATATATATATATATATATATATATATATATATATATATTCCTTAACTCCTACAAAACGGAAAAATGTCAGAAGGTTGTAAAAACTTAATAAATAATTAATTCAGTCATCCTTGTCAGCAGTATTCAATGAAAGATGTGTGTGTGTGTGTTTGGGCACCTGTGTGTGTGTATATGTGTGTCCTTCCACACGGTATTTTTATTATTATTATATCTATCTCTCTATCTATCTATCTATCTATCTATCTATCTATCTATCTATCTTGATAATTCCAAATTTAGGTCGATTGCATATTTTAATTATTTTTTTTCTAATTGAAACATTAATTTCCGTATCTTAAACTTCGAACGGTGAAAGATCTGTCCACAGGTTAAATACCTCGAACATTCTTTTGGCCGGGAATCAAAATCCTTTTAGTGATTTTAGCATTATAAATGTTGATTCTTGTAGTGACTGAAGCCAGTGGAAAGTTCAAGACATTTAATAAACTGACATTAAACGAAGCGGAAAGAACTGCGTACAGTTCCTTGAATCTTTTAATTTTGAAATCCGGAAATTAATCAGACTGGTTAGAAAAAATTATTTTAAAATATACAGTCGAAACAGGTTTCAAATGTTTGAAAACATCCTATTTCAATGAAGATTCGCTGTCTGAATACTGAATACAGCACCTCTCTCTCTCTCTCTATATATATATATATACATATATGTATATGAATTGGGATCATATATATATATATATATATATATATATATATATATATATATATATATATATATATATATATGTACGTATATTTGTGGGTGTATGTGCGAGTGCATGTATGCAAATTATGTGGAATAATTTATATAAGATATTTTAGCATTTTCATCTGTAAGGCGGCTTCTGTAAAAATATAGACAGAATATACCCATACTTACACACATAGATACACGCACACACACACACGCACACACACTCACGCACACATGCACACACGCGTGTGCGCACACATACAACCACACAAACAGATATATATATTTATTTATTCGGTATTTGTGTATTTAACACTGACAATTTTATGACTGTATGATATATATGGTGACATACATATGAATATATATATATATATATATATATATATATATATATATATATATATATAAATAGATAGATATATAGATAGATAGACGTATACATGTATATATATGCATATATATATATTTATATATACATATATACATATATATATATATATATATATGTATATATATAATTTCTATATATATTATATATTCGCGTTACTTATTTGAAAGTGCTCAATATCAGTGATAGAGCTAACATATTCCGTTGTATGGATATCAGTTTGTAACGCTGGGTTTCACGCTTTTGCAATTATCGGAAAAAAATTGATTTAAAACAGTGATCGCAAAAGCGTGAAACCCAGACTTATAAACTCATATCCACACAACGGAATATATATATATATATATATATATATATATATATATATAGATATATTTTAGGACATTTTCATATTTATACGTTCTTTTTTATAGATGAAATATTTAAGTAAATGGTCTGTTTAAATATTTACTGTACATATAATGAACGTATAAACATAAAAATGTCTTAAAATAATTGACAGACTTTGTCCATTTCATATATATATATATATATATATATATATATATATATATATATATATATATATATCTTCGACTATTTTTCCTCTTTTATTTTTATTAATTTTGTTCCTTTATAGATACGCTATATCTGAAAATAATTCTCACACACACACACGCACGCACACACACATATATGCTGCATTCAGTATTTATTATCTATTATTCACTCATATAGACACACACACACATATGTGTCTGTGTGTGTGCATGTGTGTGGTAGAGAAAGGATGTCCACGTATATTTCTTATAATATGCAGATATAGTAGGACGATGAAAGAAATCGAGAGACCAAAAAACAACATTAATAACCACTACTACTAACAATAATTATAACAATAAAAAAGCCATCTAAACTCTGCACAAACCCTCCATAATAATGACAACCAACCTTCGAATTGCAGTCGAATCCATGACATTCACTTACGTGCTAATACCCTTGGGAAAGGTATGAATCCTACTCATCTGCGCCCAGCTATGGGTAAATAGCAGGACAGACCGAGTTCTATAGCCTTGGATGGCAACTGGTCTACGCAGAAAGAAATGGTAACCTACTGCAAGGGAAAAATCTGAGAAAGATACATGATCGCCTAAGCGTGTATCACGCATTACACATAACTGACTGATTGCTTGTATATATGCCGAGTTCGAATTCCAGACGAATCCATGACATTCACTTACGTGCTAATACTTTTTGGAAAGGTACGAATTCTAATCTCCTGCGCCCAGCTATGTGTAAATAGCAGGACAGACCGGGTTCTATATCCTTGAAAGAAATGGCAACCTACAGCGGCGGAAAATATGCCTCATCAGTCATATATGGAAAGATACATGATCCCCTAAGCGTGTATCACGTAACTGACTATAATACAATACATGCAGAAATTATCTCCTAAAATAGTCGAATTCATTTTATCCTTGAGAAAAGACACACGCTTATCCGGACATCTTTTGTCGTTGTGTTTAAAAACCCAATAATATACAATATACAATAAATATCATTATTTTTATTATGATTATTCTTATGAGTATTATTATTATCATTATTATTATTGTTATTGTATTTTTTTGTCTCTCAAATTTCTTTCATCGTCTGTCTATATGAACACACACACACACACACACAAACACACACACACACACACACACACACACACACACACACACACACACACACATATGTTATATACCGCACCTATGAACACTACTGGGTATGTCCCAATCCTCATAAATACGTTAGACACTATTGTAAGTGGAGGGTAATATGCTGTCCAAGTATTCTACCACTAGCAGTGGTTTACCTATTTCACGCCGCTGGCGAGTATTGTATTTTGCTGATGTTAATTAAAGATTAACATTTCATTTCCAACCTCCGTCTTGGTTATTACTCATTCAGTAACACACACACACACACACACACACACACACACACACACACACACACACACACACACGCACACGAACCCCCCACACACGACCCCCCACATATATATATATATATATATATAAAGTTTGATTAAAGAGAATCAACAAGGCCTATCAGTTTAATTTGTTTACAGTATTTTAACACATTTTCAATTTTTTAGAGTGCTGACTATTGTGATTGAAATTGTAGATAAAGTGACCCAAGTTCTGGACAATTTATCCAAAAATTCGATCACGATGCCTAATACTTCATTCGAAAAATAAACTAAAAAAATAAACAGGCAAATCCTTTCGGTTCGCTTTAATTAAACTTATTTGGATGAATACTTGCTGTCTAAATATACCTTATTCTCTCTCTCACACGTTTATATATATATATATATATATATATATATATATATATATATATAAACGCACATGTACATACACTTTAAAGTATTTTTATATTAATAGATGTTAATGGTCATTTAAAACAAAACTCATTTGAAATAATACAGAATGCAGCAGAAATACATCACATACACCCCAGAAATACTTCCCAAATAATTGTAAGATATTAGCTCATGTAGACACCATTGACAATTATGTCTTACCGTTATGTTGGGAATTTTTCCGGGAGGTATATGTGGGAGGTATTTCTGCTGCACTCTGTGTAATTGAAATAATTTTACAAACGTAAGAAAATGAATATATATATATATATATATATATATATATATATATATATATATATATATATATATATATATATGTGTGTGTGTGTGTGTGTGTGTGTGTTACATATTACATTCCGTTCCTACCCAGTAGGTGGCGACGCAATTCAGCACCTGAAGATTACGTTGTGCATGAAACTCGGAGTTGTGTTGCCAATGAGGAAAACAATGTATATTTATTAATATATAAATTATAGCTTTTTTATATTACACCTAGCACTATTTTATTAACACTAGCATTCATTTTACGATATTATATCTATATATCTATCTATCTATCTATCTATCTATCTATCTATCTATCTATCTGTGTGTGTGTGTGTGTGTGTGTGTGTGTGTGACAAATAGAAAACGTTTCATTGAAACTAGATCTGATTTATGTGTATTTGTATATATGCTTAAATAAGCTTTCTTAAGGCAAAACGCGTAATCAAATCTATTTTCAATGAAAACTTTTTCCATTTATCAAATTTATTAAAAACCATAGCTGGCAGCAATATTCGAAGCATGGGCGAACGATAGAATTATAGATATGCAAGATAGGTTCTGCGGAGAAAAATTGTCTCGTCCGGCATAGTGAACCGACTTTCTTACCAGCTGACCTAGCAATGGATTCAATATAGTCTTTCCACTTCATGTCAGAGGAGAACGTTAGCCTGAGAATTTGCAACGAGTCACTTTCGTGGAGTTTAGCATCAGCCATGCTGATGAAGGCAGAGAGGGGTCTTTCACATGATTAATGGAAAGAAGCTTAGTTTTGGGAGTGTTAACATTAAGAAGTTAGCGAAGGACTTGAAGTCGTTTTGGACATCGGCTAACATTTTGACATTGTCGGATTGACTATCGAGACAGTGTCGCTAGCGTAGATAACAAGTTGAACGCTGACGTCATCAGTATAGTCATAGGACCAAGGATAGCGGCCTGGGTAGGGAAACACCCACGTCAGTACGAATTATTTCATTTTTCTCCGTGTTACATAGGTGTATAAATACAGGTTGCTAAATAAAGCTTCTACTCTTGTCTTGGTAAATTTCCTCGCGGAAGGAAACGCATTGGCATAAAAGGTTTTTCTATAGTCTTTACTTTATTTATATTGTCTTTACAGATACATTTAGATCTGAATTTTTTAAATTCACCCCGCCTACATATATACCAAATGTTTTGCAAATATGTTATACAGGTTTATATGTGACATCAAACGGGTGTAACAGTAAAATTGTCAAAATCCTATAGCAGCAAAACCAATTGTTAGATTAAGATATGAATCGTTCTGTCTTAGAAATGATTAAAGATATCTTACTGGAATTCTCCGAGGTTTTTATAAAACTATTGGACTCTAAATTGAATAATAAGAATGTATTTAGCTTTTAGTTGAAATGATGATCTTTTTTGCTGTTTTGAACTCGTGATCCAGTTTCCCTTTCTACTGTTCCCTCTGTTTTAAACTTATTCACCGTTCTCTTGATGGTTCTTCAATGGACTTTGAAGATGGAATTTAGAGTATGGCTGTTGGTATTGAAGGCCACGATGATCTTTTTCCTCCAACCATTGCTCAGTTGAGAAGATATAATGGAGCTGACACAAAACAATTTCAACCTGTTCTCTTTCTAGCTGAATAACTCAAAGGGTTTTTCAGTGATTCTTAAGGCAAATGGTGTTAAGATGGATCAACGTCTTATCTGATAATCTGGAAAAAAGAAACTCAATTAGTTTAGTGGTTTTCTTAGCTATCAAACTTTGGGCACGTGACCGAGGGATTAGAATGTTTGCATTCTGACCATGAGATCCGTGTTCGAATCTCACCATGCTCGTTCAGACTTCCTGATGTTATCGGACTTTTGGAAAGTGCCTGAAGACCATACCACGGGTTGAAATTGGGTAGACGAAAGCCTTGGGGGCGTTGATAGCTGTTCAAGCACGAATTCACAAGTTATCGTGGCCGGGAGCTTAAGCATACTGGCCTTGTTCAGATTGTTGATCACGCTAGTTAACACCCTCTTTCCCAGAAACTGTAACTAAGTTCTGTTCAGCATAGTTGCATTATAACCCATAGGTGGGTTCTGTGGGGGTTGAATAAAGACAAATGCGCCTGAGCAAGAGTCTGCAATAGGGATTAACTAGCTGCCCTAGTATATGGGTATCCTCGCATACGAGTGGACGGCTATACTATACTATACTATATATTAAACATTTTGTAGGATAGCTAATTATCCTATGCTATTACACGATTTGGATAATATTGGTGTTACACCCGCTATATATTAACTTTCATTCTTAAGAGATATTGTGTATACAAAGTTAACAAATTCAAATGACATATATATATATATATATATATATATATATATATATATATATATATATATTCATTGAATAGGGTGCTTTTATTAATTTTTTTATACAATTTCTGATGTGATCTAATATTTTTTTCTTTTCGGATGATAAATTATATAAAAACTGTCTGAATGTTCTAAATGTATAGCCGAAAGCGCTCGGATTTTTATCCGAGCGCTTTCGGCTATACATTTAGCCATTTTCAAGGATTAAATATTTTCACTGTTAAATAAGAAATAGTTTGTTGTCTGTATGTTTTATAAAATGTTTTCATTTTTCAAAACACGGTCAAGATATTGTGTCCATGTTCAAAATGTTGAAAATGGCAATAGCCGAAAGCGCTCAGATAAAAAGAACATTCGGACAGTTTTTATATAATCTATCATCCGAAAAGAAAAAAAATATTAGGTCGCATGAGAAATTGTATAAAAAACTAAATAAAAGCACCTTGTCTGTCGTATTCAATGAAATGTGCATGAAAGAAGGATTGCTGCTTAAACACACACACACACACACACACACACACACACGCACACACTCATATATATATATATATATATATATATATATATGAACATATTTATATATAACGATAAAAAAGATTATATTGCGCCACACAAAATAATATTGACAACAATGCTTTTGGAAGGTATTGTTTTTTAAGTAAGTAGACTTTGTAATTATATTGTTCAATATCAATTGACAGAACATTAGTATATATTTTTTTACTTTCCCTCGGCTAATGCTAACCTCATAGCGTTACTCATTGCGCATTATCGGGCAAACGTTTTCCGTTGATAGGAAGTGGAAAGAATATATTGCTAGGTTTGCTGCTAGGAAACTTTGTTTCATTGTGTCGTGCTAGATAGTTTTTCTCGCCTGAATCTGTCTTGTACGTTTATAAGTCTACTGCGCATTAAATATTGCTGCCAGATTTCGTCAAGTGCTTCTGATACATATTTTGAGATTCCCCATAAAATCCAAAGAGGAATCTTATATTTTATCAGTTCTGACCTGGCTTCTCTGCTTGAGTCACTTTCCCACCACCGTAACATACACTCTTGCGCAAATAAATTGAAACAAACGCTTTAGTTTCCTTTATTTCACATAACAGTCAATTTTAGACCCACTGGAGTGACCGGGTTTAATCGATTTCTATTTTTTCCTCAGATTAGGTTATTTGCAGTGGCGTGCCGTAATATGAATCTATTTTCGAGGTATATGATAAAATTTGTTTGTCCTTGAAAAATGTTGCGTCATCCGTGTTTTTGCATCAGATTTTATCACGCCAATACACTATTTTCTCGACTGTCGATTAGTTGTCTTACGGCCATTGTCTTTGATGGACGTTACTCCAAGGAAGCGTACGAAAACTGTAACGCTGCATGAACACACATTTCTGTAAATATTTTCATGGTGATTGTTCTGATCAGCTTTCGTCTTTGGTAGCTCGAGCTTACGAATTTAAACGCAGCACTAGATCGACAGCTAGGTTTCATCAATTTACAGTCGAATTGGCTAGATGCAAACGTAAGCTCTATGCTAATCTATGCTCGCCGAACTCTCTTCTGGTCATTCATCTTCAAAAAAAAAATGAATGTTATCTTCTGTTCCTTTATTGTTCTCTCTCCATAATAAAGTTTTTCCTTTTCCGCATATTCTTTCCCACTCAGTAACACCTCATGTCTTAGTGGCTTTATTGCCTTGCTTGGGGTGGGGGGTAAATGAATAAAAAGAAAATGTTTAATTACTTTACCTCTACTCTGACTAATGAAGTGTTTACTTATCTTACCGTTACTCAGTAAAATTAGCTTTTCATTCATCTTTTTCTCAGTAAGAGTTTCGCGGAGATTATATCCACACGTAATTTCCGTGCAGTTCTTATCGAAGAAAAGATAAATGAACAGTCACTTTTATTTATTACTGTCTCTCTCTCACTCTGTATATATATATATATATATATATATATATATATATATATATATATATATATATATCTTTGTGTGTATGTGTGTGTGTGTGTATGTACGACACGAACACTCGCGAAATCACGCGGAAACGTGATATCTGAAAATGAAGCAGCCAACAAAATTTAAAAAAAGAAATTACATAAATAATAGTCTTTGAGAATGGCTAAAAGTACCGAAAGTGTCCAGATATTGGACGATTTCTATCGAAATATGTACTGAGAATCAACTAAAATGATTCTAAATTTAGAACAAACATTCTTAACAACGAATTTAATTTGATCTATAACTGAATTTGC
>OZ038492.1:32215061-32332561 GCA_964036315.1 Acanthosepion esculentum | reverse complement strand
GTAAATATATCTATTGAATTGAGATATCAGTGTTTTTTTTCGTTTTTGCGTAATTTAGATGAGAATTTATCCATCGTGCCCTGTAATTATACGTGTATCAATACAAATTCTATCTGAGTACAGAAAAACATTTTTTTCTTGTGGAGTCGAAAAAAAAAATTCTTTGCCCTTATTTTTTTAAAAAAATAGGCCCTCAAGCAACTGTCCTGCCTAACACCCTTATTAATTTGCGTGCAATGGACGCTTTAAATACCCATGAAAAATTTTCATAATTACAACGTGGACTTTTGGAGGACAAAAATATCGGAGAAAGGCAAATTTGTCAAAATGACCAATTGGTCTTTTGAGCGTTTAAAGTCATAGAAATTCAGAGAAACACGATATCGGTGTAAATAGCGTATGTACATATTTATTCGCACACATACAGTGAAACGTATGTATGCACACATAAAGATGCGTGCCATCCTCCGCCCACAAACTCGCACACAGCCACATATACATGAACACACTCACAGGCACTCGTTTAGCTCTAAACCAAGAAAGGCACGGAAATACTTTCAAAATGACTGCCTCTTAGAGGTGAACATTAAAACTAATTAGGCACATTATGTCAATTATCTATTCAATTATATTAGAACCCAAGCATCTGACAGAAAGATGAACCGATAGAAACAGAATGGGATAGACAAATATAAACGATTGAGATAGACAGCTAGAGAGAGATATAGGCATGAACAGACAGAGATAGATAGAGAGATGGATAGATGTGAACAAAATGAGATAGATAGATAGATAGATAGATAGATAGATAGATATGAATAGGCTGAGATAAATAGATATGAACAGACTGAGATAGATAGAGAGATGCATATGCATAGACTGACATAGATGTGAAAAGACTAAGATACATAGATATGAATAGACTGAGATAGATCGAAAGATAGATAGAGAGATATGAAGAGGCTGAGATAGATATGAAGACTGAGATCAAGTCCACACACACACACACACACACACACACACACACACACACACACACACACACATATATATATATATATATATATATATATATATATATATATATAAAGAGAGAGAAAGAACTGAATAGACTGAAATAAATAAGGAAAGAGATTACATATATGGAACGATAATGAACAGCATGAGATAGATAAATAATAGAAAAAAATCTAGATAGCTCCAATAAGATAGATAGATATGAACAGACTGATATATATATATATATATATATATATATATATATATATATATATATATATAGATAGATAGATAGATAGATAGATAGATAGATAATTATGTACTGAAAGATACACATATTTGCGATGTATAATACTTAGATTAACTAGCAGACTGACAAGCGGACTGTTGAAGAATATACATATATATATCAATTTATATATATATATATATATATATATATATATATATATATATATATATATATATATATATAAACAAATTTTTACTACGTTAACCAAAAACACCGATCAAAATAAAAGAATAAACAAATAAATATATAAGATAAAAAATAAAAATAAAAATAAAAAAACAAACAAAAAAACAAGCAAAATAATTTGACATAAATAAATATACAAATAAGCGACTTCCGGTAAAAGTAACCGCCAAAATATACTACCCATAATGCACCACTGACCCTTATATAAACAGCCGAGAAAAATAACAGCACTAGTCGCCTGACGATTGCACTAGCATGAAACAGACTGTCGCCTCTAAGTGCTGACTTCCATGTCCACTTTTATATTTACACACGCTCTATCTCTGATATTGAGCACTTTACCCCATAAATATAGCACACTTTAAGACTATATTTCTATATATATATATATATATATATTGAGAGAGAGAGAGAGAGAGAGCGAAATATATATATTGAAAGTGAGATAGAGAGAGAAATATATAAGTTGAAGAAATACGTACCCATAATAAACACGTGCAACATTGCTGTCCATTAAAACACATAGAATATACATTTTTATGAAATCGATAACCCATTTAGATGAATTGTATCCATGTGTGTGAGAGGTAATGCGCATGTGCAGATGCTTCTGCCGAACAATCTCTCACTATATTTCCGCTACATATTACGTAAGTAGGTAGATTCATTCACTTACACATACACACACGCACACACATGTATGTACGTATATGCTGTCAGAATAAAGAATGAGAGATACTAAATTTTAAACCAGTCTTTCATGTAACTCGAGTTTCGCCTATTAAGTTCCTTTGCATACTCGATAATTTGGTTAAAGTTATACTGAGAGCTTAGTATTGAGAAGTTAGCAAGCTTATAAATACATTTGCATAGTAAGTGTGTCCTATCTATGCTACTCACAAATTTGAACGGCCACACACACACATATATATATATATATTTATATATATGATAGAAATTATTAGGAGGATTTGATAATTATAATAAAGTAATTCATTGATTGTGAAACCTCAACAGAATGCAGAAAGCACTGTACGGCCGTTTTGTCCTATATTTGGGACTCGTCAGCAGTGCGCATCCACTACCGAGAATTGAAACATATATATACAGGGTGCCCATAAAGTTTATAACTTTATTTGTATTTGCGATAGAAATAATATGTAAAAAGGATTAGAAAGAAGTAAATCTATATTTTTAAGGATTTATTGAAATTTTATTTAAGTTTCCACATGCCCTCCATCATTAGCAATACAAAGGGTAATACGATTTTGCTGTTCATGGAAAACATTTGCCAACTGATGTACAGTAATGCTTGAAATCACATTAGTTATTTTAAAACTAGGTACGTTAAACTTTATAACATTTTTTACAGATTATTTCTATCGCAAATACAAATAAAGTTATAATTTTTTTAAAGTGCACACGAACTTTATGGACACCCTCTCTCTATATATATACATTCATTTTCTTACGTATGGAAAACTATTTAAATTATACAGAATGCAGCAGAAATACTTCCCACACATACCTCCTGGAAATATTCTCCACATAATGGTAAGACATAATTGTCAATTGTGTCTTCATCGAGCCATTATTTGGGAAGTATTTCTGGGATGTATGGGATGTATTTCTGCTGCATTCTGTATTATTTCAAATGAGTTTTGTCTTAAATGACCATTAACATCTATTAATATAAAAATACTCTAAAGTTTATGCACGTGTGCGTTTATATATATATATATATATATATATATATATATATATATATATATATATATATATATATATATATATATATATAAAGACATTTATGATATGTTTAACGTTCTTTTTATAGATACAAGTATTTAAGCACAATTGCTTAAATACTTGTATCTATAAAAAGAGCGTTAAACATATCATGAATGTCTTTAAATAAATTGTCGGACTATGTCCAATTCAAAAATATATGACGTCATTTGTTTACATTTGATACGCTAGAGCAGATATGAATAGAAGAGATTGATGGAAGATTTAAGTTTAAAGATAGTAAAATCGACCTTGCTAACCAGACGCTTCTCTGTGGCCGAAACGTTAAGGCACATCACGCGAAATGATGGTTCCGTATAGGATACATGTTCGATTCCTGTCGGAGAACGAAAATTTTCTATGAAAATTT
Source organism: Acanthosepion esculentum (assembly GCA_964036315.1). Classification (NCBI taxonomy): domain Eukaryota; kingdom Metazoa; phylum Mollusca; class Cephalopoda; order Sepiida; family Sepiidae; genus Acanthosepion; species Acanthosepion esculentum. Next base: position 32,328,926 of record OZ038492.1, on the reverse strand, counting down.
CTCGGACATTCATGTTATTTAATACTGTTTATTATAAAACAGAGCATTTGCTTAAATACTTGTATCTATAAAAAGAACGTTAAACATATCATAAATGTCTTTAAATAAATTGTCGGACTATGTCCAATTCAAATATATATATATATATATATAGGTAAAAATCTGTGGGTAAGTAATCCAAGTGAATCCTAATCATATAAAATACTAATAATGATCCACAATGAGAGATCAATGTATTTATTACAGAGCAATATAAAACAAATTACATTTAAAGGAAATTTAATACTCCATCTGTATGGCCATTTGTTTATACTTTATTTTTATATATACAGATATTTAAGTAAATGCTCTGTTTATAATAAAGAGTATTAACAACATTTACCGGCCTGAATCTTCGAGAAATTTCATAGAATATGAGTCCCCCCAAAGGAATCAAACCTGTATCCTACACAGAATCGTCATATAGACTGATCTTGCTAACCAGACGGTTCCTCTGTAGCTAAATGGGATAGCACGTCAGGCTATATGACGGTTCAAAAATGAAAATAACACTGATATCTCATTTTAAGATATATATTTACACAATAATATCTTAAAATACTAAAGAGTAAATTTATGCAATAAAATCGCCATTGGCTTCAGAAACGGTCTCCAGACGACTTCTGAATCTCCTGCATCTTTTTTGGTGGGGTGTCTTTGTTTGAGTTGGTGAATGTTTCATAATCCTTGTCTTCAGTTCATCTTTGGTGTCCCAAGGAGGTTTTGTTGGCGTCTTCAAGGGGGTTTAGTTCGGGGGAGTATGGTATGATGTGTCGCTGACATTCTATGACTGCCATGACTAGATTCGCCTGCTTTATGCCACATAATGTAGAGTCCTGTTGCCAGACATAGGATCTTCCAGAAGCCACCCTCTTGACCCATGGTAGCACTACCTCCTCACGACACTTGAGGTAGGCCTGGGTGTAGAGTTTGAACCCCTCACCAACAAATTCAGGAGTTCTTTTCTTATGAAAACTATCAGTGTGACTTTTCTGAGCTGCTGTACCCTCGTAATCAGCACTAGACTCATCTTACTCTTTACGAATCCTCTGCACTGTCGTCAGGTTGACACCCACACACTCTGAAATGATTCTTATTGATGTTTCCGGCGCGCATGCCAAGCAGTACAGCATACTGTTTCCAAATTTCTTGCGGAGTGAAGTGCGCCATAAGGCCCTTTTTCTCACAGACAGTGCCCAACTGATCCTACTATACTACGCATTAGACAAAATAAAGAACAAACAACGCGCATGCGCTAAATCAAAAATATAATATGACGACTATTTACCCATCACAGCCTCTATATATATATATATATATATATATATATATATCCAGTCTGTCCTTCTATTTCTCCATATTCACGTACGTGCTAATATATATATATATATATATATATATATATATATATATATATATATTAGCACGTAAGTGAATGTAATGGATTCCACTGGAATTCGAACTCGGCTCTCCAATTCCTCAATCCAAGCCGCTATCCATTGCTCCACCGTTCTAACAGACTTGGGAAAATTATGAATCTACTTCTTCCCCCTCCAGCTATGGATAAATAGCAGGACAGACTGGATTCCTGGGTGGCAACTGGTCTAGGAGAAGGTCAACTCTGAAATTCAAAACCTGCGGAGGCTCGTTTGGGGACCTTGTGGTAGGTAGTGCACCGGGTTTCTGTCTTCCCTTCAGAAGTGAACATTGAAGTCAACATTCAGAGGCGACAGACTGTTTCATGCTAGACGCAACCGTTACGCGGCCTGACGTTTGTGTCCAGCATGAAACAGCCTGTCGCCTCTGAGTGCTAACTTCAATGTTGACTTTTATATTTATATTTACATACGCTCTATCTCTGATATTGAGCACTTTATCCCATAAATATAACACACCTTAAAACTATATTTCTTCATATATATATATATATATATATATATATATATATATGTATATATATATATATATGATGAATTGGGCCGTTTTTACGACCCTAATGAAATAAATATAACCTCATGAAATTTTAAGATTTCGTGTTTTTTAATAATAGTTATTACTCTGTCTTTGATATAGAGCTCTTCATAGATTTATATGCTTTTGGAAATATCCATACTTTTCACTAATATCATCATTAATTGTGTGTGTGTCTGCGTCTGTATATGTGTGTGTGCGTGTTCTGGTGTCAGGATGAGCAGAATAATATATCGTAATACGATCAGCGACTGATTGGATAAAATCTGCTATTAGAAAATTGTTTATCCGTGCAGTTTTGGCTTCCTTACTACTTTTCACGCTAACCTTTCCTAACTTCTTCCGATTTGGCCTTATGCCACGCTATAATCATCTAAAGAATATTTTTGCAATCTCCCTATATCTATCGATTACTTTTAGCCAATTCATATCAGTCTATTTAACTTTATAATCTTGGTCTGTTCATATTTGCTTATCGGTTATATCTGTGTAGGTAACGCGTCATTGATCTAATCGGGATATTTATTTATTGCACGCTACTTAGCAATCCGACGGCTTTCAATTCTCACTTGTTTTCCAATACACAATCGTGTTGCAGTTTAATTAAAAACTATAACTAGTGTTTACATTTTGGTTCGTATAAGGTCCAGGGGACCACTCGTGGTAGAAGGTTACATTAAGAGGCAGTCGATACGGATAGAAGCGGGGTATAACGGTTAAACCTAGACTTGAACAAATTAAGATTGTAGTAATCGAGTCGGTTTCACGGACCAGTGCTTCGCGGGAAGAAGCTGTTCGGGTGGAACTTATTTATCACCGATGAAATACAGAGGGAATGTGGGTGGTTTGCTACAATGTAGCATGGCGGATCCTAACCGGGAAGGTTAGAAGTGTCGGAATCAAGGAATGTAGTTAGTCCGAGCAATTTCCGTGGAAGCACTGAGAGGCTTTCCACACCCCGCCTCTGTGTGTGTGTGTGTGTGTGTGTGTGTGTGTGTGTGTGTGTGTGTGTGTGAGTGTGTGTGTGTGTGAGTGTGTGTGTGAGTGTGTGTGTGAGTGTGAGTGTGAGAGTGAGTGTGTGAGAGAGAGAGAGAGAGAGAGAGAGAGAGAGAGAGAGAGAGATGTTGGAGGGTGGAAAAGTAATTTGTCACCCATAAGGACTCGGAGACAGTTTTGAACTCCTTCGAAACTGGAAAGTGAAGATTGGGCAGCTCCCGCCCAAATATTAGAACAGTACTCTATTGTCAGCCAGATTTGGCTCTTCTTAAGGTAGAGGATAGCATGAGGAGTCCACTACTACCCAGAGCCGTACTGGGACCCGACCATTTTTCCTGAATCTTTAGCGATGGATCGTATGAACGCGTTCCAATTGCGTTCACGCGTGATTTTAATGCCAAATAGTATGTCGTATATTGTTATATCACCGGCATAGATGTTTACAAATGATATGAGTATATTCTTAGACAGATCGTTTATACCAAGGGTCGGCTACCTACGATCCTCGGGCTGTATCCGGCTCGCGAAGGCATTTTGACCGGCCCGCGAGCCTGATTACCAATGACTATTTTTAACATGAGAGACGAGGCTTTCGAATTCGACAAAAGGCCTGCTGTTATCTTCCTCTGATCCACCAACCGAATTTGAATACTATGATCGCAAAAACACGATCAAAACCCAATCACCTCCATTTCAGCGTAAAAAATAAACAAAATAAACATAAAACGGACAGCTTCAAACGGACAATGTTGTCTTAGTCGGCTTTCTAATTCATTCCTCCAACAGCGACACCCCATCGCTTACCCCTGTGCCACCTACCCTATGTAAGTTGCTGGAATCTTCCAATGGGCCATGTTCTTATCTTATCATATCCCTCTTCTTCTCAAACAAGAGTCTTTCACTGATTTTTTTGCATGCGGCCTGACTCGACACGGGCCATATGTCACGATTTTTAAAGCTTAATTACTCTGCAAATAAACTGAATAAAATTAGAAATGTTTTAAATACCGAAATAAAATTCAAATGAATGTAATCAGTGCTCTTCGTATTTACTTATTCAAAAAGAAATAAATTCAGGATTTTCTTTCGTTTTAGTAATTTGTTTGAAAATTGAAAGTAAACTCAGAAAATTTTTCCAAGTGGAAAGTATATCAAATTAGTGACCCACGCAAAAAAGATGGCATCTTTGTTTGGAAGTACTTATCAATGTGAACAACTTTTAAAAATTGAAGCAAACTAAGACCAATTTGAGAACAAGATTGACTGATAGCCATCTTGATGATATCTTGCTCTTAGCATCAACAAGTTTGAAACCAAATATTGAGACACTCTCAATTAATAAAAATCACAAAGTTTCCCATTAATTCTTTGCCTGTTGGTGATAGCTTAACGCCGATGCTATGTATTTATAAACAAATGATTCCAACAATGTTTTCAATTGAATAAATAATATTTTTGACTACTACATCTATCTGTTGTTAATATAAATTATTTTTATGTATATTCAACACTTGTGATTAAATGTGAATATGCAGATCTGTCAACACTTCTCAATTTAACTATATGGTCGACCTTCAAATGAAATTTGTTACATGTCATTTTCCATAGAATGTCTACATATCTCAGTGCACTAAAAATATTAGACTATCTGGCAGTTATCTTTCATGAGACTTATTTTACCAAGTTGCGTTGCCTACGTTTAATGTCAAATAATGGATACATATTTGTTATGACCCTTGGCTACATTAAAAGATAACAGAAGCGAAAAGAACGCTAAATTGAAAGAGGCCAGGGAGGGGCTGACATGCGAGGTAGCAGAAATCTAAAGACAGTTAAACATTCGCGCATTATACATACATGCCTCATGAATGTGTGGATGATACCGCATGTGTACGTACGTAAGTGTATATGTTTGCAACTATTTGTACTCGTATGTACGGGTATATGTGCTTCGTTTTTGTTTGATGTGTGTGTGTGTGTGGTTCGTGGTTTTAGTGTGAGATTCAGTCCTTTTTGGACGACTCACCTATTCGGTCAAACTCTCTGCCTCTGAGGCAGAGGGGAACTCTCTGCCTCTGGGCAGAGAGGAACTCGGACGAGGCTCCGCCGAAGGGCAGAGCCTCGTTCGAGGTGGTTGACGGGCAATTTTTGCCCGAGCCTACGGGCTCGGAAAGCCCACTTTAAACCGGCCTTGTGCCACATTTGACACACGTGGGCGTGTTGATGAATATAGTGTGTGTGTGTGGTTTGTTTGTGGAACAATTTTCAATAACAGTTGCAAACCTACACGTCATAATTTCATCCATTTCACTTCGGTTGATTTTTTTTCACTTTGAAGTATTTTGACGTTCCTTGAGGAAAAGTAATTTTTGTTAGGTGTTTTTGTTTTTCTGATTTCTCAATGTTTATTTTCATTATGGTTTTAAATATTTAGGTTGACAGGGGTCTACATATGTAATTTTCCTTAATTTTTCATTAATGGCCTTCGTCCGACCCGCGACCCGTCATTATAACACGATCCGGTCCGCGGGGTCGAATGAATTGCCAACCCCTGGTTTATATAAATCAAAAAGAGGGTTGGTCCGAGATGTGAGCCTTGGGTACGCCTACGTTCACCGCCAGGGTCTCGGAAGATTGGCCTTTTACAACTACCTCCAGGGACTTATATATATATATATATATATATATATATATATATATATATATATATATATATATATAAAGTATGTGGTGTAGTTCAATTTACATTACATGAATCATTCATACAAAAAAACAGATATTGAAGTTAAGGATATAAATGGCGAGAATCCATCTCCGCAAACAAATTTACTAAATTACATTAACCCCGAAGCTGTAGATGAATGTTATGATCCCTATTTATAAATTCCAGTTGCATAAGGTCTTTTCTTATTTTTTTACAAGCTTTCATCTGTGCATACAGACATCATCAGGTATGTAAATAGATTTGGTTTTTACATCCAGGTAATAACAGGACAAAGAAAGAATAGATGTAATCCGAAATATGTTTTTAGAAATGTGTTATTGTAAGAAATTTTAAGATTGTGCGTTTTTGTACTAATATTGTAATAGGAGAATTCTTTTGTACTGGTAGGTTTTTCAGTCAATGTGGTATGAACTAAATTGTTCAATAAATAGCGGAATGTCATAGTTATTATCCGAAAGTTGCACGTCGGATCAATTATTTTAATATCAAGTATGTGGTGCAGTTCAATTTACATTACATGAATCATTCATACAAAAAACAATGTAAATTTGTAAATTTTCGTCCTAGTGAATTGTTTTCTGTTTGGATCAGGATATTGAATACGAAAAAAGTTTTCAATTTAAAAAAAAAATCACTGGCATCTCGACTTCAGTCACTTTCCCACCGCTATAACGTAGCTTCCCTCTGCCTTTTCTATGAATACTTTCATGGTAATTGTTCTGATGAACTTTCCTTTGCGGTACCTAGATTTTATGAGTTCAATTGCAGTACTAGATTGGCGGCAAGGTCTCATCATTTTACAGTTAAAATGTCTAGATGTAACCGTAAGTTCTATGTTGACAGATTCTTTTTTCGCACTTCTCACTTCTATGGGCTCTTGCTTCCCAGTTAACGTTGATCTTCCAGAATTTTAATGCAGTGTCAATCTTAAGCGTCCGTCTTCTTAATTCCTGTTCTTTTATTAATTGTTCTCTCTCATTAATTGTGCTTTTTTTCTCAAATATTCTTACACACTCAATAACCCCTTGCGTCTTAGTTGCTTTACTTGGGATTAAATGATTAAAAAGTATGTACCGTATATATGAGTACTACTTGAGGTCTGTATTGAACTTGAGCACTGAGAGTCGTCCATTGTTTAGAGTGTTGATCATGACTGGAGAAGATTTGGGGTCTGCTCGGTGATAATGCAATGTTACTAGCTACGTTTTTAGATATATTGAAAGTTAAAAGTCAGTCCACCCCATTGAGCTGATAGAGCTAGTTCATAGGGGAGATCAGTGGCCAGACGATAATCATCTTTATTTTTAGGGGGTGTTCAAAGCCACTGTTGCATCATTTGCATAAATATTTACTATAGATCTGAGTATGTTTTTAGGCAGATCATCAGTATAAGGTAGAAAGAGGCTGGGTCCCTGGTGAGAGTCTTGAGGATGTTTCTGTTGATCTCGTGGACCTCAGAAGACTAGCCATGAACAATGACCTTCTTGGACCGAACTGTAAATGTCTCTGTCCGACTACAACCAACCATCTGACCAAATGATCCGAGCCAAGAAACGTCCAACAACGCTCTCATGTACTTGAAGCTATGTATAGCTTTTTACAGAAAGCTAATTTAGAACACGAAATACAATCTTTTTTTAAGCCTACAAAAGATATCAGATTATTAATAGAAGATAGAATTAAGAGGTTAATTTTATCGATAGTTAACAGAGGTTAATGTTATCGATAAAACAGGTCAGCATGAATCTATGTAAATTTTACCAAAATTGCTCAGCGGTATTAGTAGATAAACTTAGAAAAATGGCAATACGGTCAGGATACTGAAAGATGAAGCGAGTGTGAAGTTTTAATTTAGAAGTGTGTCGGGAGATGGGTCGGTCTCTTTTCTAATAAAAGTACGTTCGCTCTAAAAAAAACAAAAAACAAATACATCACCAGTTCTCTATATAAAGAGAGCAGAACAGAGTTGGGATAGAGACAGTGAGAAAGTGACATCAGAAATTGGAACAAAGTGTCCGCTAACATGTGCTTTTGATATAAGTATGAAGAAGCGAATTACTTTCTCCAACAGCTAAGACTACTACTGTTACTACTATTACTACCGCGGAGAACGGAAACGTCGAACAAGCTACAGTAATCAGAAAGGGTTAAAACGACGAAGTCACCTCTCTCCTTTAACGAAATTACACGAAGTATTTTTTTTGTTTTGTGGATCCTCGTCCATATACAAGAGACATTCAATTTTTTGCCACGAGAATTGTATTATTATATTATTGTTGATGTTATATATATATAAAAAACTTTTGTCCCTCTAAAATCGGATCGACTTGGCCATATTTATTTGCTGTTAACCCGATTCTCATCCAATAAGCTTGCAGATAGAACAATGGAGAACTTTCGGAATTCTACAACCCGATAACTAGTCGCCAGGATCAAAAAAATCACAACGTGGCTGGTGAGTGGAATCGAATCGACATTTGAAACCGGAGACTTAGGTCTAACCTGTAATACTGGACCATACAGGACCAACGGCCGGTCTTGTGGATGACGTCGGCCCAGTGGGGTTAGGATACGGTATCACATGGACGCCTTGACCAGAGATCGCGCTACAACTGACACCGTGCGAGAGGATCGGCTTTACAGGTAACAAAGAAAAAGTACTGAACTGCTACTTGATATCTGTCCTCCTTTACGGCAACGAATGTTGGACGGTCACCTCAAAGATGAAGAAGAGACTCGTGGCAACGGAGGTATTTTTCTACAGAAGGAAGCTAAGGATACCTTGGACCGAACATGGAGGTTTTGGAGAGGATGAAAACAAGGAGGAAGCTTATACTTAACATCAGGAAGAGCCAGCTGAAATTTCTTGTTCGCGTAATGAAAAGGGAGGTTTTGGAGAATCTGATACTCACAGGGTGGATAGAGGAAAAGCGAGACAAGGGAAAGCAATGCGTGACATAACTAGCGGGCTTAAACAAGTGGATGACAGAACAGGGTTTGGGAGAAATAGCAAAAGGACAAAATATATTGGATATTTTTGGACGAAGATGACAGGACAAAGAAAACTGTTGTCTATAAAGTGACCATTCCGCGTAAAGGAGGACAGAAGGAACGACGCGGTTCAGGCAGATGCACAGACGACGGATGCTGAAGTGCGCACATCCCCTCTCGCTTACGCCTCAACCCGCCTTCGCTCGCTTATAGTAGAAAGTACTACCTAAGAATAAGAATAAAATCTAGTTCACTACTAGAAAATGTTTTCTGTTTCACCCATGGGTAATGATCTCGCCGAAGTGTAATTTTTAATCTATAAGTGTTTGACTGAAAGGAACTGCACCCTGTTAACGAACCTGGTGTCTTGTCTGAACTGTAACGCAGCAATAGATAAATAGATATGAACAAGTCAAGATCACATAGATAGTTAGATAGATAGATATTAACAGATTTATATAGACAGATAGATATGAACGGCTTGAAATATATATTAACAACTTGAAATAGATAGATACATAGATATGGTCGACTTGAAATAGATAGATATGAACAGGTCTAGGGTTGATAGATAGATAGATAGATAGATAGATATGAATAGCTTGAAATAGATAGATAGGTAGATAGATCGATCGAAATGAACAAGTCGAGATAGATATTAACAGGATGAGATTGAAATAGAGAGCTAGACATGAACAGCTTGAAATGGATAGATAGATAGGTAGGTAGGTAGATAGATAGATAGATAGATAGATATGAACAGCTTGAAATACAGTGATGTTCGATAAAAGTGACTCACCTGATTTTTTTACTATATGTTCTCTTCTCCGATGAAACGAAAGTTGAGCTAAATTCAAAGGATAACCGATCTAAAATCCGAAGAAGAAGCTTTGAAAGCACTTTGAATTTAGCAGTAAGTACTGTCAAGCATCCGTTCAGTATAATGTTCTGGAGATGCTTTTCTTTTCATGGAACTGGTTTCTTAAAACCTATTGAAAAGACCCTCAGGAGCGAGCAGTACAAGAGAATTTTAGAGTCTTGACTGCTCCCTTCTGCTGAAAGGGCGCAAATCGACCCCACCAAGCTCATTTTTATGCAGGCTAATGCGCCCTGTCACAAATCGAAAATTGATGAAGGAATACTTTGATGAGAAGCAGGTGAGTGTTATGACATGGCAGCTCCAATCTCCTGACCTCAGCCTCATAGAAAACTTACGGAGCATTATAAAGTACAAGCTCTCGAAAAAGCAGTTGAGTAACAAAGAGGATTTGATTGTGAATTTCATATCCGAATGGAATTCAATGCTTGGAGATGAGATTTGCCAGAACCTAATCAAGTCAATGCCAAAAAGGGTTGAAAAGGTTATTCAAAATAAAGGAAGACCCATAGATTATTAAATATTCGAACTATATTTCGTATTATAAACAAATTATATCTGTATTATTCTTTATTTAGAGCTGTTCAGTTATGATTCTATTGATTACTAGTTGCAGGAAATATCTATGTCACATTTTTGCACAAAGTTTTTCCCTTAATCTCATTTATATACAAAATTATAATTATCAATAGAATACCTTAGGGTCAGTAAACTTTTTTACTAGGTGGTCGGGAAGGGGTCTTTATATGAGTAAGATAAAAAATTAGTTTAACCCCAAAAACAATAGGCGAAAAAAATTTTAAGTAAAAAAAATCAGGTGAATCATTTTATCGAACAGCACTGTAGATAGATAGATAGATAGATATGAATAGCTAGCAGTAGATTGATAGATATGAACGGCTTGGAACAGATAGATAATTGAATGAGATAGAGAGATAGATAGATAGATACGAACAGCTTGAAATAGATATGAACGGCTTGATAGGTAGATCGATACATATGAACAGTTTGAAATAAATATGAACGGCTTGATAGATAGATAGATAGATAGATAGATACGAACAGCTTGAAATATATATGAATGGCTTGATAGGTAGATAGATAGATAGATATGAACAGTTTGAAATAAATATGGACGGCTTGATATATATATATATATATATATATATATATATATATATATATATATATATATATATATATAGATAGATAGATAGATAGATAGATCTAAAGAGATGGCGATAGAAAAAGTGATGAGAAAAAAAACTGGCAAAATTGAAACTATCGAAAACAAAGAATTTTGCATAAATAAAAAGCAAAGCATCCTTTCTCACCGCGATGAAAATGTTCCGCCCAATCCGTGACAGCACCCATTTCCCCCTTCCCCACCACCAGAAACTTTGTCATGAATTTAACGTTCACTCTGTCAGCCATAACGAGTATCCAACTGATTGTGTTCCCTGGGGAGAAATATGGTAAGCAATTAATATAAAATTTTTCCAGGGTTTCACTTTTTATATGAACAGCAGATAAATTTTACATCCAGTCCAACAATCAAAGACAATATCTATTATGTAAAAAAACTTTCAATGAAACTGCGTCGGCCGTTAAAAAATCCAGCCAGGTAAATGATATCCTGGCCCTACAAAAACCGACACGCTGAAAGAACAGCGACAGAAATACAATCTGTATGTCAATAATCTAATCTTTTTTTTATTTTAATCGAGTTCAAACCCATGCAAGGCAATAAAGCCACTATGACACGCATGTGGTTACTGGACGTGGAAGAATTAGGAAAATAAATATTACTAATGATTGTGAAGAGATAAGAGTAATCAGGAGGAGAGTAGATATTGATTGGCATTGCATTTAACATTTTGGAGATTAATGCTGTCTTGGAAGAATGGTGCCGTAAGAGGGTTCCACAAGCACGAGGTGCGCGAAAAGAAACTGTTAACATAAAGTTTACGTCTACATTTAGCCAGTTGAAGGCAATCAGTGAGATCTGGACGCCGGTCGAGTACATTTTTTAATCGGTATCCCTCCATTAAAAGTAGTAAAGCTACTAAAACACATTGGGGTTACTGGGTGTGGAAGAATTGGGGACTGACATGTTAACACTAGAACACTAACCATCAATTAAAGTTACACCACTACTAACCATGGGTATATCATACCCGATTTTGAAAATATCAAAAAACATATTAAATATAAATCTTTATTTGAAATATTTTACATGCAGGCACTTCAAACTTTGTACTTTGAGTTAACATTAATAGGAACTGAAAAACATTATTTAGGTAAGAAACCCAGGTACTGAAAATTGTAATTAAAAATAGGAAAATTTGCGCCGGGTACTATATACCCGTGGTTAGTGTTTTAGGGTTAATAATAACCTCGAAGAGAAAGGAGTAATTAGGAGGACAGAAGATAGCGATTGCATTTAATTTTTTTTGTAAATTAAAGTTGGTTGGAAAACATGGAGCCAGAAGGGTGTTCCACGAGCGAGAGGTGCGAGTTAAAGAAACTGGTAGCGCAAAGTTTACGTCTAAATCTCAACAGCTCAAATGTCAGTTGGTGAGATCTCGACGCCAGACGAGAACTGCGCTTTAAATGAAAAAGTTCAAATACCACAGCGAAGATTTAATCCGAACAATTACCATGAAAGTATTTATAGAAAAGACACAAAAAGGCAACAATACGGCGGTGGGAAAATGACTGAAACCGAGCCGCCAGATGAGGACCAATAATAATGCTGATTCAATTTTAGATTTTATCAAGGAGCTCAAGGTAAATAGCAGGGCTACCGCACCATATGTGACGGCAATATTCTAAGTATGGAAGAATGGTAGAATTATAGATATGTAAGATAGATTCTGGAGAGAAAAATTGTCTCGCACGACACAATGAAGAAACTTAGCAGCTGACCTATCAATGGATTCAATATTCCACTTCATATCAGCTGAGAACGTTTGTTCGAGAAGACGTAAAGTGTCGCTTTCCTGGAGGTGAGCATCAGCCAGAAAAAGTAGTTTCCTTTCGTATCATTACTTTTTAGCCATATATTGATTATAATTTAATCTTGTCAATACCGAAATCTCAGGCTGACAGAATTTGTATAACAATCACATCTAGCCCTAATGCATTTGTATTACAATACTATATGGTCCTTTTTTATCCCTATTACAATGCCATCTGGTCCATTTACATCTCTTTTACAATACCATCTGGTCTATTTAAATCTCTTTTACAATACTACCAGGACCTTTTTTTATCCCTATAACAGTGCCATCTGGTCTATTTACATATCTTTTACAATACTATCTAGTCCTTTTTATCCCTATTACAATGCCATCTGGTCCATTTACATCTCTTTTACAACACGATCTGGTTCTTTTTTTATTCATATTACAATGCCATCTGGTCCATTTACATATCTTTTACAATACTATCTGGTCCTTTTTTTTATCCCTATTCCAATGCCATCTTGTCCATTTACATCTCTTTTACAATACTATCTGGTCCTTTTTTATCCTTATTACAATGCCGTATGGTCCATTTTCATCTCTTTTACAATACTATCTGGTTCTTTTTTTTATTCCTATTACAACGCTCTCTAGTCCATTTACATCTCTTTTACAATACGATCCGATCATTTTGTATCCCTATTACAATGCCAACTGGTTCTGTTGCTTTGTTTCTGTTCATCTTCGCCAGTGCTGATCTTAACTTTAATACTTCAGATCCTTTCATGTTTTTCTTATAATATTGTAGGTTTTTTACCCTTTTTCGTGGAAGATGTCGCTGTATTCCTTCTAAATTTGAAGTGTTTTTCTTTCATTATTATAAGCGTACGTTCTTGAGATTTCATGTATCTTGTCGAGGAGCTTATCTTTCTCTTGCTATTTATTTTATTTTACGGATACCTTTTGATTCTATGACGTCCAGTCTCCCTATGTCTGCGCACATTCCATTGAGCCATTCATCCTTTGATTTTGTTTTTAATGTTTATTTTTAATATTCTCTATTCTGTACCCTTCCTTGGCATTGTTTACTGTCTTTCTTTTTTAATCTTAAGAATATTTTTTTCTTGTCTCTCTTTCCTTGAGATGTTCCCCGATGTGAACACAGTTTGTCTTAAGGTGTTCCATTTGAATATTTGGTTACTTCTAAGCCATTTATATTTACTCTTAACTCCCTCAGCATAAAGGTTTGCAATTTCAGTCGATCTGCATGTGCGGATATATTACGCACGAACATACATACATACAAAAATACAAATCACATACAACGCCATACAATGGTTAATTAATCACCACTACGTTTTATAGGCAACTTACAAATCGACAATTTTGTAATCGCTCTATTTTTAAGTAGTCAATTTTGTGCACTTTTGTGAGAAACGGATCACTGAAGCTTTCTTATGTCTTCCCAAATCTCGCTCACTGATTGGTCGATGTCAACCAATCAGATCGTCTGCACGTGGCGATTTGGAGCCTACAGTCGCTTATAAGAGCTAAGGTCTTTTTCATCTCATCAGTGAGAATTCCAACTGCCAAATGAATCCACGACAGTTGAAACCATGCGCCAACTTTCCCACTCACACACACACCACTCACATGCTGAACATACCTTGTACACACTGACATAAACTCTTCTTCCACAGCAATATCTTTCAAGAACAATCATTACAAGAGACTCTCATGAACATTCTTCCAGTGAACTTTGGAACACTAAAGTAACAGTTAAAGAGAGACAACTCTTAGTTAATTCAACATTTTTTACTTAAATGCATGCTTTCCTTCACATCGTTGTTTGATATTGTACATCTTGTTAAATACATATTTAATGTGTAACAATGTCTTTTCGTCAGCCCTGTTTCCTAATCTAAAGTTAAATTAATGTGGTGAAGTTCGCCACATAGAGGCTGTTGTATTGGAGTTTCGGGGTTGCTTTGAATTTCTTTAATTTCTGTTAGTTTAGTCTCTGTTTAGAAATGGCTGGATGGTAGTCGCGCCCACAGTCTGTATTTGGATAGATTTGAATATGTAGAATAGCATTTATTGATTATTACGTTGTCGATCTGGTTCTTTACGTTATCTCCAGGGCTTCTCCATGCGCATGGCGGTCTTGGATGCTCATAAAACCAGGTTTTGACAGTTATTTGGTCATTTGCTATGAACAAATATGTCCGTTTTTTCTATGCGCCCGTAACGCAGTCCTTGTTCGCACATGCAGACTATTTCCCTGTCTCATCCATTTCTTACTTTAACATTTAATTTTCTAAAGATAATAGCAATTTCATGCGATTTGCATTGCGAATTAGCGTTACCCAATGTGCTATAAATCATTCCATTTCTTTAGTGCTTCGTGTCGTTGGCCTGTATATTACAATGATGTATGTATTGTTCCTGTCAGCTCAACTAGAAGAATTCTGTTAGAGAGTTGACAGTCTCCCAGAACGCTTCATTATCTATCTATCTATCTATCTATCTATCTATCTATCTATCTATCTATCTATCTATCTCAGTCTATTCGTTGCTATCAATGTCTTATTTGCCCACTTAGTTTTATATAAACCAGGAGAATGTTAATGTTTAACCCGTTCATTTTCCACTCGACATTTTCTAGCTGCCCATATAGACTTAATGTCCTTGCTCTTCAAGTACCGATTACAGTTTTCTGTTTGAAGCAATCTGCCGCAGGCCGACGGCACGTCACTCCTTAACGGGTGAGTAGATGGGAATATATATATATATATATATATATATATATATATATATATATATATATATATATGTATGTATATGTATATGTAGGTGTATTTGGGCAGTATATCTTCATTCATACATGTTTGGCTACATAATTTAGATGTATTATGTGCATTTATTTTAGTTTTAATTCTGTCAAGTCCAAGAATTAATTTACAACACAGACGATGAGAAGACTTACATTTCACTTGAAGGACCATATTTCGATCTCAGTACATTTAAAGGAACATTCATGTCCACATTCACAGTTTCGAAAGATATTAGTCGAAAATGCCGCAGTGCTTCATTAAGATAATAATAAGCAAAATCTTAAAATTCTGTAAGCCCTTTATACATGAGATATACAGATAAAAATAAAGTCAACTATGAGTATAGCAGCAAATTTCTTAAATGTTCGTAGCAGCAAAATGTTATATAAAAAATACTAAATTAACATACCACAATTAAAAAAATCTTTTTAAAAAATCACGTAAATTACTCCCCTCCCTTTTATTATAATTAAAATTATAAAAAATAAAAACAATTAATGTAGAAATTCATTATTCATGGAATTTCTTTTTAGCACAATAATGTCCTACTCTCCAAGGAGTCCTACTTTAATTAATAAAACAAATTTTGACATTGTGATTTAATTTCTCGAAATTGAATGAAATTAAGTGGGGTAACATATATATAAAAAATAATTACCAAGATGCTTTTAAAAAATTTGAAAAATAAGATAATTAATTTGTGAATAAGACCCGACAATTATTTGATTTTCGCAAAAATTTCCAAATCAATGTTTTTCATCAGAAAAAAACCCCGCAAAAACACTAATCGTAAATTAACGTCAACCGCTGACGTAAAAAAAAGAAAAAAAATAATTTTTAGACAAAATTGCGAACGCGCTAGAAATGATTAAAAAATGTAAAAAATAATTTGGTTATTTCTCTTAATATATCAGAAACTATATATCTATCTATCTATCTAACTATCTATCTATATATCATCAGTCTATTTATGTATCTCTCTATATATATCATATCATATCATATCTATCTATCTATCTATCTATCTATCTATCTATCTATCTATCTATCTATCTATCTATCAGGAGTCTATTTATGTAGGGTGACCCCCAAAAATGGGAATTTTTGAAGTGTGTATTGCCAGACATGAGCAAGTGGCAACACTGTGAGACAGTGACCTTGAGCAAGTAAACATTTCGCCATTTTAGCAACGAGAATGAAATTCACAGTATCCCAGCTGAGATGTTGCAGCAGTCAATGAGGAATCTCAACAGCAGATTTCAAGAATGCATTCGTACAGGAGGACGCCATCTACAGGACGTAATTTAAAAAAAATGAAAATTCCATCATTGTTTCTTAAATGACATGTTTTAAGGTTTCAATTACTATGAATTAAATATTTTTCTTCCATCACTCTTGGTTTTATTGGATTGTTAAAAAGTTCCCGTTTTTTGGGGTCACACTGTATATCTCTCTATATATCAAATCATATTATATCTATCTACATATATCTCTCTCTCTATATATATATCATATCTATCTATCTATCTATCTATCTATCTATCTATCTATCTATCTATCTATCTATCTATCTATCTATCACCAGTCTATTTATATTTCTCTCTCTCTCTATATATATATCATATCATATCATATCATATCTATCTATCTATCTATCTATCTATCTATCTATCTCAGTCTGTTCATTTATATCAGTGTCTCTAGTAATGCCCTGTTGTTACATCAGGGAGTTACTTATTTCCCATTGTCCCTATTTATAGGTGTTTGAATCCAGGTAAGAACATTTTTCTAACATAAGGCAGTGAAGGAAAGCGAGAAGAAAGGACTAAGCATCAATTGCAAGAAAATAGAAATTGTGGTTGTTAGCAAAAGGAACAGGCCAACATGCAAATTACGAATTGGTGATACCGAAATCAAACAACAATTTTAATATCTGGGAAGTATTTGAACGGAGGACGAAATGTCCAACAGGGAGATCCGAAGGCGCAGTGGGATAGTGAAATATGCCTTCCAGAAGCTAAGCAAGGTATTAAGAAACAGTAACCTCTCGTTAGAAACGTGTATTGGAATGTTATGCAATGAATATTGGAGAATTTCCTCACACTGGAAGAAACGACTTGAAGCAACATGTGGTTCTACAGAAGGATACTGAGAATACCATGGACAGAATATATGAGCAACGACGAGACAATTCAAACAAAAAGGACAATTCTACTTAACATCGGGAAGAAATTGTTCAAATTTTTAGGTTACATAATGAGGAAAGAGTGCTTGGAAACTTTGATACTCACAGGACAGATTGAAGGTAAGCGGCACAGAGAAAAACAACGCATATTCTAGTTGTCAAGCTTGAGTGAATGGGTGGCGAATCAGGGTTTGCAAGAATATGGACAAAAGACAAAAGTTATTAAGAACTACCAATGACAGGAAGTTGCGGAGAGCTATGATCGCCACATAGAAGAAGCAGTCTTTATTTGAAGAATACGTGCTGTACAATCTTTATTTTTTTTCATTTGAATGTATTCCAGACTAAGCTTAACTTCGTAAATATCTATCTTCATATATGTTCGCATATGTGAAATTTAATGAAGTGTTTTTTTTAAAAAATACTAATTCATCATTCTGGTCTAAGCTTTGCGTTGTTCTTGATAAAGATGTTCATTCATTTAACATTTAACTGTTTTTAAATTCATTTTCCTGAAAATCTTCTTTTCTTTTTTAGGCATAACATTTTTTCTATTAATTAAAAAGTTTTTATTGCG
Source organism: Acanthosepion esculentum (assembly GCA_964036315.1). NCBI lineage: Eukaryota > Metazoa > Mollusca > Cephalopoda > Sepiida > Sepiidae > Acanthosepion > Acanthosepion esculentum. The sequence continues at coordinate 32,310,765 of OZ038492.1, read as the reverse complement.
AAAACTACGTTTATATTCGATAATTAAATACGAGAAATGAAGAGAGTTGAGGAAATTTACTTTGTGGTATATATATATATATATATATATATATATATATATATATATATATATATATATATATTTGTCATCCACTGACAGACTGTTTCGCTATTTCACAGCTCATCAATGTGGCTATACGTCCGGTTGCCTCTAGCTAGGATCAAAACCCGAAAACCTGAATTTGCGTCAGTCGGAACTTCTACCAGTAAGCCGTCGGTGCACGGCAGGGATGAAGGTGAATTTTAGCGTGTTTATTTTTAGATTTAGATAAACACACAGTGACTGACAGTGACTCAATTCTGCCGAAGAGTCGTGCAATATTAGCTTAAATAGCCACTGTTTACAAACTCACACCTCAAACCAAAGAGCTCAACCGAAATTAATTTTTCAGGAGCCAATATTTTTGTCATCCACAGAAGGCATCTTCGAAAATACACACATACACGCATATAAGTTTATCTGTATATATATGTGTGTGTATGCATATATATATGTATGTAGTGGATAATGCGTGTATAAGCAAAGAATTAAGATAATCTTCAAACACGGTTCTACAAATTTAACTATTTTTTATTTAGTATTATTTTTCTTTCAAATCGAAAGAAATTAATTACAACGATTCTTTGCGAACAACTTCACATAAAATATTTTGTATATCTTTTTTTTCCAGTACCGTTGAATGAATTGCGTTAGTATAGCATAAATGGAAAGCGTCGATACGATTGCATATGTATGTGACACAAGTTTACGTTGTTTTATCTGTGTGTATAAATTGTAGTTGACGGGGGAAGCTGTTGACACATGTATAGAAACTTTGCTGAATGTTGTCACTATCGTTAAACATTATTTTTTGAAATATTGGCTACTCGAAAAATGTGATTAAGTGTGAGAATTTCAGTTATGTGGGTGTATGTTTTTGTCTTAATCGCTGTTGTTTCCAGGTTCTCCCAGACCCAGCGTTCTAGCACCTGTTAGGGTTCCTAGATATGGGCAAATAGTGAACCTCCGAACTTGAGTCAAAAGATGAAAATATAAAAATACATTAGAGAAACTTACCAGAAATATATTTTCATAGTAAAAAAAAATATATATATATATACCAGCAGTACATTATTGGAAAAAAAAATTACCAGCAATAATTTTTGGGGGTGGGGAGGGTGTATGATGACAAAATCTCACAAGAGAATAAAATTTGGTATTAAATGACCTATAAGGAGTTGATATGCCGTTAAACAAACAGCGAAAGAAACCAACCAGATTCGAAGAAGGATGGTCCTCGCTGAAACCTACACGTATCAGTCGGTCGAATCTATTTTTAACCATCGATCTGAGAGCGGTTGTATACAGTTTGACAGTTTAGATAATTCTGAACGTGTTTGGCGCCAGTCAAAGCATTCATCTGAAAATCTTGATCTGACGCTTAAGAGTTTTTAGGTAATTTTTGTTTTGTTTTGTAGCAGCCATGTGTGTGTTTGTATGCGTCTAAAAATAACTCTATGACGGTAGCTTGGTTGAAATATGAGTGAAGGTGGCAGTGACTTCCGATGTCACTGTCGGTCACTTGAAGCGTTCCCAATGTAGTTGGCTTTGTAATAGTCTATTCATTTGTTTTTACAGAAGCGTTTAGCAGCACTTGGGATGATTAGATCATCTGCATTCACTTCGCATAGTCGTCGTCGGAAAAGACACGAAAGTGAAAGCTGCAATGACATTCAGAAAAATAGTCCTTTATTCAAAAGAAATCAATCTGAATTTGTGTAGTATTTTGAACAGAAGTTTTTTTTAAGGTTATTATAGAAAACTAGCAGCATGGCCCGGCGTTGCCCGTGCTTAATTAAAAAATCTTACGACTCAGACAGCAATCGCTATCACTTGACTTAAAATATTTTTGCCCTTCCTTGCCTTTAAAGGATTGCCCTTTGCCGAGCTGATGTTGCTACATCCCTTACCTCTTGCCTATCTCACACTGCAAATTTTTTTTAAGCTCTATACTAAACATTAAATCTGTTACGAAAAAAGAACTAAACAAAATGAACACAAAACGATCAGCTTTAAAAAAGGACTCGTAACTGGAAAAACCGAATGAAAAAAGAATGTTAACAACAAATACTTTTTCACACCCAACCCAGTTCTGCGGAATCAGAATCAACGTTGATTTTAAGCAAGCGAATGAGCCAATTGGAGTAAAGTGCCATGCAGATTTAAATTTTTCCCACTTGTAACGAATGCAGCTATCGATTGTTTTTGCATGCTAGCATGCTAGTTAACATTCGTGTCAGTCAGCTGTTGGCTCTCACGCGGGCCAATAGAATCTTCCTGGCTATTCGTGGCAGCTAGTTATAGGCTCTCACTCTGGCCAGTAGAAAATGGCTGCGAACTACATGAAAACTACCGTAGAAGCATGAAGAAAATCGATTATTTCTTCTATCGATGGGAGTTGGGAAATGCAAAGTCGGTCTCCGACTAACTTGGAGCATGTGCATGTAAATTTTGGTGCAAATCCGTCGAAAATTGCGGCCGTGCATTTGTTACACACACACACACACACACACACACACACACACACACACACACACACACACACACACACACACATACATCCTGCCTTTTATAGATAGAAAATTTTAAAAAAATATGAGAAAAGAATTTTATTTTAAGGGTCGCATTCATCATGCTAGCATTTTGGTGTTATTTTATAATAGGTAAAATAGAATCTTCTGAACAGTTTGGAATCAACAATTCTGAAAGAATAACCATTCCAGGGTTAACTGGAGAGCAAAGTGCACCTCCTGCCAACAACTGTGTGTCAAAAGGACTTTTTTTTCTTTTTACTTTTGACACTTCTATTACCTTATACTCTTTCGTCAATGCTGATACTTACCTGCCCCTGGGCTCCGTCCATGTGCTTGGTTGTATCAGGGCTACGACTACCTTGGACCGGCTCTGACTAGCTATGACAAGCCAAGACCATCTATGACTAGCCTAGACGAGCTCTGACCGGCTTGGACAAGCTATGGCCAGCTAAGACCAGTTTGGACCAGCGGCCCGAGGGAAAACTACGTTAAAAACTGACCTTGTGTCACAACCTGACTCATTGGGGGGCAAGAAAATCTCTACTAAATCGTCAATGTTTATTGTTTTAAGACGCTATGTTTAGGATTTTAATAAAACTCAAATATGTGAAACGGGTTTTACGCAGTTTTCTCGAGAATTAATAATAAAAGTGTGTGTGTGTGTGTGTGTGTGTGTGTGTGTGTGTGTGTGTGTGAGAGAGAGAGAGAGAGAGAGTCTGGGAAACATACACACACGTATATTCTTTTTAAATTGGAGTAGATCTGAGTAGCGAAATTAGATCAGAGCATTTTGTTTATTGTTGGAGAAATCTGATCTAGGGCAGGAGTTGACCCATTTGATTTGGGTCATTAGAAGACAATGAAAAAATGGTCGAAATAACTTTTATCGGTTAAAACTTGAAATAGAGCTTAGTAAGCTATAAGGAACTTTGGAATTGACATGATTTTGGTTGAAGCAGCCAGAACCCCGTGATAATCCCGTGCGAAGTAGTAGGGCCAAGGGTCGGTTATGACCAGTCGGGGTTTTTCTATATAAATGCGTAGTTATGCTGAAAAAGTGGCAGACGGAAGAGGCAGACGGAAGAGAGAGACGGGAGAGGCCGCGATCGGTCGGTACGTCGTCGTCGTCGCCTGCGTGCCGTCACATGCATGGGCACCCACGTCGACCGTTACGGGACTCGGTGCTACAAGGGAGCGGGGAGAGAGACGGAAGAGGCAGACAGAAGAGAGGCAGACGGAAGAGGCAGACGGGAGAGGCCTCGATCGGTCGGCACGTCGTCGTCGCCTGCGTGCCGTCACGTGCGTGGGCACTCGCGACGACCGTTACGGGTCGTGGTGCTACAGGAGAGTCGGGAGAAAATTGTTGGCAAGACTGGAGAAGATAATTAGCCGGGGTAAGAGTTGGGCTAGAGACAGTGGAGAGTCGAGTTGGAGAATCGAGGAGGAGAGGAATGTACTGTTAATATAAGTACTGCTCCTTCTGCTACCACGAATATTACTAATGCTGTTACTACTGCTGAGGAGGAACGCCACTATAAACTTTAAGCCCCGCAGAAAAATCTTATCCCTCCAACGCAAGAGTCGTATATCGTTCTGAGACGATTTAGCAACAAGTTAATCACAATACACTGGCTAGAATCTAGTGTATGAGTTTTTACCTCAATTACTTTTCTTTTCTGTAACCCGTTTCTTTTCAATATTATTCTTTTCTGCTAGATAACAGATATATTAATAATTCAACTATTGAATTGGGGTTTGTCCGGCTTTCTGCAGATATTAATTTTTTTTGCATTCGAACTTTCTTAGCGCAGACTCTCCAGCCGTGTCTACATCTTCAGTCGACCGTGAATGGATGAACATTACTTCTGCTTTCTGGATCAAACCAAACACAACGTGGGTAGGAAGCAGGATTAAAGCAGTGGACCGGTCGAATAATCTAAGAATGCTCAGGGGACCTACGGCCACTCCCTTAAGTTCGGTTAGACACCTCAACCCGGATGTAGTAGGTTGAGGGGCTGGAGCGAAAGTCTTAGAAAAGTATTAAACACTATTCCTGTAAATAAACAGTAGTAGCTATTCATCTCGAGGTTCTTGGCAAAATCTCCCCCCATCTCGACTTCAGTTACTTTCTGATCGACGTGACCTTGCTTCCCTCTGCCTTTTCTAAAAATATTTTCATGGCAATTGAATTTACGATCTTTTATCATCGGTACCCCGACTACGTGAATTTAAGCGTGGTACTAGATTGGCATCTATGTCCCACCGTTTTACTATTGAAATAGTTAAATGTAACCACCACTTCTACTCTAAGAGTTTCTTTTCTCGCACCTCCCGCCAGTGGAACTCTTGTCCGTTTACTTGCTTCCCCGATAACTATAATCTTCAAAAATTTAAATGCAACGTCAATCGTCATCTTCTGTCTTTTTGAATCCCGTTCATCTTTTATCTTTTTGTCAATTCCCGCAAATACCAGTCTTTTCTATCATTTTCGCTTTGTTACACCCTGCTAACTAGTGGCATTCCCGCTTTGTTTGGGGTGAAATGAGTAAAAAAAGAAGAAAAGACTATAATAAAGAAATGGTGTATGTCTATATTTCTGAGATGAGGTATTATAGGTACTATTTACATTATTCGGATTATTGTTATTCGGATTATTGTCCTCATCTTTGTCGCCATATTTATTACAATAATATTTCGGCCTTCTTCAGGTGGTTGGAATGTCGCTCACTGGGGTAGATTGTTCTAGTTCCACGCGCCATGTTTAATGGATGTCAGTTTTCAGTTATCTCCTGTTAATTCCCCTCTCCAACTTCTTCACTGTCTTAACCGGGTATTGAACTCACACACTTTGGGACGTGTCACTGGATCTAATTAAACGCCTTTATCCACTGTGCCGTGTGTCCTTGAGGACATCTGCGTTTAAATTTCTGGCTATTATAAACCTAATATCTCAGCAACAGTTTCTTAACAGTGCTCATATTGCAATTTTTTTAATAAAGTGTGCCAGAGAAAAGCGATAATAACAACAAAAATTGCAATATGAGCTCTGTTAAAAACATGTAGATAACATAAAAAAAAAAAAAGTAACGTAAACGTTGTAATGAGTATGGCGATATGTAATAAATATGGTGACAAAGATGAGGACAATAGTCCGAATAATGTAAATAGTGTAAAGAAATCAAGTTTAACATTTTTGTTGTCATTTCTCGAAGAAAAGGAAAGAATAAATTCAAATAGTCGGAATTTACTTCCGTGAATTTATCTCGCGAGAACAAAAGAAAAAATACGCGGAAAATGTATCTTTTTTTAAAAGTTTTGATAAAAATCGTAGTTAGGTGTTTATTTAAATTTTCTTGTTCTTTTGTTCAGAGAACTTTTTATAAATTTATGAATGAAGACACATTTAACACTATTTACATTGTTCGGACTGTTGTTCTGATCTTTATTGTCATACTATATGTCATGACGTTTCGGCCATATTCCAACTTATACCACCTTCTTCAGGTGATATAGTGATTTTCCAAGCGTAGCTTAGATGTGGCACAAGGCCGAAAGTACGGGGCACCCAGTGAGAATCGAAATCACTATTTAGTCGTAATTGTTCTAGCGAGACAAGCTTGCTAACCATTACACCGCCTCGAGGTGCCCTCCTTCTTCAGGTGATATATGTTGAAATTTCGAACCGAACCAATTATTTCGTCCACTTGCTATGTTTGTTCCTGGATATCTCAGATTCAATTGATTTAGTAACTCAACTCCCCAAGATTTGTTTACCTCTGCTGTGGCCAGACATTGAACTCACAACTCTTTGGGTCGAGACACTGAATTACTTCAACCAACCCTTTTTATCCACTGTATTCATGGGGACATCAGCGAATGAATTCTTGCGACTTATAAGCCTAATGTCTCAGTAAATACATTTTTAAAGGAGCTCATATTACAATTAAAAAAAAATTCTTTCTTGCTGTCATTCGTTTTTACTTGTTCCATTATTGTATTCATGTCTATGCTTGATCGGCTTAGGAGATTTTTGTGGCATAGCATATGTGCTGATTGCTTAAGTTTTTGTATTTATCTATTACAACATCATCGCACAAAAAGGTGGTGGGCTCCCTTTTCCCTCCATATATGGTCAGCTATGCCTGATTTTCCCCATGTGTACCTCTTTTTGGTGTTCAGCAGTCTTATCTATAGAGAGTTGTTGAATTAAAAATATTTTCATCGTTATTCCTTTATAATATGGTGCATGATAAATATTGCATTGTAGTTGGTTCACATATTTTTATAAACTGTTAAATATAAAATTATTTTATTATTTAATAAACAATCTAATAAATAAATAAAGTTTAATTCTTTTGTTGTCAGTTCTTTGGGAAAAAAAGCGAATAGATAAATCCCAATCCCAAAACTGCAGTATACAGTAATAGCAGCGTCAACAGAAAACATTCTGTACTGTCTATATACCATATATATATATATATATATATATATATATATATATATATATATATATATTAAAGAAAAACAGAACACTTTAAGGGTCCTTGTAATAATTTATTTCACCATAGCCCTTTTAAAGGACGCTGGATCATCAGACATCACCTCCATTTTTCGTTTCGTCTTTTGGAGGTGATGTCTGACGATCCGACGTCCTTTTAAAGGGCTATGGTGAAATAAATTATTACATGGTGACTTGAAGTGGTCTGTTTTTTCTTTAAATTATTAGCTCTGAATTTACATTGAGCTCTCAGGATTTCATCCTCCTTGGGACTACCCATACGGATTACCAAGTTTTTCAAAACTTATATATATATATATATATATATATATATATATATATATATATATATATATATATATATATATATTGAAAGTAAGCATAAATATAAGTGTGCCAGCGTATTTGTGTGCTAGCAGCTTTATTAATTTCTGCCTCCAGAAAGAATATTGATCGATGTATGCACACAATACACTGGTTAATGAATATATTTAATAGCATTTTTAAAGATCCTTTTTGGATTCTAATATTTATCTTTTATTGCATATGGTTTTCCTATATATATATATATATATATATATATATATATATATGTGTGTGTGTGTGTGTGTGTGTGTGTGTGTTGCCATTAATTTATTATTTCACCTGTCCAGAGGCGGATCGGCAACGTTATTGGCCCTGATCTGTCATCTCGTCTGCAGTCGCTCTCTCACAGACGCGATGTTGCCTCGCTCTGCTTGGCGACTCGACTCCGGTTGACGAGTTAACGGTCGAACTCTCTGCCTGTGAGCAGAGAGGAACCCGGACGAGGTTCCGCCGAAGGGCAGAGCCTCTTTCGGGGTGGTTGACCAACCCGATCCCGTTTATACGGGATCTACGGGCTATTTTTGGCCGAGCCTACGGGCTCGGTAATACCCCACTTTAAACCCGGCCTTGTGCCACATCTGTCCCTCGTGGGGAGGACACTAAATACCGTTGCCTCGCTCTGCCATTTTTACAAGTACTTCCACGGTAATTGCTCTGAGGAGTTGCGTTCGCTTGTCCCTAGGCCTCGTGAATTTAAACGCCTCACCAGGCTGGCATCCCGCTCCCACCCCTACAAGATGTAGACGTCTTTTCTACTCCAAGAGCTTCATGTCTCGCACATCTCGCCTATGGAACTCCCTTCCCTATTACTATTTCCCCTGACAAATACAATCTCCAACGGTTTAAGTGTAGCGTCAATTGACATCTCCAGTTGCCTTGATCTATCCACCTCCCTTCTCCACATCCTTTCATTTTTCATTCCTATCTGCTCTCGCTCCGGATCTTTTGTGGCCCCCTTGCCTTGATCGACCCACTGTCTTTCTCTTTCTCCACATCCCCTCCCTTGCCACTCCTATCTGCTCTTCCTCCAACCCTTCTTTAACCCCTTGCGTGATAGTGGCCTCCGGTGATATGAAAAAAAAAAAAATTTTCATTAAAGCACTTCCGAAATAGCTTCTATGTATTCATAAGCCTATTTCCTATCTATCTATCTATCTATCTATCTATCTATCTATCTATCTATCTATATATATATATATATATATATATATATATATATATATATTTATACATACAATACGATCAAATTGAGTATAGTTGCACTAGCAACATAGGCAACGTTATAAATAGATTGAACAGTACAAATTTAAAGCTTATTGAGGACGTGAAAGGTTAAAAAAAGGTCCTTTTTAATTGTAGGTCAATAATAATAATAATATATTGTGCTGGAGTGGAAAGTGAAAATAATAGTTAAAAAAAAATACATCGGTTGCACTGAGCGTCAGTTTAAGTAGAGGTAGTATAATTATACCTCATCTTTTATAATTCCAGAAAGCAAGTTCAATACGAAGCTGGCAAGCTACTATTGGAGCTTTAGAGAGAAGCATAACAGAAGCCCGGCTATTAACTGGAAGGTGTTACGAAATGTAGAAGCTAACAAAGTTATAGACAACCTGTGTAGGCTCTGCCAAGAGTAGAAGTTAGCTATAGCAACATATAAAAAGCAAGCACTGAATTATTGAAATGATCATGGCCAAGTGTAGACCCATCAGGAGAATTTAGTTTGAGGTTATATGAACCCTGATAAAGTTGAAAATCACTCCCGGTGTCGAATGAAGGTATTTGAGTTGTGGCGCTGCATTTGATTGATTCACTGAACAAACCGCCTGATGAGATCTTGGAGTTCAAAACAGCGGTAGTGTTCAGGTCAACATTCATATTCTTTTAAAATATTAAATCGCTCTGCAAGTTTCGTTTTCCAACTTGAAATTGAGCACTTTTAATACTTTTGATACTACATTTGAATGATAACTCTAACATTTTTAGGCATTTGAAACAACATGCCTGGCCGCATACACAATTCCGGAAAATCCTTGTTGAAAACACAACTATACTTAAACATGAAAACAATAAACAAAAACTAAAAATTCTTGAAGCTATATACATAAAACTGTTGAAACCTAACCTGAACAAAATAAACTATGAAATCGCCACAAATATTCTTAAATGCCTATAATTGATAACAGAAGCCATTGTTTTATACCAACGGTTTCCCATACTTAATACTTCTCGTTTTCATTCTCGCGTGGTCATGTGTGACGTCATGAGCTGCGGTGCGATTTTCGCTTCCAGCGTCTCGTATGCACGAGTTTGTCGTTGCTTAGAAACTAGCATTATTGTTTTGTCCGTGTATTGTTTAATATATTGTAATTGTCATCTTTGATAATGGTTTATGTAAGTCGAAAGCTTAGATAGGATTAAAAAATATGTATCAATATTGTGATTTTCTTTCTTCTTTTAATGATAATGTTATTAAGCTTATCAGACGATGGGAAAAGAATTTACATAAAATATATAGACAAAACTTGTCTGTATTATTTAATGAAACATGCATCAGTATATATATATATATATATATATATATATATATATATATATATATATATATATCAAGAGAGAGAGAAAAAGAGAGAGAGAGAGATTTCACTGAAGCATGAAGTATTTCACACATTCTCGAAGAAAGTACTTTCACAACATGGAACTTCGGTCAATTTATCCAAATGATGAGCACCTTATTTGGAAGTTGGATATATGTACAATAACAAATTAAACAGTCAGACCTTATTAGTTCTTTTTTTAATCAAACTTGTTTGGGTGAATACTTGCTGTCTAAATATATATTACACACATGCGCGCACACACACGCATACAGACGCGAACACACACATTCGCATACACATATATATGGTAAAAATATAGTTTTTTGGTATGCTATATTTATGGGCAAAAGTGCTCAATATTAGAGATAGAGCGCATGTAAATATGAAAGTGGACACTGAGGTCAACACCAAGCAGCGATAGTCTGTTCCATACTTCAATCCAATCTTCAGGCCTGATGATTGCGTTATAGCATAAAACAGACTGTGATATTTAATGATCTTTTTTATCTAATATGTTTATGGAAACGACACTTAAAAAGTAATGATACAATCTGTTTCTTAAAACTAAATTTAGTTTCTTTTTTTTGCACCTCCCAGACCTCAATGATTAGGAATGTGTCCTTGGGACAACCAAAAATAAATTTTGAATAATCTATCCACGTATAACAACCAAATTTGCGAATGGATATTTGTACATTCGAGAAAAAAAAGATCCTTAAATATAATAGATACAAAATGTCAATATATAAATATATATAGCCGATACTCGTTTTCGGGCATGCCAGTCTTCTAGAGCGACTAACCAATCGCAGTTTCAGAGAACTGCTGAGTTACGCTTGTGTTTTTGTTGAACGTACACAGAGCCCACGTTTGGCTGTGACTGCAACTACACTAAGCAGACATTAGTAGCTGTTTCTGAGAGTGCATAATAATGTTTAAACAAGGTCATTACACACAAAAACGCGGTCACAATGACTTGTGATTTCGGGCTAGCACAACCATCGACGGCTTCTGAACAGCCCTTCTACCGGATTTCACACAAATGGCTTGAGTCAACACTAGGTATGACACAACACAATTGCGACAGGTGCCGCGCGCTGGAATAGCGTCTTTGAGTCGACAACATCTCTTCCTTGACAAAACCATCATTGTGAGAATCCGACTCCTATCACTTCCGTTAAGTTAACCGATTAAATAGGTCAATGTCTGGTCCCTCCTCCCCTAATACTAAGTATGATAGATAGAAATATTAAAATAAACCCTCTCTAAACTCGATCATGTATCTCACACCACTCACTACCGTCTCTGTTAAATTACATAAACTTAATACTACCCGTCAAAATGTGAATTTTTATTTCATTTTTCGTTTCACCTTTTGGAAGTGATGTCTGATGAGCCATAGTCCTTTAAAAGGTCTATGGTGAAATAAATTATTACATGGAGCCTTAAAGTTGTCTGTTTTTTCTTTAATATATATATATATATATATATATATATATATATATATACGAGCCGAATTACCCACGCCTTGCTGCGTGTAACACATTTTCTTTTGTAAGAAAATGATTATTAATTTTAATTCATTGTTATTTTAGTGATGCCTTCGAATAACACTCGCAGTAATAGTACTTGCTCAATAATACTCGCTCGAAAAGTAACCACCGTATAGTGATATGAATATAGAAATAGTATAGTGAATAAAGTAGAGAATAGAGGTCCGTATAGTAATAGAGGATAGTATAGAAATAGTGATCCGAATAATAATAGAGGGTAGACTAGGAATTGTGATGCGTGTAGTATAGAGGATAGACTAGAAATAGCGATCAATCTATACGTCACTGGACTTCCTACATATATGCGTTTCCTCTATGGTCACGTGGTCTACTTAATTCACTAATGGGATCGCCTGTGTTTGATCACTGGCGATCTATGTTCAACCTCAAGTGTCGGCAGCGACATTTTATTCCTATATAACAGTTATAATTTGTGGGAAAAATGATGCATTTACTCAATGATCTTGCTGATGTGACCTCCATCTTCTGACTTTCTCTTTCTATATTTTGATAGGAGTCATTACTTTCTTCAAATTTAAATTAAATCAAAGGGAAAAAATCAGTGAGGTGTTTGTGTTTGACCTAGATTCTTTGATATGTATTTGATGCATTTCTTGATTGAATGAATTGATGAGCAGATTTCAACATTGATATGACAGTTGAATTGTCGCGACAAATATGTATTGTCAGGCACTACCCACTGATTGACGATTTCTTACTCAACATGACGTCCATATTGTCTCATTTTAATATTGGCGATGTGGCCTCCATCTTCTGCCTTTTTTCTTCCTTATTTTGGATAGGAGTCATTCCTTTGTTTAAATTTAAATTTAATTTAAATCAAAGGGAAAATGTCCAGTGTGGGGTTTGTGCACCCCGGGACCCCATTTGACCAAAATGAACTTGCCAGTGTGACCTCCATCTTCTGCCTTTCTCCTTCTGTATTTTGGATAGGAGTCTTTCCCTTGCTCAGATTAAAATTTAATTTAAACCAAATGGGAAACGATTTTAACTGGAGGAGTTTGTGCCTCCCGTGGACCTCCTTTGATCAAAATGAAATATACTTATCCAAGTCCATAGGAATCATTCGCTCGTTCAAAATTAAATTTAATTTAAATCAGATGTAAAAAAAAAATCAGTGTGGTGTTTGTACTACACCTCCTTTGACTGCCTTTGATTAAAATGACATATACTTATCCAAGTAACTTTGGTAATGTAGTTTCAGAATATATATGGTATGGGGGGTGTCTATCTCCAAAATCCGAAATGGAAGCCAAGACTGTGTGTAAAGAAAACGCGTTGGTATTTTTAAGGATGAAAGCGTCAATAGATTAAATATCCTTATCAGATCCGTCGACCAGGAACCAGAAGTGTTAGTTTGTTCCTTGGTCATATTTGTAAATTTTTTTAGCACTCAGTCGCGGGCACACACACACACACACACACACACACACACACACACACACACACAGAGACACGCGCGCGCACACATACATATACGCATATATATCTAGTGTTTGCGTGTTTATAAATATTTACTAACATATACTAACACTTATACAAACTACACATATATAAAGGGTGTTTCATTAATTAGTAGTAAATAAATCAGTGCATTGGTGAAAATGTATTTCTCTATTGGATCATGTTATTTAAATCATGGCAGTTAGGCGTGAAAAATAATATCGTCCAAATGTCCACCAAATCTGAAAGAAAAAGAAAAAAATCATGAGACGCTTAAACTTAATTCACATTTAAAATCGGTCCAAGTTATTGGAACACCCTTTATATTGTTTGTCTAATTGGCACATCAACTCCTTATGGGTCATTTAATGCCGAAATTTAAATGTCATGGAAGCTTTTATATTTATATTTTTATCACAAAAATGTATTGCTGGTAATTTTTCTTTACTATGAAAATGTATAGCTTGCATATATATATATATATATATATATATATATATATATATATATATATACATTGACCACTAATATTATCACTATATATATATATATATATATATATATATATATATATATATATATATATATAGTCATAGCAAAATTGTCCAAATCGTGAAACAGCATAGGTAAGATAAATGTCGTAAGAATCACAGAAAAACTCTTAAAGTTATTCAGATATAATTAGAACAGGTTAAAATGATTTGTGTCAGTCCCACTATGTCTTGTCAAGTGAGCAATGATGAGAGGAAAAACTTAATTCTGGCCCTCAGTTATGGTAACAAAATTCATACTCTGGCTTCTATCCCTTCAAAAGAACTATCAAAAGAACGGTGAATAAGTTTAAAAAAGAGGAAACAGTAGAGAGAAAAACTGTGTCAGAAGATCACAACAGTAAGAGGGATCATCATTTCAACTTAAAGATAAATATATTCTTATTGTTCAAAGTAGTTTCCAGTAGTTTTATAAAAACTTCGGAGAATTCCAGTAAGATATCTTTAATCATTTGTGAAATATTTCTGAAATACAACGGTTCGAAAGCTTAATCTAACAATTGCTGTTGCACGATTCGGACAATTTTGCTCTTATATCCGGTATATATATATATATATATATATATATATATATATATATATATATATATATATATAATTTAAATAAAAATAAAAACAGACCACTTTAAGGTTCCATGTAATATAAATTATTTTATCACAGCCCTTTTAAAGGACTGCGGATCATCAGACTTTACTTCCAAAGGTTGAAACGAAACAAAAACATATATATATATATATATATATATATATATATATATATATATATATATATATATATATATATATACTTGGTCTTTGTTTAGGTGTTTGTGTTTCTATATATCGCCATTTTTTCCTTTAGTTTGAGAGCCTGCAAATAATTGTGCGCAAATTTTTGTGTTCATTCGTGCCTGTGTCTGTGTGCTTGTGCGTGGAGGATTGCCGCTGTGTGTCCGTTTCAGCGCTTCATTCGTATTTCGTTGAAAAAAAAAAAGGCGGGGGAGGATCTTTAAAGCTTACAACTGCAGGCCCACGCTGAACGTTTTTACTGAGGGTAATTTTTTTTTTCATTTTTTGCGATCTCTTTGATTCTTTGCCAACCAACGCGCACCATTTCGATTAAGTAACGCGTGCGGTCGCGGCATGCGTTGGCCTATTAATACGATTCATGAGTATTGCTCGGTGGGTGCGTCTTCGGGCAGAAAGATTACTGACCACGGTAAGAAAATGAAATCGTGGGAAAAAATTTCATAATCTTGCTTAAAATCTATTGTTAGCATGCAGCGTGGCTACATCATACGTAAAGCATAAATCTAAAAGTTAATGTGTCCTATATATTTGAGATGATGTATTATGATTACTTGCATTATATACAGTATTCGGACTGTTATCTTCATCTTCATTGTCATATTCACAACGTATCGGCCGTTGTAGTCTCCGGCCTTTATGTCTATGTCTCTCTATATTTCTGTATATATCTCTGAGATGAAGTATTATGATTACTTGCATTCACAACGTTGTACGCTCCGTTGTACGCTCCGTCCTTTATGTCTATGTCTGTCTATATAGATGAGGTATGAGATTATTTACATTATTCGTACTGTTATCCTCATCTTCACTGCCGTATTCACAACGTTTCAGCCGTTTTACGCTCCGGTCTCCCTCGGGTGATTTGAATCTCGAATCGAACCCTTTATTTCGTTCACCTGGGCAGATTGTTCTAGTTTCCACGTTCCATGCCTCTTCCGGATTTCTTAGTTATTTCCTTTTAACTCAACTCTCAAAGTTTTGCTTCACTTCACCACTGCTCTGGCCTGGTATTGAACTCACAATGCTTTGGGTCTAGTCACTTGATCTAACTGACGTCTTTATCCACTAGGCCATGTGTCCTTGAGGACTCGTCACCTAGTGGATAAGTTGAGTTAAGGGGAAATAACTGAGACATCCCGAAGAGGCATGGCACGTGGAACTAGAACAGTCTACTCCAGTGGATATGCCGTCGCGCACCAGCACTCTCTGGTTTGTCTCGTACCTGATCCCACGAAAAGCCGAAGCATTAACATATAGGACTAGCTAGGGCTTCATAGACAAATTGTGCTATTATTGTGTCTATTGTACGAATATAAAATGAAAATGAGAATTATTGATGAAAGGAAAAAATGAACGAAGAGGTTAGTGATTTGATCTAGCTAGATTAAAAGGTTTAGAACAGTTGTAATGTAGAACCGACTCCCGAGGGGTTGCTTCTCTGATCGCTACAATAACGATATCAGCCGTTATCTATCCTACATATGTTCATGATATGCAACCCTTGCTTCCAAAAAAACATACGCCATTGCGACATCCCAATTGAGTAAAATTCCACCCTGAATGGCACTTAGGGCCTGTATTAGGTGAAGAATATAAATAAAAAAGCAAAAGTTAAATAATGGCTTTGAACGGACGAATCCTGTAGCGAGAACCACTCTTTTACGAACCTTGTGGACTGGCAATACAGGATCCCAAACAAAGAACTGCAGCAGAGAAAAGAATCCACATCATTTGTGGACTTTCAACAGCTGCAAAAACTAAAATGTATAGCACATGTAACACGTAGAGAAGATAATATCAGACTCAAAACGTTGAGGTTACACAGTATTTCAAACAAAATATTGCGAAGGAAGCCCCTCCACACCCTGAGAGCGATAATAGTTACTAGACTTGAGAAACGTATTTTCCTGAAAAATGTTGCAAGAGAAAATCTTTTATAACTTTCAACCGAAATTAGCGTTGACGGTTCAGTCAATGAATGCCGAATGTTTCCTTGTAAGGCGACGGTTAATATTACCATTTCCATTGCTATCTATCTAATTGTTGCTGGATTCAACACTTTTGATGAGTTTATTGGCGGATTCGTGTGAGTTAGCGCAAATATCACAAGATATGGAGTTTAAACACATAATTATTAAGAAGTATATTGTTATTACAAAAAGAAAAAAAAATAAAGAAACTAAACCTGAAGAGTTCAAAGCGACCGTCATTGTGTTTAGCTGAAGTACTTATCTACGGAAAGGAGTGAGAAGAATACGTCCTTTCGTTATGAAAGACATCAAGTAAAAAGCAAGATTCTTTCAAATCTCGCGCCGCCTGTAATTATCATCAGGGGCGGTAATTCGAAATCTCGTCGCTTGTGATTATCGTCAGCGTGGCGGTAATCAAACACTATCAAAATGTTCTCTATATAAAATGTATAAACAAAATAACATTTAAATATCGAGATTCTGTTCCACAAAATAACCTTCCTTAGGATGAAGGTTTCGCAGTGGAAGACACTTCTGACCAAATAAATACATAGATAAAGACAGTGATTCAATCCTTGGACGCAGCAAGATCGGTCTTGGACGTAAAGGTATCAGCTGGTAGCACTAAAATTGGATCGCATCTGAACATTTACAGTGGAAGTAGCAATATGCTTGCAATGTTTCGCCTGTAGGGTGCGTAATTGTGAAAATTGGGCAGTTGCAGGTCGGAAAATGGCAGCAATACTCCATTTTGCTGCACAGCACCGTCTCGGGCACCATCTCGGGCTACCCTTTTTTCTACTGGCATGATGTGGAAAATTGTAAAGATTATATGAAATCAATTTTTAGATCCAAAATTCCAGCCCTCAAACTATATATATATATATGTATAATTTTTAAAAATAGAAAAATTACTGTAAATTATTGTCCGTTTTGTGATTTTTATATTACTCTTCACCTTACTACGCAGTTTTGTAGATTACGGTCACTCCTCAAGGATTAAATGTTTTTTTGTATATTTGCGTTTTTTTTTCTTTGACTGTTAGTGACATTGGCATGTGTTAATGACTTTATACATATATATATATATATATATATATATATATATATATATATATATATATATATATATATATATATATATATATGTAATCATTTCATTTCCAAACAAGGCAATAAACCCAGTAAGACAGAAGGGGGTTACTGAGCATGAGAGAATATGAGAAAAAACATTATTAAGAAGAGAGAGCAATGGAAAAAAAACCCAAAAAACTCATAAATTAAGAAGACAGAAGATAAAAATTGAAATTGCTTTTCAATTTTTGAAGATCAAAGATGACTGTAGAAGTTAAAAGCCAGAAGAGAGTTCCACAAGCGAGAAGTGAGAGAGAAGAAACTGTTAGCATAGAACTTACGGTTACATCTAGCCATTTCAACTGTAAAAGGATGAAAGCTTGCTGACAATCTTGTACTGCGATTAAATTCATAAAGTCGAGCTACCAAAGGAGAAAGCACACCAGAACAATTGCTATGAAAATATATATGGAAAAGGCACAGGAAATCTACGTTATGGCGGCGGGGAAATTACTGAAGCCGATATAAAGTATATAAGATATATGTAAAAAGAATCTTTTCGCTTCGAATTTAATCTGAAAAATTCTCAATAGAAATGCAGGAGGAAAAGAAAATAAGAATATCCTTTTCATAAAACGCATCTTTAAATCTATGCTTTAGTCTCTGTTCCATTTTGTTTTATTTTCATTTTATTTGTTCTATTAATATTTTCTTTAGAAGAGTAACTACTTTTTTTCTTATCGTTTCGTGGTTAAGTACTGAACACATGCACCCAATGACATAGAGAGAGAAAGGGAGGAGAATGTGCAAGAGAAAGAGATAAGGAATGGAGAGATGCACACAGAAAGATATATATATAGAGAGAGAGAGAAAGGGAGGAAAAAGAGAAAGAGAAGCTGTGAGACTAGAGGGAGAGTTATAGAGGAAAGTAAAGGAGTAGATGTAACAGATGGATAAAGAGAGGAGGTTAATGCGTAACAATGTGTGGTTTACGTATTTACATAAGTAGTCTTTGGTGTGACTCAATTCTGTAAATGCGGGGCACTTAGTGCGGAACGTGGCGCGGGCATATTTATCGCTATCATATAAAAGTAGGGGTTTATATCAGATATATAATGATACCGACTCATATACATTTATCTGTATCATACTGAATCTTTACTAAAGTGAAGTTCCCCAAAATTAGTGACAGAAATACAACGGACCGCTTTGCCTTCCCCAACAACCGGTCGAATTGGATCAGCCGGATGAAGTCTGTGAAACTTAACAGGAATAATAATTAGTTTAACCGTGTCTGTGTTTTTATATAGGCATTATGTCGCTAGAAATCATGAAAATCTCCTAAGAAACAACGAACACTAACAAAGAGGTTTCTATAGTCATATGTAAGATCAATCCGCCTATATAGCAGTGAATGCAGGACATTTTCCTCACAGATTAAGAGGAGACTGTGAACGTAATATGTGAGCAAAGAGAACGTCTTAAAGAAAATATAAACAAAAAGGACATTTATATTTGTGTTATGGAAACTTACCTATAACGACTGAATGAACTCTTCCAGACACTATAAATACTGCGCCTCTCAAGAGAGACGTAGAACGAGTCGAGACGGAATCGAGTCGAGCCAATAGTAGTTCACTCCAAACCAGATTGACTGACACCTTCAACATCTTGTACTATTATTCTGTGTAATATATCTTTGTTATTTCTACTCTTGTGTTCGTGTTGTTCTTCCTTGGTCCTAACCTTGGACCATAACAGTGGCGACGAGGATATTGGACCATAACAATTTGGCACCAAGATGAGACACTTGGGCACATATAATAAGAAAAGATGCTTTGGAGAATTTGACGCTCATAGAGCAATGTACACATGAGGGAAACAGAGGAAAGTAACTTACCTAACTAGCTTGCGTAAATGGATGAAAGGACGGAGAATGAGAGGCATAGTGACAGGGAATAACATTGCTTCGAGCTACAAATTGAAAGAGGTGGTGGAGAGCTATGATCGCCAAAGTGGCATCAAAAGTTGAAATAGACGTGGCAGCAATGAGATGTAGTCAGGATTTGACACTATTTGATCACGATAAAATTGTTGAATTTTTCAGAAAGATGGGTATTCCATTTATGGGGTACCAGTTGCCCTAGATTTTTTTTCTTCTTCTCGGGATGTAGTAGCAGAGGTATCGCAGGTATATGTGCATTCCAGATCGACATCAGCAGCACATGGAAACTGTGAGCCAACAATTAATTCATTAACATGACTGGCAAGGATGAGAGACGATGGCTGCAAAGTTCATAGGTTGACTTAAATTATAAACATAAGTAGACACACCATTCGGTAGACTGAAATACAAGTGTACTAGCAAACCGACTAGCTGCTGTATTCTGCTACACTTGCATGTTTTTCGTCTACCGACTGGTTTGTCGACATACCCTTGTATATTGAGACAACCTATGAACTTTCTTAACGAAAAGAAATATTAGGTAAAATCTTCTGATAAGAAAAGGAATCTATATCTTCCATGCGGAAAAATAATTGGTTATTCTCTTTTGGAATCCGTCACATTAACGTCGGTCGAATCGAGGGTATATGGTTTCTCGTATTTCTTCGAAGGTTCGATCTTCTTGTGTGCGTGAGTGATTCTCCTTCTCCATTCGTAGGTCTGCTGTCTATATAACTCCCTTTTATTTGGCGGTTTTCTATGCATCTATCGTAAATTCAGCCGGGTCCATTTCCTTGTTTCTATTAGTACACACACCAATATCCTTTGAAGCCCAGTTCCACGCTTGGTGCTTTAGAGGTCATATTAATGGTCAGCCTACGAACATTCGATGTCTATTTATTGTGTCTGGGAACACTGAGTACATAAGTTTATTTGGTATATCTTAGAGTCAACCCAGTACATATCGGGGTCACCACATATCAACTCTTCTAAGATCAAGGTTGTTGAAGGGCGTTTCATCTTCATGTAAATGATTTGCAACCTTTTAGATTTGCCATCTGTCACGGTGGTTGTGGTTTGTTCCAATATATAATGAAGCAATTACCCAGCGTTTGCGGAAAATACGAATCTGGTTCCAGGAAGGCATAACTGATATCCTGCTATTTCATTGGCACAGGGGCGTGCTAGATTTAAACTTCATTTCGCCTTCGTGAAATATATTGATGACATTGCTAAATTTTTCGCAGGCATACAACAACAACAAAAAAAAAACCACAAAAGAAAAAGTCAAAACGAATACAGTTATACCCAGCCATGGAAAGGCTAAATTCAGTCAACGACCACATTCCTTTGTAGAAGAAACTGCAATGTTATTAATCCTGACCTGGCATCTCGGTTTCAGTCCCTTTCCCACCACCGTAATGTAGCTTTACTGTGCCTTTTTTAATTTAACGGCAGTACTAGATTGGCGGTGAGGTCTCAAAATTTCAGGGTTGAAATGGTGAAATGTAACCATACGTTCTATGCCATCAGTTTTATTCTCTCGCGCGTCTAGCTTGCTGAACCCTCTTCCGTCTTCTTGCTTACATGACAATCGTTATCTGCTGCCTTCGTGTTTCATTATTGTTCTCTCTCCTTTATAATGTTTTTTTATATTTTTTATTCTTCTCATATTCTTTCACGCTTCCGTTTTAGTGTCTTTATTACTGTGATTGGCGTGAAATGATTAAAACCATACAAAACAAACTCGTAATCGACAGGTTTGGTGACAGAAAATTGTTACCGCCATTACACAAACGAGAAACTTTCTAGAAGAACAACAAAAAATATAGCATTTCGGAAATATATTCGTGGGTATAGAACCGAATAAAACGTACACTGATTGAAAAAAAAAAGAGACTATGCTATATTGTGTACTTGTTATTCAAGCGAACGGTGGAACTACACATTTTGAAACACTCTTTCTAATATTTGCATATTTAAGTTTATTCACACACATATACACACGCAGACACATATATGCACATGTATGTAACGGTTTCAGAAAAATATTCGTGGATTAACCAATAACACTGTTATATTCTTTGACGAAAATGAAATATTAACAAAATGCATAATCTTATCTCACCATTTTAAAGAGCCTGACTCCTTTGTAGTTCTTAATAAATTTTGTCTTTTTGCTATATTAGCAAATCCATGTTCTGCGAACCAGTTACATAAGCTTCTTTTCTCCGCCCTTTGCCTTATTTACCTTGTGAGTATCAAATTTTCCAAGCCCTATTTCCTCATTATGTGCCCTGGTAAAATCAATTGTTTCTTTCTGATGTTAAGTGTAAGTGTCCTTTTTGCTTTCATTTTCTCTAAAACTCCGTCTTTACTCACATGCACAGACCACTGTATTCTCAGCATCCTTCTGTAGCGTCACTATTGCCTCAGGTCTCTTTTTTTTGTTTTTTTACCTGCGAGGATATTGTCAACATTCTCAGGACCGATATTTCAGAATAGTTCAGTACTCTTTTCGTTGTTTCTAACGTAATTTTCCTGTTTCTTAATACTCTGCTTAGCTTTGGGAAGGCAACTTTCGCTATCTCAATGCGCCTTCGGATTTCGGTGTCGCATTTTCTGTCCTCCGTTAAAACACTTCCTACAGTTTTAAATTGTTGTACTTGCTTGATTATGGTATCTTCAATTTGCGTTTCTCATGCCGGGCTGTTCCTTTTAGAAACAACCATGCATTCTGCTTTCTTACAGTTGATGCTTAGTCCTTTCTTCACACTTTCCTTTTAGTTTCTTTTCTGTGTCTGCTATCAAATAATGTGTCCTTTGCATATCTAATGTGTTAAGACTGCGGCCGTCAATAATAAAACCTGGTACCAGCTTTGTTGTTTTCACAGTCTCGCCAGCAGCTTCTACTGACACCTTCAAAGTATGCGTACTGTCAAGTTTAGTGTTTGCCCAAAATTTACACCAAATTTCGTGTGGATATTTAATATCCTTTTCTTATAGAAAGATATTACGGCAATTTGAATTTAGTGCATCAGAGGTACAGATATCCAATGGTCAATATTATCCAGTTCATGTTATCTCTACTCTTCCTATCTATCATTTTTTAAAATTAATTTCACTCCAAGCAAGGCAATAAAGTCACTAAGACGTAGTGATTTAATAAATCTGAAAGGATATAAGAAAAATAAAAACATGAAGAACAATAAAAGAACAAGAATTAGGAAGACATGAAATAATGATTGACATTGCATTTAAATTTTTCAAGACCAAAGTTGGTTGGAAAGAAAAGAAGACGCGAGAGAGTTCCACAAGCGAGAAGTGTGAAATAAGAAACTGTTAACATAGAACTTACGGTTACGTCTAGCCATTTAAACTGTGAAATGATGAGACCTTGACGCCAATCTAGCACTGCGCTTAAAGTCTAAATTCATGAGAACAATTACATGAAATTATTTTAAAAAAAGTCTTAAGGACGATACATTACGGCTATGCTACTGTGGTGAACAGCCCCGTAGAAGCAAGCGAGCCAGAGTGGCTTGCATCTGGTGCATAGGAAAATAAGGGTCTTACCTTAACGTGCTGCACGTGACATCGGCAAGTTTGCTCCGTGAAAATGGCATTACTCTGCCGTCTAGCAATTCTAGCAGTATGGGCAGTAAGGTTTTTTTGTACAGTTTGGCATGCTTCCACCAATAGCAAGTCGCGTGCTGATTGGTCGAACTGGAGGAGGCTATTTGCTTGGGTAACTGAGAATAAAAGCGAATAACGCTGATTGGTTGGTCGACCGCGATGTTGGCCTGATAAAACAGGGCTGAAGCAGTGAAAACGGGAGGAAGGAACGACGGATATACGTGGTGATGTGTTCAGAAAGCAAGGACGGCGAATTGCACCAGCGGCAAGTGACGTAGTAGCAATATAGACTTATTTAAACTACAGCTACCTAGGCTTTATGAATTCAAGCGCAGTACTAAATTGGCGGTAAGGTGTCATTCATTCACCGTTGACGTGACCAGATGTGACCGTAATTTCTATTTCAACGCACTTCTCGCTTGTGGAATTCTCTTCCAGTTCCATGCTTTCCAATCAACTTTGATCTCCAAAAATCTAAATGCAATATCAATCGTCATCTTCTGTCCTCTTGATTACTCTTTTATTCTCTTTTCTTAGTAACGGTTCTCGTTTTTTTCTTAGTCTTTCACACTCAGTAACCGCTTGTGTCTTAGTGGCTTTATTGCCTTGCATGGGGTGATATGATAATAAAAGTATAAATCCGACCTGTGGTTATCTACAGTTTCAAATGTTAACCCCACTAATTTTTACCTACGAACTAACTAGAAAACTGACTACTGTTTGCATTTAGTTACAATCCTGTGTGTCTAACCCTTCGACCCGAAGAGGATACTCCAGCATCGCCTCACCGTCATCCCGTCTCAGTGCGACGGCAAAATACGGGAAGTAACAGTCTACTGATGGGAGGATTGCAAATGTCTTTCTGTACAGGGAACTATCCACCGGCTAGAGGGCACGAAGATGAACTCATCTTCATTTCAAGGCGGTCTATAAACGGGTCGTGAGGGCGATGGGCATGGATATCGAGATGTTGCAAGACGTCGGCAAAGATTGCTCACGCTGGAGACGCGATTTACACCGAAGGTTGAAGCGAAGGGAGCAGAGACATGAAACAGTTGCTTACCCCTACCCCGGATCCCAGAAGGAACGAAAACAAGGCGAGATCAGGGAGGGCGTCTTCACCTGCATTTCTTGCAATCTACACTGTCACTCCCGTGTGCGCGTGTATAGCTATAACAGATGCTGCACCGCCATCAGCAGGTGGGGCATAACTCTTTGGGTGTTGATCCATGTTCTTTCGAGACCGACGGATGTCACCTAACGCATAACATAAACCCGACCGCTGTTTACATATAGATATATATATAACGGTGTTTCAGTATTTACATTAGTCGGACTATTGTCCTCATCTTTGTCGCCATATTTGTCACAACGTTTCGGCCGTTGTACGCTCCGGCCTTCTTCAGGTGGTTGGAATTTCGAACCGAACCCTTTATTTCGATCACTGGGGTAGACTGTTCTAGTTCCACGAGCCATGATTGATGGATGTCAGTTATTAGTTATCTCCTGGTAATTTTCCCTCTGAAAGTTCTCCACTGCCTGAACCGGGTATTGAACTCACACTCTTTGGGTCTGTCACTGGATCTAACCAACGCCTTTATCCACTGTACCATGTGTCCTTGAGGACACGTGGAACTAGAACAGTCTACCCCAGTGATCGAAATAAAGGGTTCGTTTCGAAATTCCAACAACCTGAAGAAGGCCGGAGCGTACAACGGCCGAAACGTTGTGACAGATATGGCGACAAAGATGAGGACAATAGTCCGACTAATGTAAATATTGTACATAATACCTCATCTCAGAAATATAGACAGACTATAAAGGTGTTTCATTAAGACGGATTGTATATAAGGATGTTTTCATTAAGACGGATCAAAGTCAGCAGTAAATAAATCAGTTTTATTGGTGAAAATTTATTTATTTCTCTATTGGATCATGTTATTTAAGTCATGGCAGTTATGTGTGAAAAATAATATCGCCCAAATGTCTGCCAAATCTGAAAGAAAAAGAAAAAAGTATTAGATGCTTAAATTTAATTCACATTTAAAATCGGTCCAAGTTATTGGAACGCCGTTTATAAACATGTTGGACTCATAGACCCTAGTATGTTTACCCGACAAATGTTTACTTATAGGACTAGGTATAATACTGATTAGTATTTACTTATTGACTAAATACACTCGACATGACTAAGATTTACTTATTGACACCATAAATTCCACATCAAATAACCGTGCAGTCATAAAATCAAGCAATCCAAACCTAATCATCTTGCTATCCATTTATCATCGCATATAACTGAAAATATTTCAGTAAACTTATTCCTCCCTGTGAATATTACCGTTTTGGTGTAATGTTTTCAAAGATGAAAATGAATTACGAAGAAAAATTATTAATATTTATTGCAACTTATTTCATACTTGTTCGATTTCAGAATTAAAGAAAATGAATCAATAAATATATGAATCAATATATATACATTCTAAGAATATATATATATATATATATATATATATATATATATATATATATATATATATATATATATATGTTTGTATATATTTTAAGAGAGAAAGTATGAATCCAAGAGAGAGGGAGGAAGAGAGAGGGAGGAAGAGAGAGAAAGAAAGAAAGAAAGAAAGAGAGAGAGAGAGAGAGAGAGGGAGAGGGAGAGAAAATCATAATAATAAATATGTATTATTGTTAGGGCCTGTGATTTCTTGAATTATATACATATATATATTCTTGTGTGTGCATATAACTTGAGAATACGTACATATTTTTGAATGTGGACATTTGTGCATGTGGATACGAGTTCGTGGTGGGTGTGTGGTTGCATGTTTAATTGGATGAACACAATAAAAGCCATTAATATTTTAGATTTTATTTTATTCGTCTGATAGAATGGCAGTTAAATTTGTTTTGAAATGGGACATAAAATTCGAGCAAGCATTTACAAACTGACAACGCAGTCCATAAACATTTTGGTTTTTGATTTGTGTCAGTTCACCCTCTATTCGACGCCATCGCAAACACACACAGGCACACAGACATTGGTAAAACACACACAAACATACATCAGCAACGCACACATACAAGGAAATACACACAATATACACTTACACACAAGGAAATCAGATACACACACGCTCTCTCTCATGTAGATATATTGGCAAAAATATACACATTGGGAAAACAAACAGTGGGGAAAATACAAACGCACGAACTAAAAACAGACACACATTGGGAAAACATTCACAGACACGCACACACATTGCAAATACAGATGCACATTACATTCACATTTACAAAACATACACACACGCATTGGAAAAGCACGCACCTGGAAACACATTGGAAAACATTGTTAAACACAGAGACACACTGGAAAGCTCATACACAAACACACACTGACAAAAACGAATACTTTTTAAAAAATCATTTCGACTCAAGTAAGGCAATAAAGCCGCTAAGATTCAAGGAGTTACTGATTGTGAGAGAATACGGGAAAAACATTATTACGGATAGATGACGACAGAAGATCAGGAATTAAGGAGAGAGAAAGAACACACACAGACATACACTTACGTTCGCGTGCACATATATATAAATTCACGCAGAAACGCTCAACGACACATATGCCTGAATTCCCTGTGGTAAAAAAGATATGAAAACGCTATAGAAATTAAATAAATAAAAAATTCTTTCATCGGTCAAATTTAAAACTAATGTGTTCCGAATAAAGTTAAGGAGGGTGCATTTTCAATGAAGGGCGTAACATTTCATTAAAAGCTGATTGTAAATTGCGGTTATATTTCCCGCGGAAAATTAACAAACGTTGCAACAGATGGATCATAAATGGAAGGGAATTTTCTTTTAAGCAGAGACGAAAATATAATCTTCTAAATTAATACTATCTATCTATCTATCTATCTTATTCTATCTATCTATCTATCTATCTATCTATCTATCTATCTATCTATCTATCTATTTTAGTCTATTGTTATCTATCTATCGATCTATCTATCTGCCTACTTTAGTCTGTTCCTATCTATCTATCTTATTCTGTTTATTTCTATCTATCTATCTATCTATCTATCTATCTATCTATCTATCTATCTATTTTTGTCTATTGTTATCTACCTATCGATCTATCTATCAGACTACTTTAATCTGTTCCTATCTATCTATCTATCTTATTCTGTTTATTTCTATCTATCTATCTATCTATCTATCTATCTATCTATCTATCTATCTATTTTAGTCTATTGTTATCTATCTATCTATCTATCGATATATCTACTTTATCTACATTAGTTTGTTCCTGTCTATCTATCTATCTATCTATCTATCTATCTATCTATCTATCTATCTCAGTGTGTTCACTTCTTTCTTTCTTTCTTTCTCGGTGTGTTCATTTCTATCTATCTATCTATCTATCTATCTATCTATCTATCTATCGTTATAAAAATAATGACGCAGATCGTTACTGCCTAGCAACATATTACTGGAGTTTAAGTTACGAATGAAATAAAATATTAAAACTAACTAACTAAAGTGAAGCAATATGACTTTTGCTTCACTAGGTCAACCGCTGATGTAATAACAATTATTTCTGAAAGAGTCTATAAGGCTTTAGATAAGAATGGCGAAGCTCGACTGTTTCTTTGGATATCATGAAGGCATTTGAAATAGTTTGGCATAGCGGTCTTCTTAACAAGTTGAAAGGTTCTTGTGTTTCTGAGCAAATTCGTTCTTTCTTATCGAATCGCAAAATTAAAGATGTCCTGAATGGCCACTCTTCTAGATCAAGGCTCTATCCTTGAACCAAGGCTGTTTCTAATTTCCACCAATGGCCTTCTTGATTAGTTCTCAACTCGGTATGTAAGCTGATCGCACGGCTATTTACTCGTGTCTTAATAGTATATCTGATTGGTTCGATATGGTCAAATTGGCAGCTGATCTAAAAAATGATCTACATTCTGTTGTTAACTGGGGCAACGAATGGCTTGTTAAATTTAACGCCTCCGAAATGAATCTGCTCTATTTTAATCATCTGAGAGAACGCTTTTTGTCTTTCATCTGCATAGCTGATGTTAATCCCCAGGAGAGTAACTTATTACACCTACTTGAACTAATGTTTTCCGCTCACATGCGGTGGAAGATTATATTTAATTAATGGAATCAGTTTGCAGCTAAGAGAGTTGGTTCATTATGCTGTGCAAGACAATATCATATGAGTATCATATTCTACAAACCTTCTTTCCTCATTATGTGTCTCAGAAATTTCAACTGTCTGGCTGATTCTAAGTACAAGTGTCTTTTTTGTTTCCATTTTTCTTCAAACTTCCTCATTACTCATATATTCCGTCCATGGTATTCTCAGCATCCTTCTGTAGGAATATATCTCTGCTGATTCATCTTCTCTGTGAATAAAAGTTTCATCTTTAACTGTGTTTTTGTTTTTCTTTGTAGTGACTGTTCGCAACAAACAGAAGAATAGCCTCCTTCTTTTTGTTGCGAATAGTCGCCACAAACAAGAACACGTCATCCAAAAAGTGAAAATCCAAACAAAAGAACTGCGAGTCCGAAGAATTTTCATTTACGACCTTGCTTACGTCATCAGTTCTCAACTTGGTATCTATGTTAACGAAACAATTATTTGCACCTGTTTTAATAGTAAGTCTGATCGGTTCGATAAGCTCAAATTGGCAGCTGATCTAAAAAATGATCTACATTCTGTTGTTAACTGGGGCAACGAATGGCTTGTTAAATTTAACGCCTCCGAAATGAATCTGCTCTATTTTAATCATCTGAGAGAACGCTTTTTGTCTTTCATCAGAATAGCTGATGCTAATCCTCGGGAGAGTAACTTATTACACCTACTTGGACTGTTTTCCGCTCACATGAGGTGGAAATATTAAATTTGATTATTTGCTAAATCAGCAGCTAAGGCTGATCTAAAAAATTGGTCTACATTTTTAACGCCCCCAAAATGAATCTGCTCTCTTTTAATCATCTGAGAGAACGCTTTTTGCCTTTCATCAGCATAGCTGATGCTAATCTCCGGGAGACTGACTAATTACGCCTATTAGGACTAATGTATTCCGCTCACATGAGGTGGAAAGATTATATTCAATCATTTGAATCAGTCTGCAGCTAAGTAAGTTGGTTCACTGTTTCGTGTTAGACAATTTTCTTACCTATCTATAAGTCTATCATTCGTCCTTGCTTTGAATATTGTAGACGAATTAAATGTACCATTGATAACAGTGAAAATTTAAATGTTACATAATAACATTTTTTAATATTCAAATGTAGTCACATTCTAAATTTTTACAGTATAGAACACGTTTGAAAATTTGTTTGACATAAAGTTTTTATGTAACCTATATATATATATATATATATATATATATATATATATATATATATGACAATTTCTCAGTGTTAACGTGTAGGAAAGACAATATTTATAAATATAAATGACTGTAGGAAAACTGTAATAGTTGCCAACGCGTTTCGTCCAATTGGATTATCAGTGATATATCGTATCCATATTCATACGACTGAATATATATATATATATATATTGCTTCGGGTGGAGTGCCACTAGTATGAAAGGAGCCACAGAGAGTGAAAATGAGAAAAAAAGACTGAGTAAGGTGGAGGATTGAGGAAAGTATAAAAGATGAAAGGGGATCAAGGCAACAGAAGTTGGCGATTGACGTTGCATTTAGACTTTTGAAGATTGTTCTTATCAGGGAGGCACGTAAGCGGAAGGGAGTTCCACTGTCGGGAAGTGCAAGAAAAAGAAGCTGTTGGAGTAGAAGTGGCGGTTACGTTTAACTATTTCAATAGTAAAAGAGTGGGACCTACATGCCAACCCAGTAACACGCTGAAATTCATGTAGTCGAGGCACCATGGAAAATAGCTCGTGAGAGCAGTTGCCATGAATATATTTGTCGAAAAGACAGAGGGCGAACATATGAGAAAGTGACTGGAGTCGAGATACCAAGTCAGGACCGATTATAAAGGGTGTTCCAATAACTTGGTCAAATTTTAAATGTGAATTAATTTTAAGTGTCTAATGATTTTTTGTTTTGTTTTCGGGACTGTATTTTTTGTTTCTAATATGTGAAAATGAATATATTTAAACCTGTGCTGTACCCATAAAAATCACGGTATAATTTATACCTATTTGAAAAGAGTGTCTGATGTGCGAGAATGTGTAATGGATAGCGCCCAGAAATGGAAAATCAGAGAGTAGAGATAAAATTCAAGTTAGGTTGGTTCATTCACTTCCACACATGGGACCCTTAGGAAAGATATCAATTTACAGCTATCTTGAATATCTGAACGCTTACATAATAATATCTATGTTTCTATTCGAGTTACCGGTAGAATGCTGTTACTAAATTAAACAATTTTGTCCGTTTTCCCTGCCCTCAAGAATGTTGGGGAGCGCTCATACCCGTCGCAATGTTGTCAGCCTCGCTAGAGTCATCAGCAACAACTTTGAAGTTAACATCAATCCACTCCTCCCCATCTATCGGTTAAATAATTTGGACTTGTATGTAGAAAAATCATTGTTATTCCCCCAAAATTGCTAATCTAATATATCGCAGAAAAACGAATACAATCCAAAATATGTTTCGGCTTTAATTTAGACAACAATTTATCCATCGCACCCTATATATATATATATATATATATATATATATATATATATATATATATATATATGTGTGTGTGTGTGTGTGTGTGTGCGGAGTTGCATGGAGATTTCTTTGTGACCTTAACTTTCATGCTTTCACGATCTTCATACAAACCGGTTTACTTTTTAAAATGTGAATCTATTTGTACTTTATTAGTGTTTAATTATTTGTGTGTGCTGGGGATGACACTCACATATACACAGCTACGCATACATACATACATACATACAGGCGTATGCATGTTAGTTCACACATACAAACCAATATTCATAATCTTGGGTTAGGGGCTTTTGCACATTCATACGCTCGAGCACACGTATGTATGCAATTTTCCTTCTGTCCATTTCAGTGTCAAGATTGTAGCGTTTCATATGTCGCAATGTTCTCTTTGAAGGGGACAGTTGGGGGTAGTGATAAAAGCATAAAAATAGATTATGCCAAATAAATAAAAAATAAATAAAATAATAGAAAGATAATAATGACAATGATAATATGATAATAGTTGTGGTAATAATAATAATAATAATAATAATAATAATAATAATAATAATAATTGCTACCGCATGCATCATCCCAAAGCTGATATTGATCGCCTGTATGTGCCCAGATCCGAAGGAGGCAGAGGACTAGTTCAACTAGAACTATCCTACAAAAGTACAACAATTGGCCTCCAAAGATACTTGGAAAAAACAGAAGACTGGATGATGGTATGTGTCAAGGAACATGAAAGTAGTAAGTGTCTCTACTCTGTAGTAAAGGAAGCCGAAAAATTCAAAAAAGAGCTTCAAATGGGCACAGAAATTCAAATACATCACTGTACACCTGCTGAAGCTGCAAAAAACTTTTTAAAAAATGCAAAGAGAAATGCGACCGACCAGATAAAGAAACAATGGCAAAATAAACCGCTCCATGGCCAATACTCTGCCCGTACCAAACAAGCAGACGTAGACAAAAACCGCACCCATCAGTGGCTACGTAGTGCAGGGTTGAAAGGTGAAACTGAGGGTTTTATAATTGCTGCACAAGACCAATGCTTGTTAACTAGGAATTATCAAGCACATATACTAAAATACTGTGTTAGCCCAAGATGCAGATTCTGTGACAAATATCCAGAAACCATTGATCATCTTATATCAGGTTGCACGATATTGGCATCCACTGAATATAAAAACCGGCATGACAGAGTGGGCCAATATCTGCACTGGAAAATTTGCAACTCCTATGGGAAGGAAACTGGAAGAAATTGGTACGAACACCACCCTGACCCGGTTACGGAGATAGGACCTGTTACAATTCTAAGGGACTACACAATATACACTGACAGAACAATCAAAGCCAACCGCCCAGACATTGTTATTAAAGACCACAAACAAAATAAGTGACTCCTTATTGATATGGCAGTCCCTGCAGACTGCAATGTGTCTTTGAAGATATTCGAAAAACTGTCAAAATACAAGGACCTTGAAATCGAAATCTCAAAAATGTGGCACATGGGAACATCAACAATTCCTGTTGTAGTTGGAGCCCTTGGACTGGTTGGAAAAGATTCCAGTAGGCTGATTGAAGGGATCCCTGGAAGTCCATGCCTCAAAGAGATACAAAAAATTGTTCTGACAAGTACAGCCCACACTTTACGAAGGGCTTTATCTATGTAATTATTATTTTTTTTTTTTTTTTGCAGTGGAAAGTGTCATGATGCCATTTCTAACCTTAGGTCCCTGGACGGGACACGGAAAGAAATGTGTAAACGCCAGATATCAAAGGAAATAAAAATAATAATAATAATAATAATGACAATGTTGAAAAGCATTACTAATGGAGTTAGTGATGTTTATAAGTTAATGGTTCTAAAAGTGGTAATAAAAGTACTAATAGTGATATTAATAGTAGTGGTCACAAAATAATTTTAGAGTGTTAAAGGTTATATCTCTCTCGTGATGACCAGGTTAATTGTTATGGCGGTGGTTGTGTTTGTGGGGGTGGTGGTGGTATTAGTAGCAGTGCTGGTAGTGTTATTGTTTCTTATTAGTGGTTATGTTTTGGTGGTTTTAGTGTTCTAGTGATTTAGTGTTATATCATTTTTTTCGGTGGGTTCGTTTCCATTTGTGTGCAGTTTTTGTTGTTGGTGTTATCCGTTTGGTTTGAACTACCATTGTACATATCTGTTTTTGTGCCTGCATTTTGAGTTTATTTCCGATCTTTGATTTAGTAATGTTTTTTGATGTGTGTGAGTGATTATTGCCACTTTTTATTGCAGTCAAAGTAGACATCTTGATATGTTGTTGTAGGCGTGTTTCACAATTTCCCAGGTTATGTTTAGTGTTATGTTTTTTGTCTTTTAGTTGCCATATATATGTGGACAATGTAGTGATGTTGGTGTATTTTCTGTTGGCTAATTAGAGGTCGTGTGTGTATTTTCTTTGTTTGAATGTTTCTTCTTTGGTGCCAATATAGTGCATTGTATTGTTATTTGCGTTTACCTTAGCTTTTTATGCAGTTTCCTTGTAGTGGACATGTGGTTTTGTCTCTGCAGTTGTATTGGGGAGGACTTTGTATTATTTTAGGTTTTTCATTTTTTGTATTTTGTTCTTAGTGCAGCTAACTTTTACGTTGTTAATTATTTTTGCTAGGGGTTTTGTTACGGCGAAGTGTCTTTTTTATTAGATTTAGGAATGTTCTACCGATGTTTGTTCTGACGTTCTGTTGTATGTTGGGTTAAACCAAATTATATTTCATTTTCTGTTTTGGTTGTGGTGGTGTGTATACTATCTGTTGTGTGTATCCGCTTTTCTTTAGTACTTTGTTATATGGGGATTCTTACCGTTGAGAATGTCTATGTTGGATGAGTTGTCTGGAAAGCCTATGGCTGATGGATTTAGGTATGTGCTTGATAATTGAAGGTGAGTGGTTGGAAGATGTATGTATGCAAGTGGGAGTGCCATTGTCTTTTTTGTATGGCTCGTAAGTTTCTTTATTTACGTTAAGGGTGACGTCAAAGACGTTTACTCTTCTTGTACTTATTTTTATTTCTATTTTGAATCTAATCAGTTATTTTCTTAATTTTGATTTTAAAAATGCTATACTTATAAAAAAAGAAAATAACTCACTCAGACGGAAAATTCTAGAGGGTGCCGCCATAGAACATTACCCAAATATTAATATACGCCCAGGCCTTTTCCCTATTTCACCTTTCTTAACAAAATTACTACTCTCACAAACAAACGTACACAACAATATCGTAAAATCAAAAGAAAATAGTTGAATCCGCCAACACAGATATAATGATAATATTCTCCACACGTGACATTAACTGACGTTATTTTCAGTTAACAATATGAAAATAGCGTTCCCTACATTCCAGTTGCTAAGAACACTCTGTCTTTTGTTTTTATTAATTTCCTTGTTTAATTAATTTCGTTTTTTGCTTTGAGAAAGTCCACATTGGACGAAACGCGTCAGCAGTTAATAGTGTTTTCCTATTGTCATTTATATATATATATATATATATATATATATATATATATATATATATATATATAAGAGGCTAAAATTGATTTATATTATTTATCAATCTTCCTGTGGATTATGTCCAATGTGGTGATCGAGTCGATGAAAAGAAATTTTTTCATTTCTGGAGACATCATACTAGGCTAACCCCTGAAATATTACCATTATTATATGCAGACAATATATTCCATTAAAAATAATTTTATTCATATTTCTGTAAAGTTCAATTAACATTCATTCGATTGTGAACAAGTCATTTTCAGTAACCGGATATTACTATATTACGTCGAGCTTAATCTGAGAGAAAATCACATTGTGGAGACAAAGATATTCATCTTCTAGTTGGCGTATCTCATGGTGTGCATCGCTCTCCACAACTTTCTGTCCTTTGTAACGATTATCATCGTTTATATTCTTTGCTATCATCACACTTCCTGTTCTATATCCATATACACAAGTTCGTTTGGTAGGATTTTCGATGCTTGTCTCGGTCTCATTTGGTTTCAGCATATCCTGTGAGTGTTACATTTGCCAAGCCTCTTTACTTCATTATGTGTACTAGAAATTTCAGCTGTCTTTCTCTGATTCTAAGTGTAAGTTTTCTTTTTATTTCCATTTTTCTTAGAACTTTCTCGTTGCTCATATGCTCCCTATCTGGCATTCTCAGCATCCTTCTGTAGAACAACATGTGTGATGAAATTGTCCAGCATTTATTGCCATTATTGCCATGAAGCTGGATAATTTGTAGCTGTTCGTTACTATTCTTTATTTTTTTGTATTTTAATACTTTACTTAGTTCTTGGAAGGAAATATTTGGTATTCGAATCCGCCTTCGGATTTCGGTGCCACATTTTTCATTTTCTGTCACTAACACTTCCCAGATATTTGAACTTCTGTGTTTATTCGATTTTGACATGTCCAGTTCGTAGCTCGTGTTTTTCTCTCCTTTTGACAACCGTAAATCTTAATTTTTGTTTAGTCCTTTCTACTCGAATTTCTCTGTTAACTTATATAATAGCTTCTGCATTCGCCTTTGACGCTATATTCCAAGTCATAAGATTCTTTTAAAAATAACGGGTCCCTTGAGAAGGCGATCGTGGCTTATCCTGATTTCTTTTCTTTATTATCTTTAAATTGCTATAACGTATTAGGAAAGAAAGTAGAGTGGTTTCTTATTGTCTTCTCCACAGTTTTGAATTCTGTGGAGTAATAGATAGCGGCTCGGATTGAGGAATCGAATTGCCGAGTTCGAATTCCAGTCGAATCCATTACATTCACTTACGTGCTAATACCCTTGAGAAAGGTATCAATCTTCTTCTTCTCCATCCATCTATGGATAAATAGCAGGATAGA
This sequence comes from Acanthosepion esculentum, assembly GCA_964036315.1. NCBI lineage: Eukaryota > Metazoa > Mollusca > Cephalopoda > Sepiida > Sepiidae > Acanthosepion > Acanthosepion esculentum. The sequence goes on along the minus strand of OZ038492.1, from coordinate 32,275,126 downwards.
CCGGGTTCTATAGCCTTGGATGGCAACTGGTCTACCGCAGAAAGAAATGGCAAGCTACAACGGGAAAAAAAATCTGCCTCGTCAGTCCTGTATCGAAAGATACATGATCGCCTAAGCGTGTATCACGCATGGCTCATAACTGACTGACTGGCTCTATTTGAGACTGGCTGCTCTACGCGTAGACTCGAGAGTCCGGTCTGTCCTGCTATGTAACCCATAGCTAAGGTAGTGGAGAAACGAGGGGTTCATAATTTCGCCTAAGTGCATTATTTTGGAAAAATGATCGCAGTAGACTCGATGCGAGTTCGAACTTGGCTCGTCGACTCCATTTCCAGCTCAGATAACAAAGACGTCATCCGAACACACATTAAGATGATCTTACTATTGAAACAGTGCATTCGAGAATCTCGTTATTTTTTTTTCGGTTTGAAGAGCTGCTGCTCTCGCCAGTTGAAATCATGCAACTAATTTATCCACTGAGGAAAACAAGGACGAATTTATATGGGGTTGGCTTCAAGATAATTGTTTTATTAGAGAGCGTGAACTAAAAGTTTGGAAGGGAAATTTCATCGTGACTAAGTGAAATAAGCGGCAAACCCTGTAGTCACTGGTTACACAAAGGCTGTCCTTATTCTATGATCTAAAACAACGAAATTCGAAACTCACAATACTAAAGATAACACCAGAAGCTAGTCACGATCTTATTCGCTGAAAGCAGATTTATACTCACTGGAGTCAAAACAAAAACCTAAAAACGAACTGAAAAATGTAACAAAATTGTAACAAAAATATTTATGGATAATGATACCGTATCATAATTCTGTACAAATATTTTATACAATTCAATGTTTTTTACGATTCCTCTTCTTATAGTCACTACTCTCCACAACTTCCTATCCTTTATGTGCGAGTGGTGTAATGGATAACGGCTTCGGAATGAGAAGTAGGAGAGCTGAGTTCGAATCCCAATCAAATAACTCTGCAAAGAAAATCGCCCTGCCTTAAACGCTTCTTGCAGATCAATCAGTGGATGCCTTAACAGCATTACCCCCACCTACATCAGAAGTATAGTCCACACATAATTTGAGGAGTTGAGGCAGGCATCTGGCCCCCGACATCCACTCCACGGCGAACCAATGACACAGAGGGTCCGCTCAAGACGCAGCTTTCTACATTCAGTCGAACCACTGAACAACAGAGCTCCTAGTCAGCGGCTGTTCCTTAACAACGAGGAACACAGACTCTCTTCCAAGCCTACAATCTCCCCGCCGTCCCAGCGATGCCTGACACGTCTGGTCCTATCTGAATCGCCTCCCCGAACATTCTTGAAGATTCATACACATATAAAGAGCTTGAAACAACCCCGCAGGCAAGGATCGGTGTAGGGTAGCGACTCGATGACGATAACCCTTGGGAAAGGTGTGAATCCATCTTCCCCAGATATGAGTTAAATAGAAACCCTTGTATCTGGAAAAAAAAACCTTTGTTTTTTTTCAGTCCCCAAATATTCACTAGCAAATAAATATTCTTACAGTAGAAAGTATGTTTCGGATTTAAATAACCCACCAAGGATTGATAAGCCGTGAATAACAAAAATCAATCAACAATCAATATAGCTAATTAGCTCGTGCTAATATTTGTCTTTTTCCTATCTGTTGTATATGAGTGATCAAAACAACATTAGAAAAACAGAATTGGTTTAACAAGAAAGTTTCTTACCCTTTCGTACAGGGAAACATAATGTAGAATAGAAACTAGGGAAGAGAATGTTTAGCCGTGAATAACTATTTTCAGCAGAAGCTACTGCTCCTCCTGCTACTCCTCTTGATGTAGGCGTATTTTTACGTCTTTCGTCCGACGCCCGAGCCCAAACTTATAGGGAAATATTCTCCCTCACAACCCTATCCCTCCCGTTTCTTGTTCTGTCATCTATTTACAACAACTTTTATGTAGGTTACTCACTGTTTTCCGCTGTCTTTCGTGCTTTCAATATATCCTGTGAGTATCAAATTCTCCATGTCCTCTTTCCTGATTATCGATACCATTTCAACCGTACTTGTCCTTAAAACTTCCTCGTTGTTCAAATGCTCCGTTCATGGTAGTCTCAATATCTGTGACCGAATACACTAAGGAACGTTTAAATCTTTCAGGCCAATAACAATTGTGAGTTCAATCCCGAGACGGATAGTACGGATATACCCAGATTTAGTGGAAATAGGACAAGCAATAGTTGAAGTATTAAACAAGATGAGATATACATAGACATAAAACATGGATTAAGAATGATCTATCTCCTTAGGTTGAATAAAGTGTTCAGTTTGAAATTTCCTGAAGTTTAGCCGGATCTATAGATATGTAAGTAGACAGAAGAGCACAACTACCGAAAGGTTGTGATCCTAACAACGAAGATGAGGATATTATTTTAGTTGCAAATAACGTAAATAATGATAAATCCTCATCGCAGAAATCCAGGCGGAAATTATACCTGATGTGATCAACAACAACCAAAATGTGTATAACAGGCAACTAATATAAATAATGATAACTTATTCCAGAAATTCAGTCTGAAACAGCGTTTATTATCTGTTTATATTTTTGCGATGAGGTATTGTAATTATTTACATAGTTCGAACTGTTGTCCTCATCTTTATTATCATATTCACGACGTTTCGGTCGTTGTACCTCCGACCCTTTTCGGGTGATTGGAATTTAGAATTGAACCCTTTATTTCGTCCATAGGTATAGATTGTTCTAGTTCCACGTGCCATGCCTCTTCCGGATGTCTCAATTATCTCCCTTTAACCGAACTCTCCAAGTTTTTGTTCGCCACTGCAGTAGCTAGGTATTGAACTCATAACTCTTTGGATCAAGTCACTAGATCCAACCAACGCTGTTATTCACTGAGCTGCGTGTCAGCACATGACCCAGTGGTTAAAAAAAAAGCGTTGGTTGAAGTAATCCAAAAAGTGACTTGACCTAAAGAGTTCAATACCTGGCCACAGCAGAGGGAATAAAAACTTGGAGTATTGAATTACTGAAGGGAATTAAGTGAAACTGATATATCCAAAAAGGTATGGCACGTGGGATTAGAAAAATCTACCAACCGTGGACAAAAAAAAAAGGGTTCGATTTGAAAATTCCAACATATATCATCAGAAGAAGTCTGGAGCGTACAATGCCAGAAACGCCGTGAAAATGGCAATAAAGATGAGGACAAAAGTCCGAACAATATAAATGATGTAAATAACAACGTTTATTGTTCAAAGAATTTACATGTACAGTGTAACCCGGATATAAGAGAGTTGTCGGGACCGGAGAAGAAGTCTCTGATATCCGGGTTTCTCTTATATCCGGGTTTGGTCTATTATATATACATTAACACAAGCTCTAACTTGGGACCAGATAAAATCGCTTTTATATCCGGGTTTCTCTTATATCCGGGTTACACTGTATCTTTTATATCTGCTACGAATTTTGAAAACTTTGGTTTCTAAATTATTAAATGTGATCGTAGGAAAAAATATCTTCAAGTTATTTTTTATATGGATGTTTTGGGTGTCATGGATATCAATTTCATATGGATGACATATGGATTTCATCAGAAAGTCATATGGATGTCAATTTCATATGGATGACATATGGATTTACATCTAAATGCCATATTGATGTCATGGATGTAAATTCATATGGATGACATGGATTTTCATCTGAATGTCATATGGATGTCAATTTCATATAGATGTCATATGGATTTTCATCTGAATGTCATATGGATGTCAATTTCATATGGATGTCAATTTCATATGGATGTCATATGCATTTTCACATGAATGTCATATGGATGTCATGGATGTCAATTTTTTTTATGGATGTTATATGGATGACTGATGCCTATAAGTTTTCGCGAAGACTTCACATTTTTTCGAAACTGGTGAACCGGCGCTACATAATCCCAAACAAGGTACTGTACCAAATAACAGAAATCAAATCACTTGAGGATTTCAAAAGCAGCAAAAGCTAAAATGTTTAGCACATGTAACTCGAAAAGAAAATAACGACATAATCAAGATGTTGACCATCCTCACTACTTCAAACAAAAGGTTAGGAAGGAAACTCCTCATCAATGCTGGAAAGAGCGATAACAACTACTAGACTTTTTTTCTGAAAAGTTCTTTTAAGATAAAGATGTTATAAAGGTCAAACGACTGTAGTACTTGCTGTTCGTTCAATGTATGCCGAATGTTTCATTACAAAGAAACGGTTAATATTATCAGTACCATTATTCGTTATTTTCTTTCTTCTCTCTCCAACTTCCTGCCTGTAATATATTTTTTATATTTTTCGTTATTGCTTTAAATTTCATAAGTTTTATAAAATTCAACCGATGTTGAAGCTGCTCAGGTAATGAATGTCGAATATTCTCTTATAAGAAAACGTATGTTACCATTCCAGTGGAATCCATTGCATACACTTACATGCTAATACCCTTGAGAAAGATATGAATCCTCTTCTTCTCCGCCTAAATAGCAGGACAGAGCGGGTTATATAGCCTTGGATGGCAACCGGTCTACCGCAAAAAAAATGGAAACCTACTGCGGGAAAAATCTGTCTAAGCGTGTATCACGAATGGCACATAAATGACTTTGGGGAAAAAGCAGGACAGACCGGGTTCTATAGCTTTGGATGGCAACTGGTCTACCGCAGAAAGAAATGGCAACCTACTGCGGGATTAATCTGCCACGTCAGTCATGTATCAAAAGATACATGATCACTTAAGCGTGTATCACGCATGGTGCATAATTGCCTCATGTTACCATTTTATAAAAAAAGAAGCGAGTAATAGTTTTTTTTTCTTTATCATTGTCCAAAAAGACTCATCAATGTAGACTCATCAATCTTCAAATTCTTTTTAAAATATAGTCAAAGGCGAATAGATTATTTGGTTGTAATCTTCTCCTCTTCCTTCTTCTTCTTCTTCTTCTTCTTCTTCTTCTTCTTCTTCTTCTTCTTCTTCTTCTTCTTCTTCTTCTACTTCTACTACAACTACTACTACTACTTCTGCTTCTTCTTTTGCTTCTTCTTCTTTTGCTTCTTCTTCTTCTGCTTCTTCTTCTTCTTATTATTTTCCTCCTCATTCTTCTTCTTCTTCTTCTTCTTCTTCTTCTTCTTCTACTACTACAACTACTACTACTACTTCTGCTTCTTCTTTTGCTTCTTCTTCTTTTGCTTCTTCTTCTTCTTCTGCTTCTTCTTATTATTATTTTCCTCCTCATTCTTCTTCTTCTTCTTCTTCTTCTTCTTCTTCTTCTTCTTCTTCTTCTTCTACTACAATTACTACTACTACTTCTGCTTCTTCTTTTGCTTCTTCTTCTTTTGCTTCTTCTGCTTCTTCTTCTTTTTATTATTTTCCTCCTCATTCTTCTTCTTCTTCTTCTTCTTCTTCTTCTTCTACTACAACTACTACTACTACTTCTGCTTCTTCTTCTGCTTCTTCTTCTTCTGCTTCTTCTTCTTATTATTATTTTCCTCCTCATTCTTCTTCTTCTTCTTCTTCTACTACTGCTACTACTACTTCTTCTACTACTGCTATTTCTTGTTGTTGTTGTTGTTCTTCTGCTTCTTCTTTTGTTTCTTCTTCTTCTTCTTCTTCTTCTTCTTCTTCTTCTTCTTCTTCTTCTTCTTCTTCTACAACTACTACTAATGCTACTACTACTACTTCTTCTTCTTCTTCTTCTTCTTCTTCTTTCCATTTACTATGTCCCCTCAGGACGTTGGCGATCATGGCCCGGCATAATTTCCTGTTGTTTGTAGTTTTTAATTCTTTCTGTTAAACCTTGTCCCGCCATCTATTTACTAAAGCCCGCTAAGCAGGTCATGTTTTGTTTTCTTCTTGCGTTCTTGTGATTATCAATTTTTCCAAACCCTCTTTCCTAATTATGCTTCTTAGAAAGCCATTTTCTGTTTTCTCCAAAACACTAGCACTTAATTTTCCGTTTTCTCTAAAACATTCGTCTTTGCTCATTTGTTTAGTCCGTCAGCATTCATCTGTAGAACCAGATTCCTGTTTCTTCAAGTCTCTTCATCATCCGTGGCACAGAGGAAGACTGATATTACGTAACAGTTCTGTACTCTTTTCATTGTTTGTAAGGAAATTTTCCTGTTTTTTAATAGTTTGCTTAGCTTTTGAAAGTCATCTTTCTCTATCCCAGTGCTCCTTCGGATATCACTGTCGCAGTTTCAGTTGTATCATCAAGGGCAGAAATATCTAAATAATAATTGTAGTCTGAATTTGCAGATTAGAATTACTATTGTGGTTCCACAGTGTACTTCAGCATAACTATTCTCACTTATTACTCTTGATAGAATTCAAAAGAATCAACGCGGGTGATGAAATATTCCTTACAACCCTCCCGCTATTCCATCGTTTTTTTCCATGCGAATTGTTCTGGCAAGATCCATTCGTTAGCTCCACCAGGTCTGATCTTCACAGCTAAAGCTCGCGTTGGGATGCACATAGGGACGAATAATCCACAATCCTCTTCGTATTCCGTTAATAAGAAGGGAGTTCTACTCGGACAGCTCCTTCCTGAGAACCGCTGCTTTTCGCAACAGATTCTCGAGACAAGGTTTTAGCGGTCACTACAATCTTAATCTATTCAAGTTATTGCTTAACCGTTATCTTTCCTATATATCATCATAAATTGTTCTTCATACTTCATCCTCCTCCTCCCCTTACAGTCATACAAGAACCTCACTCACAAACCGTTTACTTGGATATATTTTGGGTTTTGTATTAAGCGGCCATTCATAAAAACTATCACCTGGTTCTTTCTGATTAAAGGTGGAATAAATGTTTCCCGTTTACTCTTAATCCTTAACGATCAGGAAAAGACTGCACACACGTGATGGCTATATGGGTAAAAAAACTAAATAGGAAAGAAAAAAAATCAAAACAAAAACAACAAAAAAACAACACAAAACAAAATAAAAATAAAAAGCAAAAACAACAAACACAAAGAAAACACAAAATCAAATAAGAAAATTAAAAAAAACAAAACAAAACAAATAAAAAAAACAAAAACAAAATAAACGAACAGAAGAAACAACAAAAATAAAGAAAAACAAAACAAAAACAAATAAGAAAAACAAAACAAAAACAACAAATAAAACAAAAATGAAGCAAATAAAAAAAACAAAACAAAATACAAAAATAATACAATAAAAAATAACAAAAGCAAAAAAATAAAAAATGAAAAAGAAACGAGAAAACTTATTAATAGATTATTTATGTGATTATTTTTTTAATTATCGACAAAACTCATTTCTTCTCTAACTCTTTTAGATTAAATAAATAAAGAACGAAATTTAATTAAAAAGAATATTAGCAGAATAAATTTAATATTTTTTCCGTTATGATACTATCTGCCCGATAGTATTGTAACCATTTTTTGCCTCTTTTCTCATCGAAACGTCTGCATATAACCATAACACCGTCTTTGGTTTGTTCTTCCAGCCATACTTGCTGGCAATGACGTAACATCACGAATCTTAATAATTAGCAACTTCATGAATTCAAAAGTTGCCAATTCGTCCTTTAGACCGGAATCGTGAATGAATGATTTCTGTATTGTTGGAAAAAGTTCAAATCATTTTATCATATCCACCGATTTCTAATGAAACATCAATTGATGATGACAGCAGTTTAAATGCTAAATAAAACTGGGCGAGCTTTATGTAGATTGTGGGCTTGTTAGATGTAATCTAGCTAGTTTCAAATGTCCAGCAGTTTTATTGACTGCTATTTCGTCAACTGATTCAGTAGAATGTAATAAGACGACCGTGTTGCACCAGCCTTCACAGTTGAGATAAATTTCCTAATTTGAAAAACAAGAAACCGTAGACTCACTTAGGCACTAATACAATTTACAAAACTTAGTATAGAAGTCCTAGCAAGTTTCATTATTGCAGACGACACGGTTTTGATAGCAGATACAAAGAAAACAGCTGGACCTCCCAGACAAGGTAATAAAAGAAAAGAAATAAGAAATTACTAACCATCAAACAAAGACAATATATATAATCTTTATTAAGATTTGCCCAGGAAAAGCAAGCAACAAATTGGAGATAACAAAATGAAGCAAGTATAGAATTTTCAATATCTGGGAACTATTTTAACACTTTACAGATAATGCAAAATCAAAGTCCGAAAGCATGTTGGAATAAGCGTCTACAATAGGATCGACCCTAACCTGGAATCTCGTTTTCAGTCCTTTTCATACAGACGTGACGTGGCTTCCCTCTGTCTTTTCTACAAGTATTCTCCTGGCAGCTGCTCTGATGAGCTGTTTTCCCTGGTGTTCCGTCTACATAAATCGAAGCGTGTTACTTGATAGGCACCATTTGATTATTGAACTAGCTAGATGCGACCGCCATTTCTACTCTTTTTTTTAGGGGAGTTATAACTCCGAGTAAATAATTATATTTATTTATACAAAAATAGTTGTAAAAATGGGACGTGGAAACAACAAAAACGAGTATTATTTATTATTCGGTTATGTAGTGTTGGAGAAACGAGAGAGTAATACTGAGTAAAATTGTGAGTATGGGGTCAAATGTAAATCAAATATGGATCGGAAGAATGATACCGCACTATTTTCCCATTCTCATTCTCTGTATTATTTAATCTTGTGCTGGATTAATCTAAGCTTTCAAATATCCGTACAAAGAAATTCAGAAATAAACAATGGATATGAAATCAAATAACAGGTACAGTAAGTTACCTGAGTTTCAAATAGACAAATTGGGATCATTTTTTTTGAGAAAAATCCACATGGGACATCCATATTCCAAGCACCCCTTTTAATAGAAATTAATTTAATTTCCTCCCACCCCTTAATTTAAATTGCAAGCATTCTAGGACAAAGAATTTTGTTACTGAAAATTATAAGAAATTATTAAAATAAAATAATCCAGCCACCCTTTTATTTTTACCACTCTGTCTATTTGAAATTCAAGTGTAATTGATATTGTGGGGGAGTTATAACTCTGAGTAAATAATTATAAACTCCCTTACATTTATATATACAAAAAATACTCATAAAAATGAAACAGTAAAATGTGGAAATAACAAAACAAGTATTATTTATTATCTAGTTGTTATGTGGTGTTGGGGATACGAGAGAATGTAATACTGAGTACAATTGTGAGTTTGTAGATCAAATATGAATCGAAAGTCGACAGAATAATAAGATGAAGAATTAGTAAAGTGTATACAGTCTTTCTCGTATGGTATTTTTATAGATGTGTGTAATAACTGTCCAGGTAATTTAGATGGAAAATACAAAAAATGTCTGGGGTTTTCTTACCTCGAAATTTTGTTTTTCTAAAAGACAAAATGTTACTATTATAGCCTAAAAAAGGAAAAGGAGATGACATTTTGGTTGACACACGTGTTAACGACCTGTCCGTGTTAACTGCTTGTCCGATACTGAGAATGTCACGTAGAAGAAAAGCGGGGTTGATTCTCATTGTTTTAGAATGAGTGAATTAATAATAATTATAATTGTTATAATTATTTTATTATTATTATTTTTGACACTATAATCAATTTCTATTTATTTTTAGGGACACGACACCGGGACATTGTAATTCATTTTTTTTATTGATCTATATCTTTGTGGACCCGGCAGTTTCTTTTCTCGCACTTCCCACTTGTGTAACTCCCAATGGATTTCTTTCTTATCGGATAACGAAAATCTTCAAAATATTTTCTTCTTGAACAATGTTACTTTTTTTTCCTTTCCGTTGTCAGTTTTCTCATTTTCTTTCACTTTCACTCCCTGTAACCCTCTACTGTCCATATGAATACTGCTGACATGTCAAGTCTGATGCACTTGCTATGATTCTCGAGGTTCTTGACAAAATTTTTATTTTGTCAAGAAAAAAAAACAAACAAAAACAAACATCTGTAAGGACCTGATTTGGCATCTCGACATTAGTCAGTTTCTCACTGACGTGACGGGATTTCCATCTATCTTTTCTATATCCATGACAACTGCATCCCCAAGCTTTTTCCCCTGGTGACCCGAGGACATGAAGTTAAGGGTGCTGCTGGATTGACATCTAGGGCCTACGCGTTTTAATGTTGAAATAGCTAAATGCAGCCGCATCTTCAACTTCAAAAGTTTCTTTTCTCGCACTTCTCGCCTGTAGAACTCTCTTCCGTTTACTTGCTTCCATGATAACTGTAGTAAACAAAAAGAAAATGTGACGAGAGGGGATCAGAGAGTGCAGTGCGCCGTTCGCCGGCAGACCAGTTGTTCTTCCTTCGCCGTCGGTCGCCTCAAAGTAATGGATTGCGAGACTCCTTTACTCGGCCGTTACACCGGGCAGTCGTGAAACGGACACCTAAATCAGACGCGCCTACTTCAACTGCCCCTTCGTCCGCCAGTCAATTCGCACGTCCAACTCTGTTGCACCAAGTCCGCCGAATGACTTGCTCCAATATTTATTACTGAATAATACAGCAAATGTGGCACAAGGCCGAAAAAGGTGATAGGGAAAAGAGACGGTCATCATCTGTCTTAATTTACAACTTAGCTAGCCACAATCACTGACCCAATCGTACAAAACAATAATCCTAGCACCAAAACAACACATTCATACATGCCTTTCTTACTACATCCACCAAAATACCTGATAGTCTCAATGTAAATCCTAAATTATCCCTTATGTACAAATCGTTGTCTGTAGAGGGAGGGGACTAAAATACAACTAGCTAAAAACATCCCAATGATATATATACAATATAACTGAATGACTTGCCCCTCATTTGTGCCGCTGGCACCTCGCTTTTATGCTCGTCTGACACTGCTGAAATTTGCATGTGTACAGACAGTCTCGTTTCGGACGAGATCGGCGCGCATAAATTATGTCTTCGATAGCGGCCATATTTCTTTTCGGCATTACCCTGCAAGCAAGATACGTTCGCACTCGTTTTGAACTCCGAGGTAAGTCATGTCTTTCGTCACAATAACTGCAATCAGCAAAATTTTAAATGCAATCTCAATTGTCATTTTCTATCTTCATGAAATCCCGTTCATCATTTGTCTTTTTCCTCAATCGTCTCTATATTCCGTCTTTTCACTCGCTTTTACTCCCCGATTAAAAGGTTTTTTAAAAACGTAGCAAAAGATGCCTACAAAAAGCTAAACAACGTTTTAAGAAACAGGAAATATTTCGATAGAAACACGAGGGTTGAAACAGGGTGGTCCTCGTTAGGACCTACAAGCTGAGCCCAGCATAAGAAAAATCATTAGATCTATTTCGCAGTATCTTTTTCTCTGTACCCTTTTTTCTCTTATTTTCTTTCATAAGAAATGTTTTTCCTCCTACAGCTCTGGTCAAGGAAATGGCACAGTCTTACTTTGGGAATGACAATTTACATAAATGAAAACCTGAAACATTGTCACACTTCAAAGAAAGTTATTTCATCGTAGTCAGAAGGAATTTTTCCTCTTCATTTTCCTACGGGTTGATGCTTATCCGGATCAGCCTCCAACATTTTATTTACGCTGATAAATGTCGCGTCGCAGCTCAGACCAGTCACTAGGTTCCTTGACAGGGTACAGTTTCTTCTAGTCAAACGACTGTGGTTTAAAATTTTACCCTTCGGCCAAATCGTTACCCTTGGGGGAAAAAGGAAAAACAATTTCTAGCAGGAAACCAGATTTAATTCTTGTATTGGAACCTGCTGCAAAGTAGAGATGAGTGTGCGGGGAGGTGCGCAGCCCACCGACTGTCTAATCTGTCCGTTCTCCTAGGTCCGCTTCGTTCTTCTATCTGCCTTTTCGTAGGATGGTCAGTTTTATAGATAACAGTTTTTATTTGTCTTGTTATCTTCATCTAAACAAGTAAATTATCTTCGTTCCGTGACTTTCTCTCTGTCTGAGCCCCTTGCTCTCTACTTTGAAGTTGACTTCACTTATTGATAAACCATCGGTCGAAAGTAAATGTTCTGTAACTATTTTTGGAACAGGTCCCGCTGTTTTTAATTTAACAAGCCATCACCTGATTCATCAATTCCAAACTATGTATTTATGCCGATGACACAACTCGAGCTAGTTAAATAAAGTAATACTGGCAGCTGTTCTCGAAAATGACCTACAACCAGTGGTTAATTGGGGCAAGGTATGGCTTGTAAATTTTAACGCCTCCAAAACAAAACTGCTTTTATTTAATCACCATAGAGAAACTTTTGTGTCTGCCAGCAGCATGGCTGATATTAACCTCCAGGAGAGTAACTTGTTGCGATTTCCTTGGCTCTTTTACCAACTGACATGAAGAAGTAGAGTAACTATATTCAATCAATTGCTAGGTCTATTGCTAGGAAAGTTGGATCACAATTTTCTCGTCAGAGGTCATCTTGCACATAAATAAAGCTGCCTTATAAATCTGCCTTTCGTTCGGACATTGAATGTTTCTGTCATAGCTGGTTCTACTACATACCTAAAGGTTCTAAATAAAATCCAGATAAGGATCTGTAATGCAATGGATTTTGATCTGGCAATTTGACTTCACTCACTATCTAACCGACATGACGTAGTTTCCCTCTGTCTATTCTATAAATATATAGCAATTGTTCTCGTGATCTTTCTTTCTTTATGTCTCGATTCTACGAACTTAAGCTAGATTGGAAATTAGGTCTCACCCTTTTAATGTTGAAAGAGTTAGATGCCACCGTATATTATATTGTAATAGTTTTCTCACACTTCTTGCTTTCGTAATTCTCTTCCAATTTCTTCATTTCCTGCCACCTAAAATCTTAACAAAATCAAAAGCAACGCCAATCGCCATCTTCTGTTTTTTTTAATCTTGTTCTTTTATTGACCTTTCTTCTTACTAACGTCTTCTCTTAATTCTCTTTAACACCCAGTAAACCGTTGCGATCTGAATCGACTTCCTTGGGGTGAAAAAAAAATTACACAGTCGTTATATGATGATACAGATAACATTTTACATAGGGATATTTTAGTAAATAATACACTAAATTCCCACCGTAACGAGACTGTCCACAACTTTCACATAAAAAATCCTGCTCTGACCAAAGGAGAAAATAATTCACCATTTCTTCATTCCAGGCAGATCTTCTAATATCACAGTCTGGAATTCCTACTTACAAAACAGCTGGAAAAAAAAAGAAAGAGACTCTAAACGAATTGGGCTGATAAAAAAAATTCTAAAATTCCCAGCATCCTTCTGCCGTATGCATGTATCGTCCTACCAGCATATCAAATTTAGTCCGATGAGTCTGAGAGAACGAAACACGTCAAAAGTAACCTTTTCCCACGTTGTCATACAATTCCCTCAATACTGTTCTTGATATATTAAAATAGATGTCGTTATTTCATAGCATTTTATATAAAAATGATAGAAAATGCGACACCGTTTGCCAAACACGCATCAGACTAACGAAAGGTGCCTTTGAATAGCTAGGCAAATTACTGAGAAACGGAAAAAATCGTTAGATACAAAGGAAATGTAACTACTGTCAGATATCAATCCTCCTATATGACTGTGAATGCTGGATAATTTCTTCAAAGATCAAGAGGATAATTGCGGCAACAGAGATGTTGTTCTATAGAAGAATGCTGAGAGTACCATGGATAAATATATGAGTAATGAGGAAGTTTTAGCATAAATAGAAGCAAAACAGATTCTTTTGAATAGTATCCAAAGGAGACAACTGACATTTCTGGGGTAGATAATGAGGAAAGGGAACTTAGAGAACTTGTTTCTCTGTTTTAAGACAGAAAGAAACATGGAGTAACCTACTGAATGAGTTCATGTAAATGAATAGCAGAACAGGGACTAAGAATTGTGGTAAGAATTAAGAAATACTAGACCATCCTTGACCCGTTGGGTTAATCTTGTGTTTACTGTATGCATTTAGTTTGATGAAGAGTCTGTGAAAGTAGAGATATTTTTAAAATACTTTTATTAGGAAACGTATAAAATTTTTTAATATTAAACTTTATATTTATTTACAAAACATGTTTATTTACAATATTTTTTTACTCGCTTAAATTATACTACCCGTGACCCTTTGAGTCACTGAAGGTTCAGATTATAAAACATTGAAGTTGCTTTCAACATTAAAAAATTTTCTGAAAAAAGTTGAAATAAAAATACTTACTGGATAAACAAATAGTATTTTTAAATAATATATATTACCCATCAGCCGTTGAGTCCCTGAAGGTTTGAATTATAAAACATTGAAGATGCTTTCAACATTAAAAAAATTGTCTGTTTGAAGAGAGTTGAAACAAAAATATTTAAAATATTGTTTGTTTAAAGACAACTGAAATATAAATAAGCACGCTCGCAATCACGGGAAGGTGGAAGGGGAGAGAGAGAGAGAGAGGTGAAAGAAGAGAGGGGTGGAAAGAGAGCGTTTTCTTCTCCATTTCCTTCTCTCCCCCTTCCTACATGATAATAAATTTGCATCTTTCTTGCACCCACTTTCTTTATATGACTTCTGGCAAACACACAATCAACGTTGACACTTTTATAATAATGACGATAGGAAGTTGTGGAGAGTCGTGATCACCTATAGAATACAGGGGATAAAAGAAGAAGCATAGTATGACCATAAAACAGGAAGATCTTGTCACTCCAATCTTCTAGATGGAGACGGTTTGCTTGCCTTGAAAGTCAGCCTTTGTTGGTATTTATTGGGTACAAGCACCGGTGTCAAATATGTAAATATCTCGTGAACGAGCCAGGCTAATTCCACTATAGGTCCTGTTGAGGGACAGTTTCAGATGTTGCTTTTAGGAAGTTCATCCAGACTTTATACGTTTTAAAAATATATTGAATGAGACACAGGGACAAACAGTAAAAGAAAAACGTCGAAGAGAGACAAGCAAAGAAAAAATAAATGTAAGTGAAGACATCAGTAATCGGCTTAACAATGAAGATAATTTAGCACAGAATGATAAACACATCAATGATTCAGTGATTCATTATTACAGGGTACGATGGGTAAATTATCGCCATTTTATATTTTTAATTTAGCGCATGCGCGTTGTTTGTTTTTGATTTTGTTCACTGCATAGTGTAGTAGGGCAATTTGGGCACCGTCTGTAAGAAAAAGAGCACCATAACGCAATTCACTCGACAAGGAATTTAGATACGGCATACTGTACTACTTGGCATTCGCACCGGAAGCTCTAATACGAGTGATTGGGTGTCAATCTGGTGACAGTGCAGAGAATTAGTAACGAGTCTAATGGTGATTACGAAGATCTTTGGTGGTATCACTAGTGATGACGACACTATGCCACCATTCATTTTCCCACGAGGCCCCAGAATCTACACGGAGGCCTACATCATTGCCTTGAAGCGAGTCAAGAGCGCTGAAGGACGCTATGTTTGGCAAAAGGAATCTGCACCATGCCATAGAATCAGGAGAAACCGGTCATGACTCACACAATTTCTGTGACCACATCACGCCTGACATCTGGTCACCTAACTCTCCAGACTGTAACGCCCATGTTTATTATGCGTGGGCCGCGTTTGAGCGAGATGTCAAAAACTACTGACACCAAAGAGAATGGCAGCATTCGCCATGTTAAACAAGGCCTTGTAGGAGATTCCTAAGTCGTCCGTGGTTGAAACCAATGGCGATTTTATTGAATAAATTTACTCTTTAGTATTTGAAGATATTTTTGTGTGATTTTGGTAAATACAATTGTCAAAATAATGATGTATTATTTTCATTTTAGTGTAATTTAGACGACAATTTATCCATCACACTCTGAGAAGAATTTCTTTTTGCCCCTTCAATTATTTACTTTTTTGATTATTTACTTTTTTGATTTTAAAAACTCTATACTTATAAAAAAAGAAAATAACTCACTCAGAAAGAAAATCCTAGAGAGTGCCGCAATCGACCAATACCCAAATATTAATCTACGCCCAGGTTTTTTCCCTATTTCACCTTTTCTAACAAAATTACTGCTCTCACAAACAAATGTACACAAAAACATATTAAAATCAAAAGAAAATGGTTGAATCCATCAACAAAGATTAATGAAATATTCTCCACACGTGACATTAACTGACGTCATTTTCAGTTAAAAATACGAAAATAGCGTTTCCTACATTCCCGTTGCTAAGAACACTCTGTTTTTTGTTTTTATTAATTTTCTTTGTTTGATTAAAATCATTTCGTTACTTGCTTTGAAAAGGTCCGCATTAGGACGAAACGCGTCAGCAATTACTGTTTTTCTTATTGTCATTTATTTACAAATATATATATATATATATATATATATATATGTATAAACATATATTATTAAATATAACAAAATGAATGTCTATTATGTCTGATCATGAGCCGTTCTAATGTTCGAATGTTTGCTTTACTTTCTGTTGAAAATAAATTGGCCAACATTTGAATATTTTTTAAGTTGCTCTTAAGCTTTCGACCCACATGAGCCATCCTCAGAGTGGTTATACAGACATGAAACAAATATATCTACTGTCAAAGATGATATTTTGTTATTTTGACATAGAAAATTACTCTGCAACTTATGATCTGCGTCCGTGACCGTTATTGGTCACGGACGCAGATCTTAAGTTCAAGATGCGATTCTATGATGTCATACCACACGATAGAACGAAGTATTAGAACAAAACCAGTGTCTAGTTGCAATGTAATGTGTTGTGACTATTTTTAACTGTAATTTTGTTGAGTATAAGTTGCTTCGTTTTAATGCAGATAGCCTCAAATATCTGAAGGTTCTTTTTACTGTGTGTATGTTTGAGTATTATTGTGTTATCAACTAATATCTGTCTAATATTATGTACATGGTATATTTTTCCAGGAAATGTTGCTTAATATATATATATATATATATATATATATATATATATATATATATATATATATATATATAACGTGTCGTTTGTTTGGACCAATTATTTTAATGGTGACATCTTTGAGCTCAAGATATTTCAAGACCAAAATTTTGACAAAAAGCTTACCGCTAGTTATTTTCTTTTATAATATAAAGCAACTTTTATTTTATCATTTGAGATAGATGCTTTCATTGATATATTCTTTATGAAGATATCTATATGAAAGTTAGATTTTTATCTCATAGATAAGCTTCCTAACTCTAAACTGCCCTTTCGATTTTGACAAAGCCAAAATGAATTTTATTGATTCATCATAAATCATGCTGAAGAATTATTGAATCGATTCATTTCGATTATTCAAACTATAGATTTTTTATAACACATCATCTTTTCTACGTAAGATTAATACCTGAAGAAAATAATACTCAAAATATACAGGGTTGGCCAAACAGTTGTTTCCCTATTTGTTTCATGTTACCACAGCTCAGAAGGAGAGCTAACTTCGCCAAACTGTTCTTTCAACAAGATGGACCATCACCCCATTATACTTTGGCAGTAAAGTACTATTCATAAGCAAACATTTCCACAGCTAAGGCTAGGAAGAAGGGGCGCCTCAAATGGCTACCATGTTCACCTGACCTAACACCAATGGGTTTCTTTTTTTGGATTGGGGTGTAGTAAAGAACAAAGTATATGAGAGAAATCCCACCACAGTGGAGAAATTAAAAGAGTACATCCCAGAAGTATTTATTGAAATTGATGCAGAGCGGGATTTGTATCGTGCTGTGTGTCATAGTGTTCTGGAGAGCTTCGAGGAATGTTACAATGTTGAACGAGGACATTTTGAGCGCTTAAGAGATCAAACTGTGCTAAAAACATGTAAGTAAATAGTTTCGAACAAATATAATTGTAACAAATAAATATAAATGTACAGTGTAACCCGGATATAAGAGAGTTGTCGGGACCGGTTAAGTCTCTTATATCCGGGTTTGGTCTATTATATATACATTAACACAGGGTCTAATTTGGAACAGAGAAAATCTCTCTTATATCCGGGTCTCTTATATCCGGGTTACACTGTATATACATTAACACAGACTCTAATTTGGGACCAGATAAAATCTCTCTTATATCCGGGTTTCTCTTTTATCCGGGTTACACTGTATATACATTAACACAGGCTCTAATTTGGGACCAGAGAAAATCTCTCTTATATCCGAGTTTCTCTTATATCCGGGTCTCTTATATCCGGGTTACACTGTAATAAAAGTGCATACCTAAGTGTAAGCCTACTTTTGGCTTACCCTGTATACTCATGAAAAAGATTCTTTATTTTTACTTCACTTTTTTTATTTGAAGTTAAAATCCAAAGATACATTGAAATAGTAAAAAATGCCATCCAAAAGCTAAAAAAGAAACAAAATGCCATCCAAAAGCTAAAAAAGAAACAAAATGCCATCCAAAAGCTAAAAAAGAAACAAAATGTCATCCAAAAGCTAAAAAAATAAAAGTAAAATTTCATTAGAAACAAGAGTTGTGAATGCCTGGACAATTTCTTCACAGATGATGTGACTTGTGTTAAAAGGGATGCGCTTCTATAGTTTTACAGAAGAATGCTGAGACTAGCATAGATGGAGCATGTGAGTAATGAGGAAGTTTTCAGCAAAATAGAAACAAGAAGGAATCTTATACTTAAAATATGAGAAAATGATCAAACATTAAAACTTAGAGACGGAAAGAAATTTTCGGCATTCAGGGTGGGCCAAAAACAGGCTTACAGTTGTTTCACTATTTGTTTCCTAACCAAAGCTCACCTCGCCAAACGGTTCTTTCAACGCGAGCGTCTTGTCCCCATTATGCTTTGGCAGTAAGGTACTATCATGAGTAAACATTTCCACAGCGTAGGTTAGGAAGAAGTGGCGCCTCAAATGGCCCCCACATTCACCTGACCTAACAACAATGGGTTTCTTTTTTTGGAGTGTAGTAAAGAACAAAGTATATGAGAGAAATCCCAACATAGTTGCCAAAATAAAAGCGTATATCGCAGAGATATTTATTGAAATTGTTGCAGAAATTGTGTCATGCTGTGTGCTGTAGAGTTTCGAGAGAGTTTCGAGGAATATTGAAAGGTTGGAGGAGGACATTTGGCGCCCTTAAGAGATTAAACTCTGCTAAAAATATGTAAATAAAGTGTTAATGAAATGTAAGTAAACAGTTTTGAACAAATAAAAGTGTAACGAATAAATATGAATGTAATAAAATCTTTAAAAAAATGTAAAATGTATACCTAAGTTTAAGCCTACTTTTAACCCATCCTGGATATACTGGTTAAACATCTTAATAAAATCTTAATTAAAAATTTAATTACATTATTTTAATTAACATCTCAATAATCTATCTTATAAATTATATTTTTTATTAATCAGCATTCTTTATTTACTTTATATACGCGATTTATTTTTCTCAATATAATTTTCTTTTAATCATTTTATTTTCCTCTATTGCATCCCATTTTATTTTAACGTATTTTCTATGGACACATGTTATTGATTTGTTTACGGAAATTTTATTTTTAAATATTATTAACGGTTCAAGTTTTTTCAAATAACCACACCGCTTTTAGGCATTAGCTTGACTATGGTAAGGATTTCTTCCTTAGAGTTTGTCAGTTAACAAGGAAATAAAAATAAATTAAGTATTCAACTAGTTTTCAGGAATTCCATATTGGATACTTTGTTCAGATATTTTATTACATTTTCATAAAAAATATCGTTTTTATTGTTTATTTTATTTGTTTTTAAAAAATATCATTTTTATTTATTATTTTATTTATTGTTTTTATTTCAGGTTTGTTTACGGAAATTTTATTTTTTAAATATTATTAACTGTTCAAATTTTTGCAAATTAAAACACCGTCTTTAGGTATTAGGTTGACCATGGTAAGGATTTCTTTCCTTAGGGGTTTGTTAGTTGTTTTGCGGGTGCTCGTTCAGAACGAAACGTTAACAAAGAAATAAAAATAAATTAAGCATTCAACTAGTTTTCAGGGATTCCATATTGCATACTTTGTTCAGATATTTTAGTACAATTTCATAAAATATCGTATCACACCACTGCAAATGTTTGTGAGTTCGATCCTCACTGGGTGCCCCATACTTTCGGCTTAGCGTCACATGTAAGTTACGCTTAGAAAATCACAAATGTAAATATTCGTGTCCGATTTTCATTGTTAATATAAAATGACCGGAACTTGACACTGGTGTTTGTCTTGGTGTTCCAGATAGAAATCTTGCATCGTTCAGTTGCGAGTCAGATGTTGTTGAATTAAATGTTGACATTTTGTCCACAAATGAATGACTTAAATATTGAAAATGAATATTTGCACTTTCGGCATATTAGACTCCATGAAGCTATATATATATATATATATATCGTGTTCCAGTTCTTCGGACGGTAAAAAGTGGTTTGACAGATTTCGTCATGGTGATTTTAGCCCAAACGATCACCCACGCCACAGGCTACCTTCCGACCTGAATGAAGAACCTCTGGTTGCAAGCGTGAAGAATAAACGGAAAATTTTGACGGAAGAGATTGCTAAGAGTTTGAAAATTGATATCTCATCTGCGTTTCGCCATTTTGGATCTCAACACCTGGTTGCCACATTCTCTGACGGAACAGAACAAGTTCGATCGTATGTATGCGGCGAGTTATTTGCTGTTCCGCCACGGAAAGAAGCCGTTCTTGGACGGAATTGTCACAGGCGATGGGAAATAAATCGTTTATGAGAAGCTTCGACGCAAAAGGAGCTGGAAACGTGCTTGTGAACGTGCATAACCCGTGGCTAAGGCGGGCTTGCATTCAATGAAGGTGATTCTGTCCGTTTGTTGGAATTGGAGAGGGATAATTCTCTTCAAGCTTCTCCATTGAGGTTATTCACGAAAAACGGCCGACTGTGGCAAATCGAAAACGTGTCATTTTCCACCAGGACAACGCAAGGCCACATGCCGCAAAACAGACTTTGAAGAAGTTTAAAAGATTGAAATGAGAAATTCTCCAGCACCCAACGTGTTCTCCTGACTTGGTACGAATATTCATTTCTACCTTACAACTTTCTTCCAGCAAAAAAACAAAAACAAAAACATAAAAAATGCCCCCAAAACGCGAGGCTTCTACGCAATGGCATCGACATGTTTGTAGAAGGATGAGTTGAAGTTTTTAAAAACAGTGGATACTGTGCATTTGTCTAATAAATATTTTCTTTGTGAATATTTAATATGTTGTTTTTAATGTTCTAATTGGGCACAAACCTATGCAATAATCTAATAATTTCGCTTGCCCCTCCTTTAGCTAACACGACCATTACAGCCTGCCGATACCCCATAAATAATGGAATATTCCATTTTGATTGCATGGAAAGACGGAAAAGACATATAAAAAACGTTAGTTGGTGTCAGCGAGTTAAAGAATGAACGATAGAAGTGCTTAAAGTTTCCTGCCAAGATCTCATGAATAATGGACTATTCCAATTTGAGCGCTTGGAAAAACAAAATACGTATCAGGAACGCTACTTGGTTTCAGTGAGTAAATGAATGAATGAAGGAATGAAGCAAAGAAAGAAAGATAGATGTATTTACCCTCTATTTCATTGAAATGGAAAAGGTCTTCAATTTCAAGTCTTGTCATTTGTACCCCCTTACTTCTTAAAATAAATACCATCATTCACACTTACGATTGTTATTGAAATGTTTTGTTAAAGTTTTAAGCTCAGATAGATAACGATGCGATAGGGGAATTTCTACGGATACATTATTGTTGTAGAACTCACCATGAGGTTATTCAATCATTAACTTAAGAATTAAGATTTATCAGAAAATTCAAATAAGGGAAACTTTTCACGGGTTAACACTAATAAGTTAATTCTTTTGCATACAGGATAGACCTGGTTCTATAGCCTTGGATAACGCAGAAAGAAATGGCAACCTACTGCGGGAAACATTTGCCTCGTTAGTCATGTATTGAAAGATACATGATCGCCTAAGCGTGTATCAGGCATGGCACATAACTGACTAACTCTGCTGAAAGATGAAATCAGTAATGGCTTGTATCGTAATGGTATTGCTGAAATCATTACATATTTCCAAATAATGCCACAGGCGGGGTTCAAATCGGGTTATGACTTCGAATGCTGATTTTCAAGAGTTTACCATTTTTAAAAATAATGAAACATTATCTCAATTTCCTTACACGGTGTAGATAGGTTTGCCCATCGCCCGGTTTACACGTCTCCCGAGTTTTTTGAACAGGAGTAGAAGGTTTATCCCTCTTTTCCTGTTTAAAATTAGGGCTGCGGTTCCTTCTAAAGTTTCCTTCAACTCTATACACCTAACGTATCCGCCTGAACTCTGAAATTTTATTCGCTAATTAAATCTTGACCTCTCCAAGTCTATAATTAGCTGTCAGTCTTTATCGTTATCTTCTTCTTTCTTACGCTAACCCAAATCTTCACAGTAACCATCTCCTTGAGTGACCCTTGGGCTATGTATTGAGTGAAGACTAGGAAGAAAATGTGATTTGTTATATCTTAGTTTGGTTTGGTTGGTTTTGTTTTACGGCATATCAACCTCGATGGGTCATTTAATGCTGACAACTTGTTTTTTCCTGGTAATATTTTTGTTTTGTCAAAAATCTATTTCTGTTAATATTTTTTTCCTGGTAGTATTATTTTTTCAAAAACATAGAGCTGGCAACATTATTTTTTCAAAAACCTATTATCAGTGGCCTTGCTGTTGGACTTAGTTTATCGTCTTACTCAGGACGTGGATGTAGTTTATTGTCATACCCAGGATGCAGATGTAGTTTATCCTCATACCCAGGACGCTTGTGATATCTTAAGCTGAACCCATGAAAATTAAGTTGAAAAATAATAGTAAAGTAATAATTTATAAAATAAAAAGCCGTGGAATTTCATCCAAAGGGTTAAATTTCTAAAAAAGGAACATAACTTCAAATGACTAAAATGGGAAAACTCCTCTAAATGAGTAAAATGGGAACACCCCTCCAAATGTTAAAATGGCAACACTCCTCCAAATGAGTATAATGGGAAAAATCATCCAAATATTTAAAATGGGAACACTCCTCCAAATGAGTATAATGGGAACACTCCTCCAGATGTTTAAAATGGGAACACTCCTCGAAATGAGTAAAATGGGAACACTCCTCCAAATGTTTAAAATGGGAACACTCCTCCAAATAAGTAAAATGGGAAAACACCTCTAAATGAGTAAAATGGGAACACTCCTCCAAATTTTTAAAATGGGAACACTCCTCCAAATGAGTATAATGGACACACTCCTCCAAATGTTTAAAATGGGAACACTCCTCGAAATGTTTAAAATGGGAACACTCCTCCAAATGTTTAAAATGGGAACACTCCTCCAAATGAGTATAAAGGGAACACTCCTCCAAATGTTTAAAATGGGAACAGTCCTCGAAATGAGTAAAATGGGAACACTCCTCGAAATGTTTAAAATGGGAACACTCCTCCAAATTAGTAAAATGGGAAAACACCTATAAATGAGTAAAATGGGAACACTCCTCCAAATGTTTAAAATGGGACCACTCCTCCAAATGAGTAAAATGGGAACTCACCTCTAAATAAGTAAAATGGGAACACTTCTCCAAATGAGACTCGACCGCGTATAAAATTTTCACATTTGTCACTTTTAAAAATTGCTTTCTTTAGCTTTTCGGGATACAAGATGCATATAAGTATTGAATTGTCCTTTACTTTAGTCACATGGCGTGTATATACGCCAGCGAACTTTCGCAAGGGCTTTGGAGTATTAATCATTTTTCTCGCCTAATGGTAATCTTTAATATACAGGGTGCGACGGATAAATCAAAAATGAAAATAACACTGACACCTCATTTTAACATATGCTAATATTACACAAAAATATCTTGAAATACTAAAGAGCTAATCTATTCAATAAAATCGCTATTGGCCTCAATCACGGCCTCCAAACGACTTCGGAATCTTCTGCATCTCTTCTGGACGGTCTCCTTGTTTAAGCTGGTGAATGATGCATAATCTTTGCCTTCTGTTTATCATTAAAGTTACAAGGAGATTTCTTGGTACGATCTGCAGAGTTATTTGCCCATTTATAAGGACTCTGCTACAGACGCAGAAATTGTCTGACAACCATAACTCGGTTCTCCTGATTGTGTGCCATAGTGCAGAGTAATATTGCCCCAGACATAGGGTCTTCCAGCGGCCACTCTCTTGATCCAGGTCATGACTGCCTTCTCAACCCACTTGATGTAGGCCTCCGTGTTGAGCCTGAGGCCCTCACCAACAAATACAGCCGTTCTTTTCTTATCAGAACGATCAGAGTGAGTTTTCCGAGATGACGTACTTTCGAAATCACCATTAGACTCATCCAACTACTTCAGAATCCTCTGCACTCTCCTCAGACTGGCATCCAAACACTGAAATGTTCGTATTGGAGCTTCCTTTACGAAAGCCAAGCAGTAAAGCATGCTGTTTCCAAATTTCTTGCAAAGTGTATTGCGTCATTGTGCTCTTTTATCTCAAAGACGGTGTCCACCTGACCCTACTATACTGTGCAGTCGATAAAAAAAACAAAAGAAAAAAAAATAACGCGTATGCGTCAAATTAAAGGTTTTATCGCAGTCTTTTTGCAAGGTTTTACGGCAACTTTTCGGCAAGGTTTTACGGCAACCTTTTGGCAAGGTTTTACGGTAACCTTTCGGCAAGGTTTTGCCACATTCTTTTGACAAGGTTTTACCGTACACTTTGGCAAATATTTAGGGCAAGTTTTTGGCATGTTTTACCGCGACCTTTTGACAAGTTATAAGGGTGAAAGAGTTTGGACTTTATTATGTCATTTTCCTGAGTTAAAACAAAATCATATTTAATTTAAAGGAGGAAATATTTTTCTCGTATATTTTGTTAATAAGATGGTGTATATATGTTGAGAATCTATTTATTTAGGGTTAATCACGAGGTTCATGTTGTTTACATAGACATTTAAGCAAGACATCCTTATTTATGAACTAAAAAATAAGGCTTAAGAAAAAATGAACTCATTCCATCACGCAAATCCATTTATATATTCTTCTATTTTCTCGTATATAATTCCTCAGATTCTCGTAAATGTTCTCCCCGGAAAATTCATTCATATATTCATTTACAGGGTGCAGCGCTTTTAAAAAAAAAAAACTGATATGGATAAGACAATTTGGAGCAATTGATCGGTAATCCCTTGAAGCAATTGATCGGCCAGACCTAACGGCATACTGAGGTGTACTGAAAGATCTTGTTCACTGTTTCAAACCGAAAACAATGCCTGCATTAAAACAAGCAATTTCTGATACATTTTCTGATATGAATAATAGAAATGTGTCAAATGTTATGTTGCCTATAGGGCTCGGCGTTGTACGGAACTTGATGGGGAACATTTTGATGTGACAATACTTATAAATTTTCATAAACTTCTGTAATCTATATTCGTTTCAATAAAAGTTAATAATTGAGAAAAAGGCCGTTACTTTTGCCGCACACTTTATATCGTAGCTGATACAATGACCGATTTGATTAAAATCATTGATCTTTGCAAAAGTTTACAAGTGGCTGTGAATCCAAAACAAAATAGAGTAAAAATACTTTAACACGTATCTAACGAGTAAATGATTGATAGGAATAAAATAAGAATAATAAGAATAAAATGTGAATAAAATATGAATAAATATAAATAAAATAAGAATAAGAATAAAATATGAAAAAATAAGAATAATAATAAAATAAATATGAATAAAATAAGAATAATAAAAAAATATGAATAAATATGAATAAAATAATAATAATAATAAAATATGAATAAATCTGAATAAAATAATAATAATAAAATATGAATAAATATGAAAAAATAAGAATAATAATAAAATATGAATAAATATGAATAAAATAAGAATAATAATAAAATATGAATAAATATGAAAAAATAAGAATAATAATAAAATATGAATAAATATGAATAAAATAAGAATAATAATAAAATATGAAAAAATAATAATAATAATAAAATATGAATAAATATGAAAAAATAATAATAATAATAAAATATGAATAAATATGAAAAAATAAGAATAATAATAAAATATGAATAAATATGAATAAAATAATAATAATAATAAAATATGAATAAATATGAAAAAATAAGAATAATAAAAAAATATGACTAATATGAATAAAATAAGAATAATAATAAAATATGAATAAATATGAAAAAATAAGAATAATAATAAAATATGAATAAATTTGAATAAAATAATAATAATAATAAAGTATGAATATATATGAATAAAATAAGAATAAATACGAATAAAATATGAATAATAATAAAATATGAATAAAATAAGATTAATAATAAAATATGAATAAATCTGAATAAAATAAGAATAATAATAAAATCTGAATAAAATAATAATAATAATAAAATATAAATAAATATGAATAAAATAATAATAATAAAAAAATATGAATAAATATGAATAAATTAAGAATAATGGGAATAAAATATGAATAAAATATGAATGAATATGAATAAAGTAAGAAAAATAAGAATTGAAAATGAATCAAATATGAATAAATACGAATAAAATAAGACAAATAAGAATAACATCAGAATAAAATAAGACAGAATAATATGTTTGTAAATCAATTTCTACAATGCGTCGCCTTCTAATTTATCGACATAAATGAGCCAATCTATTGATAAATTCCTAAAGGCCCTTCATATGATAATTAAAGAAAGAAAATTCAACTGAACAACGAAAAAACGCTAATTTGAAAAGCTTTTCAACTGTAGTCGCGAGATCTGTCAGGGGTCATGAGCTCCAAATTGGCACGCATATCATTACGGTCCCATAACGAGCACCTGGGTTTCGACATCGTTACTGGGTGACGTAGGTTGTTGAATTCTCTTGATCGATAACACCACTTGTAATACCACATTGTGTTTTCAGCACACAGCCTCTTCGGGGTCCAGGTGCAGCTGGAAAGAAAGTATCGTCAAGTGAAGAATACACATTGCGGAAGAGGAACGGTACGGAACAACGTGAACAGGTTGCACAGAAAAATATACTTAGTTAAATTGTTTGTATCTCGAGAGAACAATATCCGTTATTTTTTCAAAACACGAAACAGAGTCGTATTGATCGTTGACGATAAATTTAATCCCGAGTTGACATCGTGTCTACGCTCCGTGTATCCCCATCCACGTATTTCTGCCCGACTGACAACTAGTCCCTCAGCGCCAACTGATCTACCCTCGAACACTCTTAAATTGATTAACAAAATACATTTCCTTTGTCTTGTAAAATTAATTATGCTTACCCTTCAAAAGTTTTTTAGCCGTCGGCCAATGCAGTTTTGTTCCCCCAAATTTGTTGGAAAAACAAAATGAAAACCCTGTTACGAAAATCTTTAACTAAGTGCCTAAATATACTTTAATTTTTTTCGTACTATTCTTATCATCATCAGTGTTATAGATGATATTTTAGACACAACGTTTCGACCTTTCGTTATCTTCAGGGCCATCTTCCGGCTTCTATTATTTTTGTCTGATAAGCAGTATCTATCAATTATTTCTATTTTGTCTCCGTGATACCAATTCTTTTACGTTTCGACTGAACCATGGTATATTCTTTCACTACCTTATCTAGGAATTGAACTAAAGACAACTAAATGACAGGAACACATGTTACATATAAGCAACCCTTATATCCACTATGACATCGTCCCGAACGATATCAGTGGGGTATATTTGGAGCCTTTTTATTCAATGTCAGACGGTTTGTATATTAGCCGACATCGTGTCAGTTTTTTGACAAATTTATTCCATTTTTAAAATGCGGATTTTTTTTTATTAATCGGTATCACCCCATGTAAGACAGTAAAGCCACTAAGCCATATATATATATATATATATATATATATATATATATATATATATATATATATATATATATATATACAAGGTAACCAAAAATGTTCTGTCCGTTTTTTTATTAGTCATTGAATGAAGTTGAAATATATACGAAATGTGTGTAGCAATTGTTTTCAAATTCGGACAGCAGGAAGTAGGAACATCAGACGTTATAAAAAAACACGCGCACCGTTCCAGGCCATCAGTTATAAGGGGGACAACTGTGAGAATGATGGAAGTGTCTAGAGATCTCGTTCGGGGTTGTTTGCTTTACGACTTCAAAGTGGGCTTATCAGCAGCTGCATCAAGTCGCCGCATATGTCAAGCGTTTGGGGATAGTGCTGTGGATGAACGTACTGCAAGGCGTTGATTTCGAAAATTCAAGTCGGGAGATTTGTCTCTCCATGATGAGCCTCGCAGTGGACGATCACAGGTCTTGAATGACGGAGTTCTGAAGGCGGCCATTGAAGAGGACAGTAGTCTAACGTGTGGTGAACTTGCAAGATAGTTCAACGTTTCCGATGAAACAGTTAGACTTCACCTGCACCGCCTAGGTAAGACGTACAAACTGAGCAAGTGGGTTCCGCAAACGCTGTTGGAGGTCCACAAGGGACAACGAGTGACAGCCTGCGTATCGCTGCTTTCTCGTCACCGTACCGCATCCTTATTCAATCGAGTGCTTACCAGTGATGAAAAGTGGTTTCTGTACGAAACTCCCAAGCGTTCCAGACATTGGTTGTCTCCTCAGGATGCTGTCCCTCACACCGCAAGACAGCCTATTCACCCACGCAAGATTATGCTTTGTGTCTGGTGGACAGGACGTCAAGTGGTTCATTATGAACTGCTACCAACGGGGCAAACGTTCACTGGACACCTATACTCGCAGCAATTGAAACGTGTGCAACAGGCATTGCGCCGGAAGGAGCCAGCACTGGTGACCGCTTCAAGCCGGGACCGAAACTCGACCGATTTAGCATCAGTCGGAGATTCAAACCCCTAGGCTATCGACGAATTTTTGCGTATTTATTTTTTCATAAACACGCTAGGGACCTATATATATATATATATATATATATATATATATATATATATATATATATATATATATATATATATATGCAATAGTTTATATATATATATATATATATATATATATATATATATATATATATATATATATACACTATCATATGTATTATATGTATGTGTGTGTGTGTGTGTGTGTGTGTGTGTGTGTGTCTAAACTGTTGTAAACGCCTCTTTCACTGTAATAGACTATCAGGTTTGAGTGTCACTCAATCGATATGACAGAAAATAAATTGGCTTTTCAATGTCTTCCCTTTTGAAGCGAGCTTTTGTAAGACACTTGCCGACGGCTGATTAAACGCATCCATATATCATTTTTAGGAACGGTCGAGCATATCGACTGGAATCAAGATATCTTTCATGAAATCAAAAGCGTGTTGATACATTTCCGTCAACTTGACCCTTTACCAGTTTAATTCTATTAAGGCTTCTGCTATGTTAGGAATAATTAGGATTGGTCCTTCGATAATCTTCATGTCCATCAAGCTTCAGCACTGTCTTTTCAGTTGCCCTTCACGGTCGCATCTCTAACAGCTGACAGATGAATAGTCTGATCTTCGACAGGTGGTCTCTGATTGGGAGATTGGCAGTTTTGAGAAGTGTGAAACCACTTCTTAACTGTTGTTGTTCCCAGGTCCTCACTGACCCGGGGTGGTAGCCTTTGTTAGGGTCTCAGCTATGGGCAAATAGTGAACCCCCAAATAAAGACAAAACACTATGAAATTATAAAAATACATTTTTATAGTAAAATTACAAGGAATACAATTTTGTATAAAAAATTACCAACAATACCTATTTAATATCTGTCTATATTTCTGAGATGAGGTATTATGTACATTATTTACATTATTCGGACTATTGTCCTCATCTTTGTCGCCATGTTTATCACAACGTTTCGGCCGTTGTACGCTCCGGCCTTCTTCAGGTGGTTGGAATGTCGAACTGAACCCTTTATGTCCTCTCACTGGATCTAACCAACGCCTTTATCCACTGTGCCATGTGTCCTTGAGGACAATACCCGGTTAAGGCAGTGGAGAACTTTCAGAGGGAAATTAACAGGAGATAACTGATAACTGACATTCATTAAATATGGCAACGGAAATAGAACAGTCTACCCCAGTGAGCGAAATAAAGGGTTCAGTTCGACATTCCGACCACCTGAAGAAGGCCGGAGCGTACAACGGCCGAAACGTTGTGATAAACATGGCGACAAAGATGAGGACAATAGTCCGAATAATGTAAATAAAATACCTATTTAATAGTAAAATTATCATTTATACATTTTTAAAGCAAAATGATCAGCAGTACAATTTTAATAGAATTATCAACAATACATTTTATAGCAAAATGGCCCACACTAATTTTATATGTAGCTGAAGGCATACACTTACGTCCGAAATATATTGAGTTAAAACCGTAAAATTGTATTCAAAATATTTAGATTTTGGTATTAAATAACCCCTAAAGGTCCATATGCGACTAAAGAAAAACGACTAACATGAAAGAACTCTTTCATGCCATTAATCCATATAAAATATAACTTCAACAAAACTAGAACATAAAACACACATATCACCGCCTCTAGTAATTATGTCCACACGAACATGTATATGCACAAAATGGAAAACTTGACATTCACATGACATTCACATGACATGCACATGACATGCACATGCTGAAGATAAGATGAAAAGGGAGATGAATTCTGGAGATTGGAGGTTTTGAAGAACGTTAAACCGCCTCTGAATTGCTGTTGTTTCAAGGTCCGACCTCATCCGGGGTGCCAGCGATGGGCAAATAATGACACCATCAAAAAAGACTATGAAAGTATAAAAATACATTTTTATAGTAAAATTACCAGCAATACATTTTTTTAATAAAAAAGACCAACAATAAATTTCATAGCAAAATGACCAACAGTAAATTTTATCTGTAATTGAAGCCATGAAATTGTAGTCAAAATATTTATATCGGCAATAAATAACCCATAGAGGTGTTGATATGCCGCTAAATGAAACCAATTTAACCAACTAACTGTTGTGGTAGGATCCACCTAATTTGCATAGTGGAGTACCGACTATATAAATATGGTTGGTACCGGGAAGACAGAGAGGCGAATCAAGAGATTCAACTAGAGACTCTGTCCGACTGCGACTTAGTCAACACATTCTCCAGAAACGGTCTTCCCAGGAATATACAAAAGACTATATGTAAATATTGTGTACACTTTCTTGTTTCAATACATTTTGTTCTAAGTACATTTCGTGTTGCATTATTATTCCATGCATTAGTCAAGTTTCAACAATGGCGACGAAGTAGAAAGAACCATACGAAAAAAAAAGAATTAATAATTGAGAGTTTTCAACAATTGGGACAAGTCATTGAAGAACCCAGGCTGAAAAAAAAAATTATTAATTAAAAGTCCAACAGTTAACGTAACGACGAAGGATTCTGAACTTCTGGTTATGTAGAACTCGTTAAAGGACGACTAAGCATAAAGGAACGTTCACTCAGAAAAATTTGAAAGGTGTCGCAAACGAATAACGGTGATTTTAAATTGAAAAAAATTATCTACAACGAGACACCCGCTAAAAAGAAAAAAACTGGCCGACTACAAAAACATGCATGGAAGTAAAAGGAGCACAAATACACCGTGTCGACTTTGAAAGGTAACGAACTTTAAAAAATTATTTTTTTTGTTTGTTCAACAATATAGTGACGAATTACCTCTGATAATAAAATCAGAAGTTGTCATTGAAATACGCGAACAGAAGTCGAAAACTAAAAAAAAAAAGTCCGACGGTCTCTGTTCACAAAAAAAAAAAAAAAAAAAAAAATACCAAAGTTGATTATCACGGGCGTGAATGTAAAAGCAAGACATTAAATTAAAAAGTCATACGTTGTTTCGATTTTCTGGTCAGCTTATATGATATCCGTGGATACACAAATTAAAAGTATATTCTTTGTTGCATGAACACTATCAGCTAAAAATGGAGGAATTATCCAAAGTCATATCACAGTTTGCCTTATTAATAAGGGAACAACAGATAGCACAGCAAAAATATCAAGAAAAGCAAGATGAAAGACAGCAAAGATATCAAGAAAAGCAAGATGAAAGACAGCAAAAATATCAAGAACAGCAAGAGGAAAGACTTTTAGAAATTCAAAAGTTAACACTGGAGAAATTAAACAACTATCAGGCAAATGAAGGAAATTCTTCATATTCTAATAACACCATATTTAATTCGCTGGAAACTTTCAACTATGTGCCAGACGAAGAAAAAACGTTTGAAGCGTACTTTAAACGATATGAAGATATTTTCTACACAGACAGTGAAAACTGGTCGAATTCAAGAAAAGTCAGTCTATTACTAAGAAAGCTAGGTACAGCAGAACATAGCAAATTTGTAGATTTTATTCTACCGAGAAAAACAACTGAATTGGAATTCTCGGAAACAGTGAAATTGCTAAAAGAGCTGTTTGGAGCAAATATGTCGCTTTGGCATAAGCGATGGTTATGCATGAATGTCTCTAAATCCGACGATCAGGATTACTTAACATATGCATCTATAGTGAATAGATATTGTGACAATTTCAGATTGGCAGAGATTATGGTTGAAGAATTCAAGTGTTTAATTTTTGCTCAAGGACTGGTATCCAGTAAGAGTGCCGAAATAAGACGTAGAGTTTTGTCTAAACTCGAATCTGAACAAAACCTTACCTTGCAAAAGTTAGCAGAGGAGTGTCAACGGACCGTAAGTTTAAAGAAAGAGTCTAAAAAAATCGAAGAAGCTGGCATTGCTTATATTAAAAAATAAAAAAACAGTCAAATTACCCATCAGCAAAAAATTGGAGTAAAAATTCGGCGTATCTTAAAAATAGACAAGAAAAATTAAATAAAAAGAACGAGGATGGAAAAAAGGTCCCACCATATAATTGCAGACGTTGTAACGAAAGACACTGGGAGGTAAATTGCCCATATAGAAATAAGAAATGTTTCGTGTGCCAAAAGAATGGTCACAAAGCATCGTGTTGTAAAACGAAAAAATTCAATAGCCGAATTAGACAAACAAATTCGAATATCAAATCAGATAGAGATTTGAGGAAATATGTGACGACTGAAATATTTAAAAAGAATATCAAATTTCAACTCGATTCGGGTTCAGATTTAACAATAATGAACTATAAAACATGAAAAACTTTAAAACGGGCTACAATAATGAAGTCAACGAAACTCGCTCGAACGGTAACTGGAAAGGAAATTAACTTCGAAGGCGGGGTCGTTAAAAAAATAAAAGTTTTCATTCTGAAAAATGGTGAAAACTTGTTGGGTACAGATTTTATTGAAACATTCGAATTGTGGGATAAACCGTTAAACTCATTCTGCAGAAAAGTAGAAAGTAATACGCAAACAAGACAGGACATTAAAGATGAATTAAAGAAAAAGTTTCCGGAAACCTTTACACCTGGTCTTGGAAGATGTAACAAGTTTGAAGCTAAATTTGAATTAAAGGAAAATACTATACCAATTTTTAAAAAGAAACGTAACGTGCCTTTCGCAAGTGTAGAGAAAATTAACGAAGAACTTGATAGGTTGGAAAAAATGGGAATTATTTCGAAAGTAGAATCTAATTCATGGGCTGCGCCGATTGTGTGCATAAAAAAGAAATCAAACCAAATCAGAGTCTGTGTTGATTTTTCGACAGGGTTGAACTCGGTAATTAAGGACTACCATTACCCGTTACCGAGTCCGGAGGAGATTTTTAACAAGTTAAATGGTGGAGTGATATTTTCAAAAATCGACTTATCAGATGCCTATCTCCAAATTCCCGTCGAAGAGGAATGTTCGAAGTTACTAGGGATAAACACGCATAGAGGTTTATTCAAGTACAACAGGCTTCCTTTTGGTATTAAAGTGGCACCAGCCATTTTTCAACAAGCTATGGACGTCATGTTGAATGATTTAGACTTTGCGTGTGCCTACTTAGATGACATCATAGTAAGGAGTGCAAACGTCGACGAACATCGAGAGCACCTCAATCAAGTATTTAAAAAGATTCAGGACTTTGGATTTAAAGTCAAAGAATCAAAGTGCGAATATGGTTTGGAGGAAATTAAGTATTTAGGTCACATAATCAACAAAAATGGCAGATTTCCAGATCCGGAAAGGTCTATTGCGATTAGAGACATGCCGACGCCCACTAATGTGGCGACGTTACAGAGTTTTCTGGGGCTCGCAAACTATTATCAAGCGTTCATTAAAGGAATGTACAATCTAAGAGCTCCGTTGAATGAACTACTAAAAAAAGACAAGGCATGGGAATGGACGGTAGAATGTCAAAAAGCCTTTGATGAAATAAAGAAAATGCTTACGGCTGACCTCTTTTTAACCCATTACAATCCAAAACTTGATATTGTAGTGGCAAGTTACGCTAGTTCATACGGGGTAGGAGCGTGTATTCAACACATACTGCCAGATGGTTCTAGAAAACCAATTGCACATGCTTCGAGAGCATTACTCCCAGGAGAACGAAGTTACTCACAGATAGAAAAAGAGACGCTGAGTATCATTTTTGCCATAACAAAATTTCATAGATACATCTACGGCAGACATTTTATGTTAGAAACGGATCATAAACCTCTGATCACTATTTTTGTTTCAAAGAAAGGGTTACCCATTTATACGGCAAATCGACTGTTAAGATGGGGAACCATTCTTCTCAATTATGATTTTCACATAAAGCACCTATCATCCAAAAATATAATTCATGCGGATACTTTATCAAGACTCGTACCGAGTCAAGAAGAAAGATTCGAAGAATCAATTATTGCAAATATCAGAGCAGATTATGAGGTGAAAAGCATGGTAAACAACATTGTAAGAGAGCTACCGGTTATATCAAAGGAAATAAAAAAAGAAGCTGAAAGCGATGATTTCATTTTATAAATAAAAAGAAAAATAGTAGCAAATGACAAAAAAGTTCAGGAGATTTATTCAATATGTGACGGAATTTTATTATATGGTGAGAGTAGTAGTACCAAAAAAGTTGCAGAAAAGAATCCTACGGGACTTTCATATGGGTCACCCGGGGATTAATAGAACAAAAAGCTTAATGCGAAGCTTTGTATATTGGAAAGGAATGGATGTGGATATCGAAAACATGGTTCATCGATGTAAAGGGTGTGCGTTAGCAGCTAAGGCACCACCTATAATACACAAACCGTGGCCCAAGACGGATCATCCGTGGACAAGATTACACATTGATTTCGCTGGTCCAGTAGAAGATTATTACTACTTAATAGTGGTAGATAGTTTTACAAAATGGCCGGAAGTACTACGCTGCAAAAAGCCTACGTCCAATACCACAACAACTTTTTTGCATGAACTATTTGCACGGTTCGGTGTGCCAGAGTGTATTATGAGTGACAATGGTACACAATTCACTTCTGAAGAATTTAAGGAATTTTGTGAGTTATATCAAATTAACCACATAGCGACGCCGCCGTATCATCCGAGATCCAATGGACTCGCAGAAATATTTGTCGATACGTTAAAGCGCGCTCTGAAGAAAGCCTCAGGAGTTCCAACGGAAAAGGCGCTTCAGCAATTCCTACAAGTATACAGAATCACGCCAAACCAGAGAACACAATCAAACATGGCACCAGCTGAACTAATGTTCGCTAGGAAAATTAAGTCAGTATTTGACAAACTTTTGCCAGGAAAAAATAGAGTAAAGAATACTATGTATACAGCTAGAAAAAGATACACCGCCAGAGAGAAGGTGTTTTTCAAGTGCTACAGAAACAACGTTGAGTTCTGGGAGCGAGGCATAGTGGACAAGAGAATCAGTGACCTGATTTACATAATTAAAGGGCCGAAGAATACTCATAAAAGGCACCAGAACCAACTTAAAAAATGTTACGTTCTAGAGCATGAAGAGAGTATACCGGATGAGGAGGAAGATCCCATTGATGTAATGTATGATATTTTTCAAGTAGAACCTCCGCAGAATACTCCTGAACCGAGAAGATCCGGTAGGAAACGAAAGTTCACGGACCCATTGGACGTGAATCCAAAACGGAAAAGATATTAAAATTAAGCGGATTGACATATACATATGAAGTATGCAAATGGGATCTACAAAGAAATAGCCATAATCATCATCCCATATAGGAAGCCAGTTTGAAATCCAAAAGGGATTCCAAGGCTTGGGAGGGGGTGTTGTGGTAGGATCCACCTAATTTGCATAGTGGAGTACCGACTATATAAATATGGTTGGTACCGGGAAGACAGAGAGGCGAATCAAGAGATTCAACTAGAGACTCTGCCCGACTGCGACTTAGTCAACACATTCTCCAGGAACGGTCTTCCCAGGAATATACAAAAGACTATATGTAAATATTGTGTACACTTTCTTGTTTCAATACATTTTGTTCTAAGTACATTTTCGTGTTGCATTATTATTCCATGCATTAGTCAAGTTTCAACACTAACCAACCTGAAAGAACTCTTTCATGACATTAATCCATAATATCCTACAATTTCTTAAAGAAATCAAACTGTATTCCAAAATATAACTTCAACAAAACTACAACGTAAAATACACATATCACCACCTCTGGTAATGATGTCCACACAAACGCGTCTATACACAAACGCTATGTATCATCTACCATGTATTCAATCGTGAAAGTAGGGTGCCAGGAAGCGGTGTAAATGGTTAGAAAGTTTGTCTCGCTCGAACAATTACGACTGAATAGTGAGTTCGATCCTCATTGGGTATCACATATTTTCAGCCTTGTGCCACATCTAAGCTACGCTTGGAAAAACACTATTCAATTGTGAAAGCAGAATAACGTATTTTTATTACTTCAAAGCCCTCAAGAAAATAAAATTTCGGCATTAAATGACCCATGAAGAGTTGATATGCCGTTAAACATACCAAATACCAAATCAAAATGAAAAAATCTTCGATAGGTCGGTATCTATTTTCTGTAAACCCATGAAGAAAATAAATCGCTGTTTCCCCGTCTTTCTCTTGCTTTCAGTGTTTCTCGTGAGTGTTAAACTCTCGAGGCCCTCTTTCCTCATTATATGCCTAAACGGTTTCAGTTCTTTCTGATTGTGAGCAGTAATTCCTCTGGAGTTCATGTTCGTCTTGGAGTTAATTTCGCAAATACTCTGTTCATATTATTCCCCGCATTCGTCGATAGAACAATGTCAGTATCATTCTTGAATAACGATCGGCATAAGAATATTTTTATTAATTGCTCACCAAGTACAAAGCCTAAAAGTTAATCAAGGTAAAGACTTACTGAATGATGAACGTAATAGGCGGAGGTAAGAAGTGAAGATTATGAATATATATAAAAAGATAACGGTTAATATTGTAACGATCGAGGAAGCATCCTCTCGGGAGTCTGTTTCACAAGGTAGCGATTCTTGGAAAGAATGGGGCTTATTTCTTACTAATGAAATAATAAAGGAATGAGCATAATTCATTCTTGTGTATGTGGAATAGCAGGTCAGTTGTGAAGGCCTGAACTGGTAGAACTGGGTGAATGTAGTTCGTCATAACTTTTGCCATGAAAATAGCGATGGAGATGCTTACGACATTTCGTCTGTGGGAAACGGTTTGTAGACTGGAATATAATTCATCATCCACAAGTGTGCGTAGATGGATATGATTCGCTAGGAAGACTGGAGAGTGGGCAGTTCCAGCTCTATTATGGCCGCGATACTACATTTTTGGTCAGATCTGCAGGAGAGGTAAAGCACGTTCTGGAATGGGAAAGAAATCGACCATTTCTCCAGTTGATGCCTGGAGTGAACTTGAGCCTCAGTAGGCCATCAAGGTAACCTGAAATACCTCCAAAATCAAGCTAGTACGTTTACTCATGCTGTGGCCTTGTTAAGGTGATGAATGAAGACACAGGAGATGAACTGAGTTAAAATAAATATATTAACAGAAACAGTAATACAAATATATACAAACGAGAGTTTTACAGCAAGAATGTTCGGTCCGTCTGTCAGAGCTGACTGCTGGAAACTTCAGCCTCCAAAAAAAGAGTACCTGCTCCTATTTATAGCTTGGAGAGTCCATGCGTGCGTGGGTAGATTACCATAGAAAATCACCATACAGCAGACACTACTCTCAAACTAATCATGATAAACGGTTGTTCTGACAATAAGGATTCTTGGTTGAAAGAATTTTACTACTAATAATTGTGGTATGTACAATTATATAAGAAATCTTTCTCATTATCAGCATCGTTATCATCATCTTTATTATCATCATCGTCATTATCATCATCGTGATCTCGATCATAATCATCGCCGTCATCATCGTCATAATCCAAATCATCATCACCATCGTCATCATCATCATCATCACCATCGTCATCGTGATCATCGACGTCATTATCATAATCATCGTCATTGTCATCATCAGTCTCATGAATGGGTGTGGTCGTAGGGTTTCTGTGCAGCTGAGCACATGACCATCCTCCCGCCACATATCTGTGTTAAAAAAAATCGGACTGTTATTCATTCTTGCGTAGCGTTTCTTGAGCAAGTGAACTTGGCCATACCCATTTCTCTCTAGGTCAAACCATGATCTTTGCCATCGGACTCGTGTTGGATATCGGTTGAGGAATACCTTTGGCCTCAATTCCGCTGCATCAGAGAGTGAGCGGAAGTCGGAATGTGTGATATCATAAACAGGAAATGACTAAAATAAACAGGACGCACAGGTGTCCTGAGCCTTGAATAAACAGGACGCACAGGTGTCCTGAGCCTTGAATAAACAGGACGCACAGGTGTCCTGAGCCTTGAATAAACAGGGCGCAAAGGTGACCTGAGCGGAACGAAATACGTGCTTGCGTGGGTGCATCTAGGAAGAGGTGTAGTCACACGAAGTTGCAACATGGCCACAAGGAGTTGCATAGGTGACATACCGGAAGTAGATGTATCCACGTGAAGTTGCGTGTGTTTCCAAATGTTATAAAAACGGTCCAACTCTTGGTC
Organism: Acanthosepion esculentum; assembly: GCA_964036315.1. Classification (NCBI taxonomy): domain Eukaryota; kingdom Metazoa; phylum Mollusca; class Cephalopoda; order Sepiida; family Sepiidae; genus Acanthosepion; species Acanthosepion esculentum. The sequence goes on along the minus strand of OZ038492.1, from coordinate 32,236,081 downwards.
TGTAAGAGAGGCTGGCTAGAGTTTTACCGAAATTTTTTTCTTTGTCAATTCCTGTGTGCACAATCCTAACCTCTGTGATTCTCCCTCACTCTACCCAACTGCCGCGCCTCGAACAATAAAGCTATTTATATATTTTTTATATATAACTGTTCGGCGCCTTATTTGAGTTTAGCAGCAATATACAAACCTTGAAGGCTCGCATTGCACACGAGCACCTGATCGTTTGTTACAATCAGAACTGGAATAAGAAATACACCAGAAAGAAGCAAAGTATAAAAGTCGGTCAGTTTTTCCAGCAAACTCAAAGATCGCAAATTTCAAGGCAAGTCAAAGCAATTAAAATCATCATGATAGGTGGCGGGGGTAAAGCAGGAAGGAAAGAAATAGTAAACTGTTTAGTAAGTATGGACTTGGATCGCGGCGAAAATAGGTTCATTCATGGAAATCGAATGGCCAATTAATGACCAACACTTGGTTTGGAGGACACCTCATGCGCTTTTGTACATAGAAATGCATGGCATACCATACTAAAAACCGAGAGAGTTTGCGTAACTATCAACAAACCCAAGTGCTGACAGTGGGAGCGATCGCAGCCCTGTGATAAGAGAACTAAATTTAAAATTTACAAAAATTAAAGAAGTCCAAAGCAATACCATTCCATTTGTAAATAAACATATAAAGTTACATTTAAGAACATCTATAGCCGTTTGGATGAGGTCAGTAAGTCAAAGAGGAACACCTAAAGCGAACCATTATTGACACCAGCAAAAGAAGTTGTCCCAACGAAATAAAATAATAAAATTCTCGACCTAATGAAAGATAGAAAGTAGATAATGCAAAGAAATGGCACAGGGTATATGAACACCCGAAATAAGTGAAAGCAAATAAAAGGTGTCTCATAAAATCGAAAAACTGCAGAACGCAGACGCAGTCAGTTTTGCGCCATATGTGATAGACGCATGGACGATCATACGGCTTTCAACTCATGACCGACGAGGCAAAGATTTTCCCGCAGTAGGTTGCTATTACTTTTTGGGGTAGATTGGTTGCCAACGAAGCTTATAGACCCAGTCTGTCCTGCTATTTAACCCATATTTGTGGACGAGGAGGAGGGAGAATACATTGATTTATACTTTCCCCAAGTGTATCAGCGCGTAATTGATTGAAACGAACCCGACTGGAATTCGAAAGCTGCTCTCCGATTTCCGAGCTGATATCCATTATCCCACACACAGCCATGCATGAGACGATAAAAGAAATAGTGGCATAGAAAAGCTGCTCTTCGGATGGATATACAAAATAAAAAATAGAGTGAATGAAAAAGAAAATAGTAATACCGGAATAGAATTAAAAACATCAGAGAGTACTTACATGACAACGGAGCAGAGAAATCCAGAACACATTAAAAAACAAACAAAAATGGAAGGACCCCTAATATTAAAATTTTATGTTAGGTTAGCAGGACTCAAGATGGCGAGTACAAAGCAGACGAGCAGGTGAGGTGATTATTAGATTCGTTGATTTTCAACAAATTTCGTAGAATATTTCAGATTCCAGTTCCTTGTTGTTCTGAAACCTTTTTCTCTGTCGACTGTTATTATTATTATTGTCACTAAAAATGTTGCTTTTAAATGAATATTTAGTCGCCAGAATCAATACTTTTATTCTGAAGTTGTGGAGAGCGAAATTAATGGTTTTATTTATTGAGTTATATTAGTCGCCGAACGGTAGCCATCTTAAAGCGAGAAAAATAAAAGATAAACAAATGCTTAAATAGAATCCTAATTTGTATTGTTCACATTTTAAGGCCATAATCGCAAATGAGATCACAGAAATGAGGAAACGAGAGAAGAAAATGTAAATCGCTCAATTTAGTGTTTTATCAAACAAGGATTACATATTTCAATTTAGTGTTTCTTTATTATTTCTACTGACAACTTCACATCTATTCTATTTACGTTATACAGTCGCCCGTGCATATCAAGCTAGAGTTTTGAGAACAGTGAAGATTATTTCAAACGCCATGATAAGAATCTTCATCAGATTTTGATTGCTTTTAATGTCTAACTTTCTTTTCCATTACATTAAAAATAGAAAAAAAAGTATTTTAACTGATTGCGTCGCACCTTTTTATCTGTGGCAAATATATAATTAGTTTCGTGGAAATCAGATTTCGGAACTTGAGTGAGCAGAAAAAAATAACGGTGTCCAAGAAAAATTAAGAAAATTCATTTTGATTGGCTTAAGAAAGTGAATTCAAATTCTGTCGCTAAATTGTGATTGGTCGCAAAAAAAAAGAAGGAAAGAAACCCTTTTAAAAGAAAGTCTGTCTGTTTCAAAAATTAACTGCATCAAAAAATGTGCTTGACAAAATCTTGATTATGTTGAGAAAATTTGAAAAACAGTTGATTGGTGTAAAAAGATATTTCCCCGCGTGAAATCCAAGTTTGAAATTCATAATTTCTTGAATAAAAGACAACGTAAAGAAGCGATGAGAAAAGATGAACAAATCTGCTGTTTTGCGAAAATTGCAATTGAACAAATATAATTGGTATGGAAATTTACGTTGAATTTCATTAAACTAATTACAGAAATATCAATACATTGTCTTGAAATACAACACTGATTTCTTTCTCAATTTCCCGTCTTGGTCTTGATAAAAGAATTTATAACCGCCAACTATTTCAGTAACATTTTCCGAAGGGTTTTTTGTAACAGTTTCCGAAGGTGTACAAGGCTCTGGGGAGACTCAAGGTAGAGGGTTACAGAGTAAGATGCACAGCTTATGCGGATAAGTGAGGAAGATAACGATTAAATCTAGACTTGTACAGGTTAAGATTGCGCTGATCTGGTCAGCAACCTCTTCGGAGACGCTTCCACAAGCCAGTGTTTCCTTGAAAGAAGCTACTTGAGTGGGACTTACATCTCACCAGGGAAATACGAAGGGAATGTGGTTGGTGCCTTACAATGTGCATGACATGGTCCTTGAAGGACTGGTGGAAGTAAGGCGTGTAGTTTATCTGAACGCTCTCCACAGAAATAGCCAGTGCAGCGAGAGGCTTCCGACGTTTCGTCTGTGAGAATGGGGTTGTAGGGTGGAAAATAATTCGTCACCCGCAAGGACGCAGAGACGCTATTGGATTCTATCGATAGTGGAAAGTGAAGACGAGGCGGCTCCCGCCCATATATTGCAGCATTTACTCCCTTTTCGGCCTGATCTGTTGCTTGCAGAGGTAGACGATAGCAGAGGAACGGATCATTTGTTCCACGAGGCCTGGGTCGAGTTTAAATCCTAGTAGGCGGTCAAGGCATTGTGCGTGCCCGAGGGAACGTCTGCTCATCACAAAGGCATTAAGTATTACCAGCCAGTTTTTCCCCCATTAAGCTGCAAGAGCTATATCAGAAGAGAGGTCTGCGAGAGACAAAGTAGAAAATCGACTAATATTGATAGGCACTTATTTCATATTAGTTCTACGCCGGAAAATACCAGGTATAACTGAAATAGAATTAATATTACAATTTCTAAACAAAGTTTAGATTCGTCGCTTAGAATTTTGTTATATGGGAATAAAGTGTCGCTGCCGACACTTGAGTTTGAACATAGATCGCCAGTGTGCAAACACAGGCGATCCCATTATTGAATTAAGTGGATCACGTGACGAAAGAATAAACGCATATATAGGAAGTCGCGTGACATCTAAATGATCGCTATACCTCGTCAATCCTGAGTATTATACGTATCGCTATTTCTTGTCTATCCTCTATTCTATACGAACCGCTATTCGCTACTCTATTAAGTATACTATAATAGTACCATTACCATTAACTACAATATTACCATTACCATTGTAAATAAGTTCTTTTAAAACTTTTTAAAACTTAAAAAAAAATGTTGAAGTGGAAATAATGACAGGATAGCACTGAAACGTCATAACATATATATATATATATATATATATATATATATATATATATATGTGTGTGTATATATATATATATATATATATATATATATATATATATGCACACACACCAGCGGTAAATAAAAGTAAGTTGGGACCATCCTGCATTTTTATAAAATCGCCTTAAAATGAAATATTTTTAAAGTAAAAGATAACAGTGTATTTGTTTTTTTTTGTCATCCTTTCTTCCGACTCCTCTTGCTACATAAAAGTTCAAATTTGGTTTCGTTTGTCCAAAATACATTTTGCTGAATTATGGATCTGTTCTATGGAAACATTATATTTTTTTCACCATTATCACTCCAGTAAACTTTTTGAAACTACAAAAGTGACTGCAGATTTCATTCCGGTCAAGGGAATCCTAAAAAAATAACGATATCATTCGATTTTGTAAAAAATTGCTATACCACCTGGTGTACGTATAATTGGAAAAAAAAATCATTTTTCATGAGGACAATGGTCCAAAATACTCTTCTAACTTATATCGAATCAAGAAAAAAGTATCAACATTTTGGAAATGACCTCTTACACATTGAATTAGTATTGGATAAATTTGATAGGAGAGTTCGGAGAGAATATCCAAAAGAGTGAGCTTTTCTAGTGTTTCAAAAATGCTTGGTAAGGTCTGTCATCTACTTTTTTCAAAAGCTATCGGAATGAATGTCAAAAATTTGTAAACCAATAAATAAGACTGGCAGTCGTTTAATTGACGAAAATAAAATAATATGATGCTGTTATATTAATTTTTTATAGTTAAGTGCTTACGCTTTTTCAAAATAAAAGCAAATACACTGTAGTTACTGAAATTTTACCTTTTTATTTCATTTCATTTCAAGGCGAGTTTTTAAGAAATGCAGGTTAGCCCCAAAAGCTTTGCTTGCAGTATATATATATATATATATATATATATATATATATATATATATATATATTATTCAGAATAATATATATATATATATATTATTCAGAATAATACATATATATATATATATATATATATTATTCAGAATAATATATATATATATATATATATATATATATATATAAATATTATTCAATATAATATATATATATTATTCAGAATAATATATATATATATATTATTCAGAATAATATATATATATATATAAATATTATTCAAAATAATATATATATTATTCAGAATAATATATATATATATATATATATATATATATATATATATAATATTATTCAGAACAATATAAATATACATTATTAAGAATATTATATATATATATATATATATATATATATTATTCAGAATATATATATATATATATATATATATATATATATATATATATATATATATACATTAATAGTAATACTCGGTTGAATAATCAGAATACAAAATATCTTTCTTCATGCAAAGTATATTCAAATATGAAATGGAATTTATGATTATAGTGATATGAATCTATCTACATAAGTAGCATCTAGTGCATGGTAAATCCTAAATGTCGGATTTTACAGATGAAAGTGTAAACTTACCAACATATTTCGTACCCAACCATTAAGAAAACCACTTACAAACTAACCCTAATGATAGTCACTGTGTATCTTTGAAAGCCTCTGTACTTAATTCTGACCAAACATTCTCGCAAAATTCCGCCTCTTCGCAACCTCTCTGCACATAATCAAAGAAAAATGGTCTTTTCACTCGATAGCTGTTTGAATTTGCGAACACAGAGTCATGTATTAAATTGTAACGCGGATTCTGTTGATCGTTATTCTGAGTGTAGACAGTTGAGTCGAGGATTGAGGCGGCAACAGTGGAGGGCTCGGGTGGTGAATTCTTCAACTGCGATGTGTTCATTAAATCCAGCCCGCACTTTGCTGGAGTTCCGATCTTCTCGAAACAAATTGGATTACGGATACGTGCTGCAAGCGACATGACTGATAAATGCTGAGAAGTAACGGTAGAGAAGTTCCGAGGGAATTAGCGAAATATTATGAAACATATGCGGACTCTGATAGCAGATTCCCGACTTGTCTGGCGCGAATAAGACATTCGCGAAGGCAAAAAGTAAAGCTTAGAGGATATACCGAAGGGAAGAGGGTTAGAATAAAACATCAAGTAACCCGACTAATGAGGGTGTATAAATGGATGGCAGAGAAAGGACTGTGGAAGATAATAAGACAAACGTTGCTCAGAGCTACACTTGATAGGAAGTTATGGAGAGCCATAATCGCCCAGGTCCTGAAGGAAGATGGTCCTGAAGGAAGATGGCACAAAGAAGAATTAGAGGTAGTAAATTCTGTAAATATTTCTTCTTCTTCATGCACCGTGTCCCTTCTGGATGTAGGCGATCAGGGGTCTCCACAACTTTCTGTTCCTTGTAGCTCTTAATAAATTTTGTCTTTCTGTTATTTATCCTATACCCTGTTCCACCATCCATTTATTCAAGGTCACTAAGGGTTATTTTCCTCTGTCACTCTTGCCTTCAATCTGTTCTGTGGGTATCAGATTTTCCAAACCCTCTTTCTACAATATCTGCCCTAGAAATCCCCTGTGTCTCTTTCCGATGTTAAAGAGAAAATATTTTAAGACAAGAAATATGTAAAGAGAAGAAAACTTTCCAGACAAGAAATAATTAAAGAGAAACAATCTTTCCAGACAAGAAATATTTAAAGAGAAAAAATCTTTCAAGACAAGAAATATTTAAAGAGAAAATTATTTTGATACAAGAAATATGTAAAGAGAAGAAAACTTTCAAGACAAGAAATATTTAAAGAGAAACAATCTTTCAAAACAAGAAATGAAGAAATCTGTGATGAAAAGAAATCAAGTAATCTTTCAAAACAAGAAATCTTTCAACGCAAAGTTAATTTATTATGGATTTCGTTAATCGGACTGACTTCCTCATCTTGGTTGCTTTCCTCACAACGTTTCGGCCGTCTGATCCTCCGGCCTTCTTCAGGTGCATCTCGAACTCGGGAACCGTCGGTCTGGAATTTCGAACCCAACCCTTTATTGTTACGGGGGTACCATGTTCTCGTTCCATTAAGGCCATCGCTGCCGCTACTACTGCTTGACGCCATCGTTGCTGCTGCTGTTGCTTCTATCATCGTTGTCACCGCTCTTGCTTGTCGCTGCCACTGCCTTTGCTCGGGATTGAACTCAGAACATCGGGAGAACTTGCAATCACTGTTTCAACGTCCTAGTCGCCTCGGCCATGTGTCACTGGGACGATCGTGTATGAATTTTTGGTATATTTAAACCTAAGTTGTTATTCTAGGTTCTCTCTTACGATTAGGGGTGCCCAAATCGTGTTCAGTTCTATACTTGGTCTGCTCAGGAGGTTGGTATGTCCTAGCATGTGAGCTGTTTCTTTGAGTTTTCTCACTTTCCAGTGGGGATCAGACGGCCGAAACGTTGTGAGGAAAGCAACCAAGATGAGGAAGTCAGTCCGATTAACGAAATCCATAGTGAAAACCCCTCATCCCAAAAATATAGACAATTACTAAGTTAATTTATTGTTTCTATTTTATCTAAATCGTCGTCGTTGCTCACATTTTCGATCCAAGGTATCCTCATCATCCTTCTGTAGAACCACATTTCTGTTGCTTCAAGTCTCTTCTTCATCTCTGAGGAGATCGTCCATCATTCGCTGCTATATAGGAGGGAAGATATCAAGTAACAGTTCAGTATTGTTTTTTTTTATTCTAAAGAAGTTTTTTTCTGTCTCTTAATAGTCTGCTTAGTAGTCTGGAATGCAGCTTTGGCCATCCCAATACGTCTTCGGATTCCAGTGTCAGACATTTTTTTCCTCTGTTAAAACACCTCCTAGATATTTAAACATTTATTCTGTTCGAAAGACGGCAACATGAACACAATGTAGACAGGTTGTGATTAAGATCAGTGGTTTTGCAGCAACCCCAGCCAGGTTTTCGACCCTTGTTGTCCTTACTGCAGACAACATTCAGATTATAATCACTTCTAATTTTTCTGTATTTTCTTTTGCTATTGCTATGGAATATGAGTTTTACATAGTAAGTTATAGAGAAAAGAAAATCTTCGAGTAATCTATTTAACGGTCACAGTCAACCGGGTAGCAGACAGGAACTGCATTCGATAATAAGGGGACAGATACTGCTTAGAGCTCCTTATCTTAATAGACAAGTTTATGCGAGACATCTTTTCGAGCACTGCTGAGAAGGAGATGTAAATAAGGCTTGAGAAAAAGAATATGCGGAATCTAATAGTACTTTCTACATTTGTCATTCAGGACTAAGACATTCAGGAAGATATTTCGTAGTTCTATGAGTGTTATTATTCGAGTTTCCGCTTTAAGAAAAGGGAGGGAAGAAGGAAGGAAGGATAAACAATTCGTGCAAGAAAATGGGTCGATGGGTTTGAATAAGTTAATGAAATCATGTTAACTGAGCATTACTTAAAAAAGAATTATGAGAATTAAAACACAGAATATTGCTCTCAAATAGGCTTTAACCTCTACATTGAATAAGACAAAAATTAAGAAATCTTTCGAAAGAAGAAATCAAAAAATATTTCAAGACAAGAAAAATCAAGATATATTACAAAACAGAAAATCAAGAAAAGTCAAGACAAGAAATCAAGTAATCTTTCAAAGCAAGAAATCTTTCAAGACATGAAATCAAGAAATCTTTCCACACAATAAATATTTAAAGAGAAGAAATCTTTCAAGAGAAGAAATATTTAAAGAGAAAAATATTTTAAGACAAGAAATATTTAAAGAGAAGAAATCTTTCAAGACAAGAAATATTTAAAGAGAAAATATTTTAAGACAAGAAATATGTAAAGAGAAGAAAACTTTCCAGACAAGAAATAATTAAAGAGAAACAATCTTTCCAGACAAGAAATATTTAAAGAGAAAAAATCTTTCAAGACAAGAAATATTTAAAGAGAAAATTATTTTGATACAAGAAATATGTAAAGAGAAGAAAACTTTCAAGACAAGAAATATTTAAAGAGAAACAATCTTTCAAAACAAGAAATGAAGAAATCTGTGATGAAAAGAAATCAAGTAATCTTTCAAAACAAGAAATCTTTCAACGCAAAAAATCTAGAAATCTTTCGAAACTTGAAATCACGAAATATTTCAAGATAAATAAAAAAATCTTTCAAAACAAGAACACATTCAAAATAATAAATCAAGAAATCATTCAAAACTAGAAATCAAAAGATCATTCAAAACAAAAAAACATTCAAGCCAAGAAATCAAGAAATATTTCATGACAACAGATCTGTCAATATCAGAAATCATGCAAAACAAGATATTAATTAATCTTTGAAGACAAAAAAATCAAGAAATATTTCATGACAACAGATCTGTCAATATCAGAAATCATGCAAAACAAGATATTAATTAATCTTTGAAGACAAAAAAATCAAGAAATATTTCATGACAACAGATCTGTCAATATCAGAAATCATGCAAAACAAGATATTAATTAATCTTTGAAGACAAAAAAATCAAGAAAAATTTCGAAACATGAAATCAAGTAAACTTTCAAGACAAAGAATCAAAGAAAATCTTTTACTACAAGAAATCATTCCAAATAAGAAACCAAAGAATCTTTCAAGAAAAGAAATCAAAAAATGTTTCAAAATAGGAAGTCTTTCAAGAAAATTCCAGAAATCTTTCGAAACAAGAAATTAATATATCTTCCTGGCAAGAAATCGAGAAATCTTTAAAGACAAAAATCTTTCAAAACAAGATCTCAAGTAATCTTTCAAGATAAGAGATAAAAAAAATCTTTCAAATCAAAAATTCATTCAAGACAAGGAATCAAAAAAACCTTTAACACAAGAAATCTTTCAAACAAAAGAATCAAGAAATCTTTCAAAACTAGAATTCAAAAAATCTTCTAAGATAAAAAAAAAACAAGAAAACTTTCAAGACAGGAGACCATAAAATCAGTCTTTCTCCGTACTATATTAGTTGTTGTTAGTCTTTCGATACCTTATTCGCGTTATTTTTCGTACGTAATTTAATGCTTTACCCTCTACAAGGCTCTAAAGCCACTCGACGTCGAGGATTACTGAGTAAGAAGCACAGTTTATGGGGAGATGTGGGGAAGATAACGGCCAGTTTTGGAGAGATCGGGGAAGCATCAACTTGGGAGTTGCTTCCACAAAACAGCGGCATCATGGGAATAAACTGGTGTAGTGGAGCTAACATCTGACTAACGGAATACGAACGAAATTAGGGTGGTACGCTACAATGGATATATTTCTGTGGAATAATATACCTACACTTTCTCGAATTCATTTTCCCCAAATCATCTGTTTGTTTTGTCTGAATTTGATTCGAATAAATTATTGCTAAATTCCTTGTTAATAGAAATATCGCCAAAAAACGTGCTTTGATTAAATTCTCAGAAAAAAAATCACTTCTACTTACATCCCTAAATACCTAATATATATATATGTATATATGTGTGTGTGGGTGCGTGTGTTTGTATATATATATATATATATATATATGTGCGTGTGTGTGTTTGTGTATATATATATATTTATATATATACATATATATGTATATAAACATATTTATATATATATATATATATATATATATATATATATATATATATTTTAATATCGGTTTTGTAGTGCGTATTCAATTTATGTAACGTAAATCATTCAAACGAAATTTGTTTTTCGTTTGAATGATTTACGTTACATATATATATTTATATATATATTTACACACACACACACACACACACGCACACACACACACACACACATATATATATATATATATATATATATATATATATATATATATATATATGGGGAGTAGTGCTATCGGATATAATTAATAATTATATTTGACAAGGCTTTCTAAGATGTCGCCAATCGTCGCTTCAAATTAAGCTCCAAATGACTACCGCATTGATTTTTTTTCAAACAGTCAGGGAAACAAGCGCTTGATACAACATAGTTTTTAATATCACTCGTAGGGCTTATTAAACAAATCAAAACATTTATTCACTCTATCATTCCAGGGAGAGAGAGAGAGAGAGAGAGAGAGAGAGAGAGAGAGAGAGAGAGAGAGAGAGAGAGAGAGAGAGAGAGAAAATTATGGCGTCGTGGGAGAATGAAGCCATAATTTCAGATGTATTTTCGTTACAACTGCGTTGACATCTAGCATAATGAGGTAGGATTTCGGCTTTTACACATCATAGTTCACATGACTTAACGTTATTTCCCTCCACCCAACCTGATTAGTTTTCGGAATTTTCTAACTAAGAAGACAAACAAAAAAAAAAACTTGTCGAAACAATGAAAAAGAGATTAAACATCGTATCTGCAAATTTCAACTTAAACATTGTTCAAGCAAGTTATGAAACATTGTATAATGTAGATTGAAAAAAGAACTTGAAAAATAGGCTAAAATACAGAATAGATAAATTATAGAATAGTGTATAGAGTAGAAAAAACAAAAGACAAAACATTGCTGATAGAACAACTAGTTAATAAAACATGAATACAGATCGGTTATCTCTATCTAAAAAAGGCAGGATGTGTGTGTGTGTGTGTGTGTGTGTGTGTGTGTGTGTGTGTGTGTGAGTGTAACGAATGCACGGCCGCAATTTTCGACGGATTTGCACCAAAATTTACATTCACATGCTCCAAGTTAGAGAAAGGCCAAGACCGACTTTGCATTTCCCAACTACCATCGATAGTGGAAATAATCGATTTTTTCATGCTTCTATGGCAGTTTTCATGTAGTTTGCGGCCATTTTCTAATTGCCAGAGTGAGAGCCTATAGCTGGCTGCCACGAATAGGCAGGAAGATTCTATTGGCCAGCGTGAGAGCCAAAAGCTGACTGTTAACTAGCATGCTAGCATGCAAAAAAAATCGATAGCTGCATTCGTCACAAGTGGGAAAAATTTAAATCTGCATGGCAATTGGCTCATTCGCTTGCTTGTCTGTCCTCTACGTTGATTCTGATTCCGCAGAACTGGGATGGTTGTGAAAAAGTATTTGTTGTTAACATTCTTTTTTCATTCGGTTTTTCCAGTTACGAGTCCTTTTTAAAGTTGATCGTTTTGTATTCATTTTGTTTAGATCTTTTTTCGTAACAGATTGAATAGAGCTTAGAAAAAATTCGCAGTGTGAGATAGGCAAGAGGTAAGGCATGTAGCAACATCTGCACGGCAAAGGGCACTCCTTTAAAGGCAAGGAAGGGCAAAAATATTTAAAGTCAAGTGATAGCGATTGATGTACGATTTTTGAATCAAGCTCGGGCAACGCCGGGCCATTCTGCTAGTGGACTATATAGATTATAAAATACAGAGAACAGAACATTGTGGATAGAATAGATAGAGTATAGAATAGATAAAGACTATTTGATAGAATAGGTAGAGCACAGAATAGAGAAAATACATATAGCTTTCTTGATAGAATAAATTGAATATCGAATACATAGAATAAACAGGAATTTACTGACATAAAAACAAGAGGATAGAATAAAAAATAGAAAGCCTTAATGATAGAATAGGGTATAAATTAGCATAGATACTATATAGAATAGATAAATCATTAGTGATGGAATAGAGATCATAGAATGGAATAGATGTGCAAGACTAGATAGGATATAACACGGAATAGAGTAAAGACTGTAGGAATAGATAGGACATTATTGTTAGAATAGACATAGCATAGAATAGAATAGATAGAGCATACAACAGAGTAAAATCTGTAAGAATAGATAGGACATTATTTTTAGAATAGACATAGCATAGAATAGAGTAGATAGAGCATAGAACAGAGTAAAGACTGTAAGAATAGATAGGACATTATTGTTAGAATAGACATAGCATAGAATAGAGTAGATAGAGCATAGAACAGAGTAAAGACTGTAAGAATAGATAGGACATTATTGTTAGAATAGACATAGCATAGAATAGAGTAGATAGAGCATAGAACAGAGTAAAGACTGTAAGAATAGATAGGACATTATTGTTAGAATAGACATAGCATAGAATAGAGTAGATAGAGCATAGAACAGAGTAAAGACTGTAAGAATAGATAGGACATTATTGTTAGAATAGACATAGCATAGAATAAAATAGATAGATCATGGAACAGAGTAAAGACTAAGAATAGATAAGACATTATTGTTAGAATAGACATAGCATAGAATAGAGTAGACAGAGCATAGAATGGATAGAATAAATAGAGGATTGCTGATAGAACAGATAGATTAATTCTGATAGAATAGACAGAACATCAAATGGAAGACCATAGTATAAGAATTACTGATAGAGTAGCGATATTAGATGTATAACATCTTTGATGAAAGGTTTTAGTTCAAGAAAAGAAAATGAAGGAAAGAACTCATATTTTAATCGCGCAGAAAAATATATCAAAATATTTATTGGGATATTATTAACTCAATTTTTTCATTTAACAATAATGTTGAACTGAAGAAACTCGAGTTTCCTCAAATTCTTTTATTTTGCTGATTCGTTTTTTTTTCATCGCTACTTAAAGGTTTAAATATCGATTACTCCACCTCAGTCAGTCAGTTATGTGTCATGCGCGATACACGCTTAGGCGATCATGTATCTTTCGAAACATGACTGACGAGGCAGATTTTTTTCCCCGCAGTAGGTTGCCATTTCTTTCTACAGTAGACCAGTTTCCATTCAAGGCTATAGAACCCGCTCTGTTCTGCTATTTAACAATAACTGGGTGGGGTGGGGGTTAGAAGAAGAGGGTTCATACCTTTCCCAAAGATATTAGCATGTAAACGAATGTAATGGATTGAACTGGAATTCGAACTTGGCATATATACAAGGAATCAGTTATGTGCCATGCGTGATACACGCTTAGGTGATCATGTCTCTTTCAATACATGACTGACGAGGCAGATTTTTCCCGTTGCCATTTCTTTCTACGGTAGACCAGTTGCTATCCAAGGCTATAGAACCCGGTCTGTCCTGCTATTTACACATAGCTGGAGGAAGAAGAAGAAGATTCATACCTTTCCCAACGGTAATAGAACGTAAGTGAATGTAATGGTTTGGGCTGGAATCCATTACTCCACTTGCAGAAAGAAAACGGAATTGTTGAGATGTCTAAATGCTGTGTGTGCTAAAATGGCTGATTACTTCACTTTGGCGTTTCATTATTCTCTTTGAATAGCACATTACATGGCTCGTATATCATTAGTATATCTGTAGATCGTTAGTACGGTAACAATCAATACTAGTGTCCATATATTAATTTTACGATTGGTAATTGTTTTAGCAAATACATTAAAAACTAACTTCGAAACTGATCAGACAGACAGGTGGAGTTTGAATAGAGGAAGCATTTTTAGTTGCATCTCATCATGCATGGTTTTTAATCCCAGTGTCATCCTGTTAATTATTAGCTTTATTTGAACTATTCTTCTTAATTTGATTATCATTGATTTTTGCTATAAGTAAAACGTTTCGAGCAAATACCCTCTGGTTTTCTTCACTTGGGCATTAGTTTGAATGATAAGATATATATGTGACTATTTGTTTACCATGGGCGATTATTGGACATCAGTAGTAATTTTTGGATTCGTTAAATTGAGGTTACCTTATAATATCTGGTGCGTACACTAATAACGACATTACATTATAACGGCTTGTGCATACAGTAATAAAGATATACATAAAAGTGCCTGGTGCGTACAGTAATTAAGACATTTTCATTAAAGGACAGGGAATACAGTAATGAACGTATTTCCTTATAACGGCTGTTGCGTACGGTAATGAAGACATTTCATTGTAAGGGCACAGACATACAGTAATGAAGATATTTCGTTATTATGGCTGGCGCGTACAGTAATGAAGACATTTCATTATAAGGGCACAGACATACAGTAATGAAGACATTTCCTTATAACGGCTGTTGTGTACAGTAATGAAGACATTTCATTATAAGGGCAGAGTCATACAGTAATGAAGACATTTCCTTATAACGGCTGGTGCATATAGTAATGAAGACATTTCATTATAAGGGCACAGACATACAGTAATGAAGACATTTCCTTATAACGGCTGGTGCATACAGTAATGAAGACGTTTCATTATAAGAGCACAGACATACAGTAATGAAGACATTTCCTTATAACGGCTGGTGCATACAGTAATGAAGACATTTGCTTATAGCGGCTTGTGCCTACAATAATGAAGACATTTTATTATAAGGGCAAATACATACAGTAATGAAGGCATTTCCTTATAACGGCTGGTGCCAACTGTAATGAGGGGATTTCGTTATTATGGCTGGTGCGTACAGTAATGTAGATATTTATTTATGGTGTATAGCGCTGACTGTAATGAAGTCATTTCATGATAACGGCTTGTACGTAGAGTAATGAAGAAAATCTATTTTAAGGGCTGGTACGTACAGCAATGAAGACATTTCATTATAACGGCCTTAAAAAAAAATGCTGAAAATACAGACACCCACGGCTTAGGTCAATAACGTATGCTAGGAATGTCAATATCATTTGTTTGGGATTATAAATATGGAAGCTTTTCAACAATCGGATAAAGAGGCAATGTCAGTGTTCTTGATTTCTCGTTCCCTTTCCTTATGGCTTGATCCGGACGTGTGTCCGTAAGCTGTACGTTCATAACAAAACTGTAAATGTCGATTCCCCATCGCTGCCTCACGACGAAGTGTTCTGATGATGTGATGGCTATAATCGCAGCTTTAAAATATCTCAATGATTTATAGTATACGAAACAAACGGAAGCAGAAGATCCATGTGTTTTGGCAAAGCCAGTCGCCATATGATTACTAGATTAAACTTCTGAGCATTACTTGAGTGGACGGCAGATGTAGGCGCCGGGATTGTCGCATCAAGCGGAAATCTTTCTCCTCTTGGGGATTAAGAAGATCAAAACCGAAATGAGAGAAGGTAAAAAGAGAGATTCAAGGCGACGAACACGAAGGTAAGACACACAGAGACTCAACAGAAACACAGAGAGACAAAAGTGGGGGAAGACACACAAGTAAGACAGAGAGAAAGAAAGTGAGAGAAAGAAAGAAAGAATTAAAGAGAAACATTTGACAGAGACGAACGCGGTTGTGAAGACGCACAACATATATATATATATATATATATATATATATATATATATATATATATATATAAATAAACAGAATGAGATAGATATAAATAAACAGAATGAGATAGATAGATAGATAGATAGATAGATATAAATAAACAGAATGAGATAGATATATACAGTGTAACCCGGATATAAGAGAGTTGTCGGGACCGGAGAAGAAGTATCTTATATCCGGGGTTCTCTTATATCCGGGTTTGGTCTATTTTGTTTTATTAACACAGGCTCTAATTTGGGACCAGATAAAATCGCTCTTATATCCGGGTTTCTCTTATATCCGGGTTTCTCTTATATCCGGGTCTCTTATATCCGGGTTACACTGTATAAATAAACAGAATGAGATAGATAGATAGGTAGATAGATATAACTAAACATAATTAGATAGATAGATAGATAGATAGATAGATAGATAGATAGATAGATAGATAGGGTGAGAGACTGGAGTGAAGTAACAAGGATCACTATGGAAGTGAAGACCACAAATAGAGATGTGATAGAGACGCACACAGGGAAAAACATGGAGTTGAAGACACACATGGGAGAATAAGAAAGAGAGAGAGAGAGAAAGAGAAAGAGAAGAAGAAAGAAAGAGAGCGAAAGGGAGAGATGGGGAGAAACGAATAAGGAAAAACGCAAAGGCGAAGACACACTTGAAAAAAGAGAGAAAGAATAATGAACAGAGCGACTTGATGGTGACACACAGAAGGGAAAGTAAAAACAAGGACGCACTAAATATAAGAATAGGAACGAAGGACGAAGGCGAAGAGGCTATATATATATATATATATATATATATATATATATATATATATATATATATATATATATATATATACATATATATATATATATATCCAAGTATAAGATTGGTGTACACGGAATAAATTCCTATAACCAAAAACTACTATTCTTAAAAGTGTGCTCAATACAGCAAAGACGAATCGGGGAAAACGAAAAGGGGTAGAAACACAAGAATAATTAAGAAAGGCAACTCGACAAAGCCGAATGGCGACGATCTCAGAGCGAAGATACACAAAAGAAAGGAAGAAAGACCCGACAGAGACAAATAGGGACAAACTTAAAGTCGGAGACACGGACATAGTTAGATTTACATAACTCCAATGGGACGGGCTACTTTATTGATCTATTTCGTGCATAAAGTATTTTTCTACTCGCAAATGACGCCAAATCTCGGCGTTTATTTTAAAGATAGATCGTTCCTACTGATGCATTCTCCGCTAACATGCGTTCTGTTTCTTCAGGACGTGGGGCATCATGGCTCTCCACAACTTCCTGTCCTTTGCAGTTCTAAGTAAGGCTTGACTACTTACTATTATTCTTTGTCCGAAGATGCATTGGCGTTGAGCTTTACATTTTTAAATTGTTGGCATCTGATATATCCAGATACATAATCTAGCCCACTTTTTTAGGTTGTCGGAGTTAGCTCCTCCTCAGTTTCCTTAATCCTTCAACAGGGGTCTCTCTCCCCTGGCTACAAATACTGGCTGAACCTTCGCCTCTCTCTCTTTTTTGACCCAGGCCTTGGGCCGCTACCTCGCGCGGAGGTGAGGTAAAATCTCTCTCTTTTTCACTTAGGCCAATATGTGACCTCTCACAGATACAGCGTTTCCCAAATTCTGGGAACGCGCTAAGAACAATACACTCCGACATTCTTATGTAGCTGGACCGGCCAGCAGAAAATTTTAACCTTCTGATATCTCTTCACATCTTCACACCACGGTCCGCTACAAGGTCATTTTTCTATTTTTTTTTCCATTCGGTTACGCCATTATTTCTTTAATCATTTCATCCCAAACAAGGCAATAAAGCCGCTAAGACGCAAGGACTGCTGTGTGTTACAGAATATGAGAAAAAGAACACACTATTAAGAAGAGAGAACAATAAAAGAAAAGAAATTAAGAAAACAAAAGATAACGATTGGAATTGCATTTAAATGTTTGACATCCAAGTTGAAAGGAAAGCAAAAAGACGAATGACCGGCCCATAAGTGCAAGAGAAGAAACTGTTAGCATAGAACCTACGTGCACCTCTAGCCATTTCGACTGTAAAATGATGAGAACTTAAATTCATAAAGTCTAATTACAAAATAGGAAAGCTCACTATATATATTATTCGGACTATTGACCTCATCTTTGTCGTCATATTTATTACAACGTTTTGGTCGTTGTACGCTCCGGCCTTCTTCAGGTGGTTGGAATGTCGAACTGAACCCTTTATTTCGCTCACTGGGGTAGACTGCTCTAGTTCCACGTGCCATGTCTAATGGATGTCAGTTATCAGTTATCTCCTGTTAATTCCCCTCTCCAAGTTCTCCAATGTCTTAACCGGGTATTGAACTCACACTCGTTGGGTCCTGTCACTGGATCTAACCAACACCTTTATCCACTGTGCCATGTGTCTTTGAGGACAGTGAGCGAAATAAAGGGTTCAGTTCGTCATTCCAACCACCTGAAGACGGCCGGAGCTTACAACGGCTGAAACGTTGTAATAAATATGGCGAAAATGATGAGGACAATAGTCCGAATAATATAATCAGTGTGCATAATAATACCTCATCTCAGAAATATAGACAGGAAAGCGATATTTATTCTGTTTAAATTACAGAAATGTGGCACGAAGGGGGATTGGGGAAAGGACGGTCTTCTGTCTTAACTATAGCTTAGCTAGCCGCAAACACTGACCCAATCGTAAGAACAATGTTCCTTACACCAAAACAACACATTTACACGTACCTTTCCCACTACAACCACCGCAACACCTCACTGTCTCTATGAAAACACCAACTAGACCCCATATTTACAATTCAGTGTCAGCGGGGGGAGGGGAATAAAATAACAATTCTAAAAACTAACCTCAATGAGTATTTACAATATGAATACAAAATATAGAGAGGAAAGCCCGCCAGAACAATTACCATGAAAGTATTTATAGAAAAGGCATAGGGAAGCAATTTTAAGGCAGTCGGAAAGTGACTGAAACCTAAATGAATTAAATAATTGTTTTTACTTTAAACTCAAAAAATGTACACGAATTCAACGACCTGTTCGGTCTGAAAAAAAAAATAAACAATAACAGAAGTAAACTTCTACGGTTAAGAAATTTAGTCCTTGCAGGTCCTGTCCTGGAATCTTCTCGAAAAAAAGTAAAATAAAAGAAGCTGTCAAAAATTCCGCTAATTTTTGATGGAAACGAATCTAGTTCTGTTTCCAAAGAATAGAAAAGACACATAAAATGTCCTGGTAAAAATAGTAGAGTTGCGAAAAAAGAGGCTATTCGAGACTCGTAGGTGAGTTAACAATAGAAGCCGCTTCGCCTATTAACAGGACCCTTTTTAAGCCCAAAGCACAACCACATTTTAACCAGGTGGGAGAAAACAAAAAGATTCAGTCAAATCTCGCGAGCAAACAACAGCGGCCCTTACATCCGTATAGGAAGAGTACATCGCTGGTAACTTTTATTTTCCACAAAGCAGACTTTAAACTACGACTAAAAATAGGATACAGATCGACTTTTACACGAGTACGTACAATAAGTGTCACAAGCGAGTTTGGGATACTAATATTAACGACTTTGTTCTGTATTGCCTTCTGCCATGTTATTCGGGGATATGTTAAGAAGGCGCCATTTTGGAAGGCGACTTGGCTGAGAAATCGGACGTTTTTTTAAACAAGTCTTTATTCGGGTGTTGTTGCTAGCAAAAATATAAATAAAGCTATAGACACCAACTGAGTAGTTTAGGTAGCAGTCCACTTCAACTTCAGATAAAACATTTCAGCGAACTCAGAGTAAAATAAAATAAATAAGATAACAATTCGAAAACATTCAGGAACAAATCCTGAAATATTATGTTTTGGACTGACACATATTTTCTTTAAATAATCATTTTTTTAAAATCACAACCTTTTCGACGGAAAGAATGAAATCTTGACAAAAATGAACGCTATTTACATTATTCGGACTATTGTCCTCATCTTTGTCGCCTTATTTATCACAACGTTTCGGCCGTTGTACGCTCCGGCATTCTTCAGATGGTTGGAATGTCGAACTGAACTCTTTATTTCGCTCACTGGGATAGACTGTTCTAGTCTCACGTGCCATGTCTAATGGATGTCAGTTATCAGTTATCTCCTGTTAATTCCCCTCTCCAAGTTCTCCACTGCCTTAACCGGGTATTGAACTCACACTCTTTGGGTCCTGTCACTGGATCTAACTATCGCCTTTATCCACTGTGCCATGTGTCCAACCACCTGAAGATGGCCGGAGCGTACAAAGGCCGAAACGTTGTAATAAATATGGCAACAAAGATGAGGACAATAGTCGGAATAATGTAAATAGTGTACATAATACCTCATCTCAGAAATATAGACAGATACTGAAGGATCGGATAAATATGGCAACAAAGATGAGGACAATAGTCCGAATAATGTAAATAGTTTACATAATACCTCATCTCAGAAATATAGACAGATACTGAAGGATCGGATAAATATGGCAACAAAGATGAGGACAATAGTCGGAATAATGTAAATAGTGTATATAATACCTCATCTCAGAAATATAGACAGATACAGAAAAGAACGCTTTGTTACATCTTTCAGCCCCAAGACTAGATCATTTAAAATTACGCCAAAAAAACAACAAATTGATAAAGATAATCATAATTTTTCGTAATCATATAAGGATCGAACTCAGTTCAATACTAAGAATTTCCTAAATTAGAAATGCACACTTGAGATTATCGTTAGAAACAAAGAAAAGAGTACTAAACTACAAAGTGCGGCAGAAGTCCCTCCGACATAAAGATCCCCAAAATACTTTACAAAGACATTAGCTAGATGACGACACCATTGTCATTAATATCTTGTAATTAAGTAGGAAGTATTTATTATAGATATACTGGA
>OZ038492.1:32187561-32210061 GCA_964036315.1 Acanthosepion esculentum | reverse complement strand
TCTGATATAATCCACTAGGGTTTACCCAAGATTTATCGGACACACCCACTTTGCAAATTTTGCCAAAAAGGCCAAGCTTTAATTCATCTTGGAATTCAGAGAACCCGGTAGCGCCTGTTCATATTTAGCTCTGTACTGTACGTAAATCTTTCCATATTTATCTCCGCGCAATTCTAGTTTCTGTTTATGTCAGCAAGGTGGGCTTAATTCTATATTTCGAGTCCCAGAAAATGTAGATCATCAGTTGTGAAGTCGGCTTCTCATTCTTCCACTCTCCAAACGACGAGTCAACGATTTATTTGAAAAATGAGCAATGTCAATCCCTCTCTTTTAAATTCTTTCTCTCTTTGAACAGCTGTTAGGGAACTGTATGAGATCTGGTGTAGGGAACTGTATGAGATCCTGTGAGTGTGTGATGTTTACTTCGCCAGCAGTGTGCACGTAATCGCTCCCAGCCAGTGTTGTTGGAATATCCGTCGTTCAAGCGAGTATAAATCCCACTCATTCTCAGAACGAACCGTCGTAGCAAAGAGAATGAAATATAGACGAGTTTCTTCCGTAAAACGTTGGTCGGTATTTATAAGTGAATTCTATAACATATCTCTGGCTTTAAACTGGGGGGGGGGAGCTGTGATTTGTGAATATTGTTTTTGGTACAGGACTCTGGTCAACGAAGACAAACATTAGAACGGAAATAAAAGATGCAATATTAAATAAGATGAAGTGGAGTGACTGGGTTGATAAACGGTTTGAAATTTTGGAAGTTTTTAACTACAAACCGCTTCCAGAGCAGTGGCGTTAATTGATTATTCCAGCCATAACACAGTCTTGGATCACACCTTTAGTAAGACAATTCGTTCAAAAGAAGAAGAAGAAGAAGAAGAAGAAGAAGAAGAAGAAGAAGAAGAAGAAGAAGAAGAAGAAAAAGAAGAAGAAGAAGAAGAAGAAGAAGAAGAAGAAGAAGAACAATGACAACAACAACAACTAGAAGATGATGATGATGAAAAAGAAGAATGATAAAGAAAGTACATAGAGTTGAAAAAAATAAGAATATCCTGAAGATGAAGAATAAAAAAGAATGAGAAGAACATGAAGGAGAAGAAGATACTTATGATGATGATGATGATGATGATGACTATGAGGATGATGATGACGATGATGATGGTGACGATGATGATGACCATTATGACGGTGATGATGATGATGATGACGATGATGATGACGACGATGATGATGACGATGATTATGATGACGATGATGATGATGACGACGATGATGACGATGATGATGATGATGTTGACGATGACGACGATGATGATGACGATGACGATGATGATGATGATGACGACGACGACGACGATGATGATGATGATGATGATGATGATGATGATGATGATGATGATGATGATGATGATGATGATGATGATGATGAAAAAGAAGGCAAAGAAGAAAGATGATAAAGATGAGTAAAAATAAAAGATGATGATGAAAAGTAGACAAAGGAATCATAAGAAGATGAAGACGAAGAAGAATAAATTTGAGGATGATACTAACAAACAGGAATATTGTACGGAAAGATTGTGTTGCGCCAATCTTCCATAGGGAGGAGTATCCGTTTGCTTACCTTGAAATAGAATATTCAGAATTCGTATTTACTTTGGTACAAATAATGGCCGCTGAAAGCGTTGCTTTTATCGCAGTCAACACATTGCTAGATGTAGGATAAATGAGAAGATAGGAAGGAAAAACGATAAGAAAGAAACAAAGCAATGAAAGAAGGAAGGAAACAGGAAGAGAAAGATGACGATAGTGAAGAAGGCGTACAACAATGATGTTGAAAGGAGATTAAAGAAAGAAAGCAAATAGAAAGAAAGAAATGTTTTTCCGCATATTAGACGTAGCTTTTCATAAGACGCAAGTCTACTTTCAAAAATGAGACAGTCTCCAAATGTGAGGCTTTGGTGTTTTGTTCTTCAATTGTTGGTGTAAATGTAGCAGGAGAGATTTGAAGGATTTTCGTTTATAAAGAAAGAAAATATGAAATAAAGAAAGAGAAAAAAGAGAATAAAAGGGAAAGAAAAAAAGAAATGAAGTGGTGAAAACGAAAGAAAGACAGGAAGAAAGAAAGACAGACAGACAGAAAGGAAGGAAGCAAGAACTGAAATAGTGAGAACGAAAGAAAGAAAGAATGAAAGAAAGAAAGGAAGAATAGAAGAACGAAAGAAAGGAAGAAAGAAATGAAATGGTGAGAACAGAAAGAAAGAAAAAAACATGAAATGAAATGGTAAGAACGAACGAAATAAATAAATAAATAAACAAAGAAATGAAATGAAATAGTGAGAACGAAAGAAAAGAAGAAAGAAAAAATGAAATGGAATGGTGGGAACGAAAGAAAGAAAGAAAGAAAGGAAGGAAGAAATAAATAAAGAAGGAAATTAAATAAAAGAGTGAGAACGAAGAAAGAAAGAAAGAAAGGAAGAAAAAATAAAATGGTGAGAACGATAGAAAGAATGGAATATACAAATGAAATGGAATACTCACAACGAAAGAAAGAAATGAAAGGAAATGGCGAGAACGAAAGAAAGAAAGGAATAAATAAATAAAGAAATGAAATGAAATGGTCAGAAGGAAAGAGAGAAAGGAAAAGAAATAAAAAAGAAAGGAAGAAATGAAATAGTGAGAACGAAAGAGAGAAATAAAAAAGAAAGAAAGAAATGAAATGGCGAGAACGAAAGAAAGAAAGAAAGAAAAAAAGAAAGGAATAAATAAATAAATAAATGAAATGAAATGGTGAGAAGGAAAGAGTAAAAGAAAGGAAGAAAAATAAAAAATGAAATAGTGAGAACGAAAGAAAAGAAGAAAGGAAGAAATGAAATAGTGAGAACGAAAGAGAGAAAGAAAAAAGAAAGAAAGAAAAAGAAAGAATAGAATAAAGAAAGAAATGAAATGAAATAGCGAGAACGAAAGAAAGGAAGAAACAAAGGAAGAAATAAATAAAGAAAGAAATGAAATGAAATGGTGAGAAGGAAAGAGAGAAAGAAAAAAGAAAGAAAGAAAAAAGAAAGAAAGAAATGAAAGGAAATGGCGAGAACGAAAGAATGAAAGAAAGGAAGAAATAAATAAATAAAGAAATGAAATGAAATGGTGAGAAGGAAAGAGTGAACGAAAGGAAGAATGTAAGAAATGAAATGAAATAGTGAGAACGAAAGAAAGAAAGAAAGAAAGAAAGAAAGAACTTCCTATCTTTTGTTGCTCTGAATAGCTTTTTACTCTTTACCATCCTGAAATGTCTTTGTGCAATTAACCATCCACATAAACACGTTAAATCGCTTACCCACTATTATCACTTGCTTTTTTTTTCAATCATTTTGTCCTGTGAGTGTTCACTTATCCTATCTTTTCCTTTGTTTCACAGGAATTAGAACTGTCTCTTTCTAATTATATATTTTTTTCCTTAAAACATTTCCGTTGCTCAAATGCTCGGTCCATGGTTTCGATAGAACTCCATCTCTGTCGCGTCAAGACTATTCTTTATCTTTGAGGAGATTGTCCAGCATTCACTGTCATATCGGTGATTAGACATGACAGCAGTTCAGCCCTGTTTTTAAGGACATTTCTGAAAGAGATTTTTCTCTATTTCCATATGGTTTCGTGTTAAACTTTTTGTCTTCTGTTATTACATTATCAAACTAGTTACTGTTTTTTGTAACTACACGACTTTGAAGTCCCCAATACTAGCACACACGCTGAGTTGCGTCTTTTGCTGGTGAACATGCATTTTGCGTTTAGTTTGGGTTTCGATTTTGTTTTAGTTAATATCTTTATTTAATACTGTCTTCTTCGTTGTTGTCGTCACTGTCGCCGTATTTCTTTTGCCCTGTTTTCTTTCTTTCTTTTTCATGGACGATCATAGTATCAATAAAGAAAAAAAAATTCTGTGGAAAGTAATCTTCACAGACACCTTTTCTTTATTACCTGTGAATTGCAACCATTTCTTGGCAAAGGTACGAAAGTGATTTTTTTCCGGCGTTCTACATGGTTTCTACATTTTACTTCTTCTTCTTCTTCTTCTTCTTCTTCTTCTTCTTCTTCTTCTTCTTCTTCTTCTTCTTCTTCTTCTTATTATTATTATTATTATTATTATTATTATTATTATTATTATTATACACTACCTCGTCTTCCTTCTTCTTCGTTTTCTTTCTTTCTTTCTTTCTTTTGCAGGACTTAAAACGTCATAGCTCTTCACTGATTTTTTTTATTATCTGTGTATTGCCACCATTTCTTGGCAAAGATAAGATTTTTTCTAGCGTTCGACATAGTTTTGAATTTCTTCTTCTTCTTCTTCTTCTTCTTCTTCTTCTTCTTCTTCTTCTTCTTCTTCTTCTTCTTCTTCTTCTTCTTCTTCTTCTTTCTAGTCACTGCCGCCGTCTTTCTTTTCCTCTGTTTCTCTTTCTTTTGCAGATTTTAATTGATCATAGCTCTCTACAGACACCTTCGCTTCATTATCTTTGAATTGCCATCATTTATTGATGAAGATAATAGAGTTATTTCTCAAGCGTTCTACATGCCTTCTCCTAAACTGGCTGCCATAAAAGGTTTGAGCGTAAAGTCCATCCTATTACCCTTCACGTATAAGATATTAAAAAAAAATAACTCGATCTATGTGTGGCTGCTTTGGAGAAAAGTAAGAACGAGGAAAGTTTAAAAAAAAATTAATTTCCTTTCCTGTGAGCCGACAGGAAGTAATTTCAACGTCTCGATACGCGGTGACAGATAATATCACGTGTTTCAATAGACAACCCAATTCCATATAAGTGCAGGGTTTCGATTCAGAACATATACAGGGAAAAGGCGGCAAAGAAAAGCAATCCCCACTGAATTTAATAAAGTATTAAAAAAAAAACAAACTTTTTTTGGCAAATATTAAAAATTATTTTTTTCCAATTGTTTTATAAAGTGAAATTGCATGGTAGGCTTAACTTCATCTCAGCTTCCCAGTTAACCTTTTTTTTATTTCAGTACAAGAGAATTATTCGCTAAATTTTCGGAGAAATCTTGCAGATTAAATGCTGGTAATTTTCTGGAACTCTACAATCTTGTTCTTAATTCTGATTCTCCCGATGTTCTGTTACCGTTTTCTAGGTGGTGTTCCAAGTTCACCTATTAAGACAGGAATTTTTATTTTACATTCATGCTCCATAGCTTCTTCAGGGATTACGGTAGGATCACCGAAGTTAAGCAACGCTGAGCCTGGCCAGTACTTAGATGAGAGACCACTTTAGAATACCAGGTGCTGTAAGCATAGAGATTTTCTAAGCCCGGCTTAGATGTGGCACAAGGCCGAAAGTATGGGGCACCCAGTGAGGATCGAAATCACTACTCAGCCGTAATTGATCTAGCACGACTAGCTTTCTAACCATTACACCACGTCGAGGTCAGGTGCTGTAAGCATAAATGGTTTAGTGTACAATGACTTGCAATTACTAATCGGAGAGCTGAATCCCAATTTCCGCGCAAATAACCCTAGAAAAGGTTTTAATGCACTTCTTCTCCCAACAGCCATGGGTTAAACAGTAAGACTTGTATCACTAAACCGTTATTATCTCCCCGCTCAAAATTTTTTTTTTACAATCTAAAATATCTTCTGCAAAGATATAAGCCTTAGAAAGTGGATCAATTAATCATAGCTTCTTCAGCTCCCTAGCGAGATCCTGGTATTTAACAACTTTTTCAGTTGCTTCGAAGTCCTCTCTTTTTTATCATATGGAACAGCAAAGTCAATAATTTGACACTTGTTATTCTTCTTATCTATAACAATAAAATCGGGTCTTTGGTTTTCACTCACACTATCTGTTTGGTATGAGAAATCCTATAATATCTTCCCGATTATCATTATTATTATTATTTGCGTATATTATGTTTTCTGCTTTGCATCCTGTAGAGCCGGTTTCAAACTATGGTCCTTAGGCACTATAGGAGAATTGTCATTTAATTGATAGCACTTTTCTTAGTATATGGGATATTCTGAGTAGGGTGCTCTTCTAAGCAACTTGTATGTTGATGTTACCTGGGACACAGTAAAACTGTTCATTCTTTTTCCCTCGAGGCTCAGACCTCCGATTACTATTGGTACAGCCTCAGTCTTTATTCCCCACATCCTGTTAATCTCGATCTCCAGGTCCTTGTATTTGAACAATTTCTCTCAGATGTTAATGCTATGTCAATAAGCATACACTTCCTGAATTTCTTGTCTTTTATGATAATATCAGGTCTATTAGTATTTATTTTCCTGTCAGTTTGAATTGACATATCCAAGAGGATAGTTTCATGGTTATTTTGAGTAACTGTGTCTGGTTGGTTCTCATGCCATCTCTCAGTGGTTTCGATTTTGTGCTTCTTGCATATCGTCAAGTGCACATATGTCGCTACTTTTTTATGCATATGGGTATATTCATTTGTTTGCTAGTTCCAGACATCCTGAGATAATATCGGCATTTACAACATATTTTCCGTAGATTCTACATTTCGGGTTAGTTCTATCCTTGATTATTATTATTATTATTATTATTATTATTATTATTATTATTATTATTATTATTATTACCAATTATTATCTGGTCATCCTTATTAGATGATAAAATCAAACGCAATTTTCAGGCATAAGGCGAATTTGCACGGAGATAAAAGAGTATTGGAAGCATACTTCTTTCTTTTTATGCGCCATGTCCTTTCAGGACGTAGGCGACCATGGCTCTCCGCCTCCCTCTATACCTTGCATCTCTCAACAAGTTCCTTCCGCCTGCTTCATCCCCCAGACCACGTTCAGTCATCCACCTGTTCAAGCCCGCCAGGTATGTCACGAACGGCTTCAGCTTGTCTCTCTTTCTCGACCCGTGAGTATCAGATTCTCAAGGTCCTTCTTCCTCTATGCGTCCCAGAAACTCCAGCTGCCTCTTCCTGGTGTTAAGTATAAGCCTACTCCTTGGTTGCATCCTCTCTAAGACCTCATCGATGCTCATAGGCTCGGCCCATGATATCCTTAACATCCTTCTGTAGAACCATATGTGCGTCGCCTCGAGTCTCATTTTCATCTTTGAGGAAATCGTCCAACATTTGCTGCCGTAAAGAAGAACAGATGTCACGTAACGGTTCAGTATTTTTTTCTTCGTTACCAAAGAAATCCTTTTGTCTCGCAATACTCTACCCAGCTTTTGGAATGCGTCCTTGGCCATCCCAATACGTCTACGGATCTCAGTGTCGCACTTACCGTCCTCTGTCAAGACGCTTCACGGATATTTAAACTTCCGCGTTTGCTTGATTCTAGTGTTGACGACCTGCAAATCGCGTTTCAGGGAAGCATAGTAATGGTTTAATTCGACATTATCTTAAGTGCGGCTCTCAAGAATGGCGACTGAAACAAATTGCGAATGAAATCGCTAAAAATTAATATTACCATAGTTTTATACCAGTACAAATCCCAGAAAAAACACAATAAAAATTGTAGCAAAATCTTATTAGTCATCAGTTGGCATGGAAAATTTGCTGGAATTTTCAAAATATTACATGACATCTATTGCGCAAGAATATCAGCGTTTTAAAGAAAATTTTTACCAATCCGCCTGTAGTTTCTTTCAAAAGAAATAACAACATCAGATAAATTTTAACGAATGCATGCGTCCATACTTAAAACGACATTGGAGTTTCGGATAGTTGTACCAGCCAAAAACACTCGTAGTAGAGGAAAACCTTGTGCGCTGTGAACAACATGAGTCAAGTTAATTTTATCACAAATTCAAAGAGAAACATCGCGATATATAGAGATTGAGTTAATTGTACTGATTCTCATATAATATACGCTGCCCAATGATTTATGTGAGTTGCACAACGGAAAAATTAAATAAAAGTTTCAATGGACACAAGTATGATTTCAGGCAAAACAGTGTAACATCAACGGAGCTTGCAGAACATTTTATTACTAACGACTGTAATTTCGACAAATGTACATTCTGAAAAAACATTCAGAATCAATCGATCTGTCTACCCTTAAAATACATAAGGATGATTACGTAAGCAAATTATTAACATCCGGTGGAATGAACATAATGACAGGAGAGCTCCATAAGATTTATACTAAGCTGTCTGATTAATTCCTCTTAGTAAATAATCAACTAACGGATAATTCCAAGATGAACAAGATCACCATTATATTAAGCATGTTTCAGTTACATGCCTTCACACGTTTCATTTGTTTTGATGCTTTCATTACAAGTACAGCCTTTTTTTGTTCATTCCAAGACAAGCAACAATAATGCAGCGCTACTGCCTAGCTAAACAACAGTAGCAACAGCAGCAATAGCAGTAGTGGTAGCAGCGGAAAAGCCCGGCAACGCTTCCTGGCGGTGTTTGGAAGGAGGTGGTGAATAGGGGACGCTAGACGACAAGCACCTCCTCCCCGCAGCAGGATGTGCCGCCACTTCAACACCATCTTCGGCCAGAGGAGGTGTAGAATCAACAAAAGGAACTGCTGCAACAAGAAGAGCAGCAACACCAGCAACAACGAATGCACCAAGAAGAAGCAGTGCAACTGCAGCAAAAGCAGTAACAACAAAAACAACAACTAACAGAAACAGCAATCAAAAGAGCAACAACAGAAACAACAACAAAAGCATCAGCAAAAGCATCAATGGCTGGACTCGTATTTGGAGGCGGAGGAAATGCCTTCACCTCCGCCCTCCTCTTTGAAGAGGCGGAAGGAGGAGAAAGAGGAGAAACTAACAAAGAAGGGGAGGCTGACTGGGCGAAATAGGGCGGAGAGGGTCATGGACAAAGCCAGGTCCCAATCCGTACCTGCGTCGCCAGCGAAAAATAAAATCGAGGATTTCGCCCAACAATCAAGGAACCCCTCCGCTTATCCTGTTCGAGCTCCGTACCCCTGAACTTCTACACC
The DNA here is from genome assembly GCA_964036315.1 of Acanthosepion esculentum. Lineage (NCBI taxonomy): Eukaryota > Metazoa > Mollusca > Cephalopoda > Sepiida > Sepiidae > Acanthosepion > Acanthosepion esculentum. Next base: position 32,201,114 of record OZ038492.1, on the reverse strand, counting down.
TCCCCACCCGTCCACTCCTACCCCACCTCACCCATCCAGGGAGAAAAAAAAGAAGAAATATTTCCCCGGAGTTGAAGAAATATGCAAGGTGGACAAGCGGGAATTTGTAGAAGGACCTGTCCACTCAGAAGAGGGCCCTTTTGGGTCCACTATTTAAGATCGTCTCTGTCGACGGAAAATCGGTGGAGGTCCCCGCAATTTCCCTAAAAGCCGAGGAGTGACAACGTGTGTAAAGGATGCGGGAAGATATTTAAAATTATGATCGCACACGTTCGATGCGAAGGATGCCTTCCCAGAGATCTGTGTGGCCGAGGTAGGATCCCCAGAATTGAAAAAAATTCAATATTTTGTGCAGGGAGATCCTGGTAATCCACCACCCCTCGCTATATAGGGCGTTAAAACTAGTGTAAACGAGATGGACGGTTGACGTCGGAGCAGTCGGGGTCCTCATTCCCCACAGATTTCTGCCCAGTATATGAATAAGGACTTTTCTGTTTTTTTCTTTTTAGACTTAAATCATGACTATCAAGATAGCCAGCTTGGATCCGAATGGCCTGAGGAATCGAGGTAAGGCTTTCCGCCTGCTTCGGTGTGGATGTCGCTGTGATCCAGGAAACTCACTTAGTTGGCAACGTTGATGCTTGTGTGCTGTCTGGCAACTGTCCAGAAGCGTCTCCATGCTGGCGAAGCGTACCCTGGATGCGAGAGTGGACCTTGACGATGCCGAGGTCTGGTTGATGGTGGCCTATTTTTCCGTGAAAACTGGTTCGTTCCGGATCGTTGCGGTTTATGCGACCCAACGACAGATTGGACAGTTCGTGATGGATTCATCGCGCTTAGGGGACTGAAATGCCGCCCTGGAGCCCAAGTTAGACAGGAGGTAGGGCGATAGCGGGAAGTCGGTTGATCTGATCGGCGAGTTTAGTCTCATCGATAGATACCGAATTGATCACAACGGGAGAAAATGTGGACGTGGACATGTAGTTGGCCGTCTACCGATGTAGCCAATTACCTGGATAGAATGTTAGTCAGAAGGGCCGATGTAGATCTGTTAGATTGTCCCATGTTCTTCTGATTAGTCTAGTCAAACCACAGTTTGCCTGTACCCAGGTGGCTTTAGACTCTAGTCCTAGAATGGCTGGATACTGGAATTTCAGCCTGGCTTTGCTGGAGAGGCGGACTTCCAGCAACAGCTGATCATCGTACTCCAGCGGGAACTAGTGGGGCGGTTATATGGAATATGGGGCGAGAGAGGCTTAAGGATAGGATTAGGTCCATCAACATCGAACATAGACAGCGGCTCACAAAAGGTAATGCTAATAAGATGAAGGCTCTTAAGGATAGTCTTTCCCGGGCTGAGATTTTGGGGATGCCCTAGGGATAGACCTATCTAGGTAGACCCTGCGGCGCGCACTTAGCGAGCGTTACCAGGGTTAGTCATAAGTTAAACAAGATGTCTGGCAAAGTCATGAATATGGGCGCAAAATTGCGCAAGGAAGAGAGCCATCGAATTCCTATCGTCACCTTTCGAGAGGTCGAGATCCAGGAGGGGCGTATTCTGAGGTCGGCCGATGGCTTTTTGGCGGCATTTCGTGAGCCAGTTTACCAAGGAGCCTGGTCTATGTGACGAAGAGTTCCGCAGCTATTTGGCTGACTTTTCTCGGCTTTCGCCGGCTGAAGCGGTTCACTGCCATTTCTGCGTATGCCGATGACGTGTCTACTTTCGTGTCGTCCGGCAGCGACATTGTAGTGGTACTGAAGGCTGTTGAAGGGTCTGAAAAGGACCAAGATTAACCGTGATAAGTGTTCTAGCTTGCGGTTAGTTGCCTGGAAAGGGCCAGATGTTCCAGGGTCCTTTGGTTTGACTGACGGGCTTGTTCGCTTTTTCAGAGTTTGGTTCGGGTCCGGACTCCAGCTGGAGAAAAATTGGTCAGAAGTACTTGTAAAGGTCGGCGCGTCGGTCGAAATTTGGCGCCTAAGGCTATTGACCGTGAATAGTAGGGATGAGGCGTGTGCCACTTAGTCTTTCCTTTCATCATTTACCGGTTGGCTGTACTTCCTCTCTATAAGGAACATAAGAAGGCGATCGAGTGCTTGCTCTCCTCCCTCTTGTTGGGTTGTCGCAAATATCACGTCGAGAGAGTTGTCTGTGCCCAAAGACATGAGAGGCTGGGAATGCAACACTTGGCGAGTCCCCAAACACGCCTCGCAGTTAGCTTTCCTACACCAAGCGTTGAAAGAGGATTCGATTTTGAAGTGGTGTGTAAAGTCTGCATTCCTTCGTCTTACCAACACTTCTCCTGTTTCTATGGCCGAGTGCCATCGTAGACCCCGGAATCAATCGGATTTCTTCCTCGAGTGTCGATCGGCCTTGAGGGTTATTCCTTGGTCGACTGACCTTTCTCGGCCTAGGAGAGTCTTGTATCGGGAGCTTGGAAGTAAAAATAAATATGATTTATGTTATTTTATTTCCACAGTTGTATAGATGGTAAATGATACTCAGGTTTTTCTGCATGTACATGTTTGTATAAACATACTTACTTGAGGTGGTGTAATGTGTATTTTTTGTTGTTGATTTGTTGACGTTATATTTTGGAATACAGTTTTATTTCTTTAAGAAATTGTAGGATATTATACGGATTAATGTCTTGAAAGAGTTCTTTCAGGTTGGTTGTTTGGTTGATTTTGTTTAGTAGCATATCAACACCTGTATTGGTTATTTAATGGCGAAATCTAAATATTTTGAACACAATTTTATGGCTTCAACTACGGCTTCCTTCGTTTTAGGTTAAAAAACGGCGGAAGAGGATTGCAGTAAGATAACTTTAATCATTTCTGAGATACAATCTAAGAATTAAATAATTTTGCTGTTGCATGATTTGGACAATTTTGCTGTTATATCCGGTATATATATATATATATATATATATATATATATATATATATATATATATATATATATATATATATATATATATATATATATACTTGATCTTTGGTTGTTTGTGTTTCTATATATCGCCATTTTTTCCTCTAGTTTGGCTTGTGCTTGTGTGTGGAGGATTGCCGCTGTGTGTCCGTTTCAGCGCTTCCTTCGTTTTTCGTTGAAAAAAAAAAGGCCGCGTAGGATCTTTAAAGCTTACAAATGCAGGCCCACGCTGAACTTTTTTACTGAGGGTAATTTTTTTTTTTCATTTTTTACGATCTCTTTGATTCTTTGCCAACCAACGCGCACCATTTCGATTAAGTAACGCGTGCGGCCGCGGCGTGCGTTGGCCTATTAATACGATTCATGAGTATTGCTCGGTGGGTGCGTCTTCGGGCAGAAAGATTACTGACCACGGTAAGAAAATGAAATCGTGTTTTATGTTGTAGATTTGTTGAAGTTATATTTTTGGAATACTGTTCGATTTCTTTAAGAAATTGTCGGATATTATATGGATTAATGTCATGAAAGAGTTCTTTCATGTTGGCTTTTTGGTTGATTGTGTTTAGTGGTATATCAACACCTCTATGGGTTATTTAATGGCGAAATCTAAATGTTTTTAAACACATGTTTATGGCTTCAACTACAGATAAAACTTATTGTTTATCATTGTGATTTAATTATGCATTGCTAGTAATTTTACTAAACATAGGTATTGTTGGTTGGTTAATTTTTTCAGCGACATATCAACCTCTGTGAATTTTTAATGCCGAAATATAAATATTTTGAACACAGTTTTATGGTTTCAACTGCAGATAAACTCTATTGTTGGTCATTTTGCTAATAAATGTATTGTTGGTAATTCTGCCTTAAAAGTGTATTGTTTTGGGGTTCATTATTTGCCCATAGCTGGGACATTAACAGGTGGTACCGGCGCGTGTCATGGTTAATCTGGCAACACCAGCAATTAAGAGGTGGTTCCACGCTCCTCAAAACCTCCGATCTCCTGGTTCAGTGCAGTCGGAGGTAGTTTATTGTCATATCCGGGACGACACATATAGAGAGGAAACATTCTAAATGATGTTTGTATAAAGCCCAAGAGCCACTCAAGGTAGAGAGTTACAAAGTAAGGGGCATAGTTTATGAAGATATGTGTAAAGGTAACGGTTGACCCTAAACCTGAACAAGTTAAAACTGTAGTGATCTGGGAAGCATCCACTTGGGAGTCGGTTCTAAATTCAATAGTGGGGATGAGCTGGTCGTGTAGAACTTTGCCTTTCACCAATGGAATACGAAGGAAATTCGGTTACTTTTAATAAAAATATATACAATGTTGATCAGAAACTTTCCAATATATACAAAAGTTATATACAACTAGTATATATATATATATATATATATATATATATATATATATATATATATATATATGGGAACCAGTAATAAGGAGTGCCAGAGAAATAATAACATAATCGATAACAACAAAAATTGCAATATGAGCTCTGGTAAAAATATAATTTTATAACAGCAAAAATTGCAATATGAGCACTGGTAAAAAATGTTGCTGAAGACATTACATTTATTATAACGAGAAATTCACACACAGATGTCATCAAGGACACATGGCAGAGTGGATAAAGACGTTAGATCCATTGACAGGACCCAAAGAGTGTGAGTTCAAATAAGGCGGTGGAGAACTTAGAGAGGGGGGTTAGTTTCTTAGAGGACAGGGGATAACTGACATCTATTAAACATTATACGTGGAACAAGAACAGCGAAATAAAGGGTTCAGTTCGACATTCCAACCACCTGAAGAAGCCCTGAGCTTACAACGGCCGAAACGTTGTAATAAATACGGCGAAAAAGATGAGGACAATAGTCCGCATAATGTAAATAATCGGTCAATCGTTTTTAGGCTATCGTCAAAAGTCAATCATCAAAACTTATAACATTGCGAAGCTGATGCAAATGATCTTAAATGCTTAATTTGAATAAGTCAATTGAATATTTTGAGGCCGTTGGTCATCGTATCTCATTGGTTATTCTCAAGGAATTTGTTAATCACTGAAGACAGTTGTTGATTTCCCTATCAACTTCAAATGGTCTACACGACTACAGGCCAACGGAAAACTTCGCAAAACATTTTTGACACGCTCAATAGTTCACTGTTCTTAATGCATAGACAACATTTTTTGCCTTTCCGCTTAATTTTATCTTCCTTAAAATAGAAACGCATAGTTTCCACTGTTCTGTTAAAAATGTGGATTCTTTTCTTCTAGTTTCAATGTGAGGAACGAGAAACAATCTATTTAATTTTCTTCCTGTCTCTTTTTCTTCTTCTGATTATCATTTTCTTCCTTCTTTCTTTTTTCTTCCTTTTCTTTTTCTTCTTTTTTCTTTTTTGTTTCCTGTCTTTTTTCTTCCTGTCTTTTTAATTACTGAGTGTTTTCCTTCCTGACTTTTTCCTTCCTGTCTTTTTTCTTTCTGTCTTTTTTCTTTCTGTCTTTTTTCTTTCTGTCTTTTTTCTTTCTGACTTTTTCCTTCCTGTCTTTTTTCTTGCTGTCCTTTTCCTTCCTGTCTTTTTTCTTTCTGTCTTTTTCCTTCCTGACTTTTTCCTTCCTGACTTTTTTCTTTCTGTCTTTTTCCTTCCTGTCTTTTTTCTTTCTGTTTTTTCTTTCTGCCTTTTTTCTTCCTGACTTTTTCCTTCCTGTCTTTTTTTCTTTCTGTCTTTTTTCTTTCTGTCTTTTTTCTTCCTGACTTTTTCCTTCCTGTCTTTTTTTCTTTCTGTCTTTTTCTTGCTGTCTTTTTTCTTTCTGTCTTTTTTCTTCCTGTCTTTTTCTTCCTGTCTTTTTTCTTCCTGTCTTTTTACTTTCTGTCTTTTTTTTCCTGACTTTTTTCTTTCTGTCTTTTTCCTTCCTGTCTTTTTTCTTTCTGTTTTTTCTTCCTGTCTTTTTTCTTTCTGTCTTTTTTCTTCTGACTTTTTTTTCTTTCTGTCTTTTCCCTCCTGTCTTATTCTTCTTCCTGTCGGTTTTCTTCCTGTCTTTTTGATTTCTGTCTTTTTTCTTGTCTTTTTTTCCTCTCTGCTTTTCTCTCTATCTTTTTTCTACGTGTTCTTTCTTTTAGTATTTTTTCTTCCTTTCTTTTTTTTCTTCCTGTGTTTTTTGTTTCTGTCGTTTTTGTTTCCTGTCTTTTTATTCATTTAATTTCAATTATTTCAGTTGAATTGTTCACCTATATTGCATATGATCCATAATTGTACATAATTAGGTTACAATAAATCTTCTATTTTATATGAATATTACCTCATGAAAATTGATTAGGTGTAGTGGAGTGGGAGAACATATCATAAACTGGGAGCGGTAGAAGGGCAAGAGCGGGTTTGTTTTTACATATACAAATTATGTTTATTATTGCTTTTACAATCATATATATATATATATATATATATATATATATATATATATATATATATATATACATATATTTTGCTAATAAATGTATTGTTGGTAATTCTGCCTTAAAAGTGTATTGTTTTGGGGTTCATTATTTGCCCATAGCTGGGACATTAACAGGTGGTACCGGCGCGTGTCATGGTTAATCTGGCAACACCAGCAATTAAGAGGTGGTTCCACGCTCCTGGTTCAGTGCAGTCGGAGGTAGTTTATTGTCATATCCGGGACGACACATATAGAGAGGAAACATTCTAAATGATGTTTGTATAAAGCCCAAGAGCCACTCAAGGTAGAGAGTTACAAAGTAAGGGGCATAGTTTATGAAGATATGTGTAAAGGTAACGGTTGACCCTAAACCTGAACAAGTTAAAACTGTAGTGATCTGGGAAGCATCCACTTGGGAGTCGGTTCTAAATTCAATAGTGGGGATGAGCTGGTCGTGTAGAACTTTGCCTTTCACCAATGGAATACGAAGGAAATTCGGTTACTTTTAATAAAAATATATACAATGTTGATCAGAAACTTTCCAATATATACAAAAGTTATATACAACTAGTATATATGAAACGAAAATAATGTAAATTCTAACTTTAAAAGCGTTAATTCAAAACAGGGCTCAATACTAAGAGTAAAACAATAATTATTTATTATAGATTTTTACATACGGACAAAAACAATTATCCCCCCATTTTTATTCTGCTTTTGAAATTTAAAATTAATTATTTACTCACTAGTTATTTGTACACAAAGAGGCACAACTTACTGGTGGAACATGAAATCTATTGTGTAGCGATTTCTAAAATGTTTTTGTTTTAATCTTATATAATAAATAATATTAACCATTAATCTGTATTGAGCCCTTTTTTAAAAAATTAAATTTTGCAGACAGTGGAATTATTCTCCATTTGTTTTTACCCCATACTTATATATATTGTATTTCCAATGGATTAAATAATATTTATGTTGGTCACACCACAAACTCACTCTCACGACGCTTGACACTACATTTGAATGATAACACTAATATTTTTAGGCATATAAAACAACATGCCTGGCCGCATACACAATTCCGGAAAATCCTCGTTGAAAAAACAACTATACTTAAACATGAAAACAATAAACAAGAACTAAAAATTCTTGAAGCTATATACATAAAACAGTTGAAACCTAACCTGAACAAAATAAACTATGAAATCTCCACAAATATTCTTAAATGACTATAATTGATAACAGAAGCCATTGGTTTATACCAACTGCTTCCCATACTTAATACTTCTTGTTTTCACTCTCGCGTGATCATGTGTGACGTCAGGAGCTGCGGTGTGATTTTCGCTTCCGCGTCTCGTATACACGATTTTGTCGTTACTTTGAAATTTTTCAAGCAACAAAAACAGACTATCATTATTGTTTTGTCCGTGTATTGTTTGATATATTGAAATATAACTGTCATCTTTGATAATGGCTTATGTAAGCCAAAAGCTTAGATAAGATTAAAACATGTATCAATATGGTGATTTCCTTTCGTCTTTTAATGATTATGTTATTAAGCTTATCAGACAATATGAAAGGAACTTACTTAAAATAAATAGACAAAACTATATTATTTAATGAAACATGCATCAATATGTACATATATATATATATATATATATATATATATATATATATATATATATATATATATTGCTATAAAGGCTTATGACCACATGACGTTGAAACACCAGTTCCTTGAAACAGTGAAATTAATAACAAGCGGCGTAGATTGAGAATTCCGAATAAAGAAAAAAATAATGCCTCCAACAGTAATCGAAACTGGATCTCTTTTTTTCCCATCAGGAAAAACACATTTTTAGCCAAAGCTCGCTGCTACCAATTTTGGTACGGAGATCAGCCAATCAGACCAGGGTTTGAATTACCTATTTAAGGAAAACAGATTCCTATTTGGGGGACTTCTACGAATCTACATGTGATAGCTTCAGTTTCATACCCAAAACCTAAACGACATTAATTCTTGAAGCGATATTTGATCTGAGAATATTTCTGTTTTACGAAACGTTATTTTTAGTCAGTGTACATGTTTGAGTTGCTATATCTTTTTTTTTTTTTTTTTATTTTATAATCGGCCTAGGTGGAGAATTCTTCCATTGTATACAGGGTGTATCAAAAATACTTTTACAAACTTTGGTGGTGGGTTCCTCCCACGTAAACAAGGACAAAAGTTCATATAAACGTTTGGCCGCAAAGCCTTCATTTTTTGAATTAATTATTTTGAGTTATTAATTTGAAAGAAGGATTACGGTAGATGGCGCTATTTTGACATGCAGAATTATGTAAGCCGAAAGCTTAGACTGGATTTAAGCATGTATCAATATGGTAATCGACAAAACTATATTATTTAATGAAACATGTATCAATATATATATATACTCAAAATCCCATAATTTTATTTTTTACAGATACATATATATATATATATATATATATATATATATATATATATATATATATATATATATATATATAAAAGTGAACATGAAAGTCAGCACTTAGAGCCTCTAAGTGCTGACTTCCATGTTCACTTTGATATTTATATTTGCATACGCACTATCCCTGATATTGAGCACTTTAAGCCATAAATTTAGCATACCGTAAAACTATCGCACACACACGCGCACACACACACACACACACACACACACACACATATATATATATATATGAATGAAATAAATAAATAAATCTTAAAGAGTAAGGAACAACCTACCTAGGTTTCACCTAAACGAATATTTAGGGTAAGTTTACCCTGAAGATACGTTTAGGTGAAACCCAGGTATACACTGAAGATCCGTTTAGGTGAATCTTACCCTGAAGTTCCGTTTAGGTGAAACCTAGGTAGATTGAAACCTATGTAGGTTGTTCCTGGCTCGTTAGGATTTATTTTATTTATCCCAGCTCTACTTAGTGTATTGAGCACTCTACGTTTTAGCTTTATTACTCGTTCGTTTTTTTTTTCTTTGGACTTAAGGCACTGGACGGATGTTTCTAATTCATTCTTTTTCTTCCAGTTTTTTTCCTCCGGTACCAATTTGTTTTGATAAACTTACAAATTGTGCTAGCAAAGTTTTTTTTCCAAGCGAGCACTACTAGTATATATATATATATATATATATATATATATATATATATATATATATTTATATATCTTTATATACATATATATCTTTATATATATATATATATATATATATATATATATATATATATATATAAATGTATAGGCAAAATGAAAAGACCTAGTTAAGATTGCGAAATTGCGAATTTTGAGCCATTAGTTTATATCTTACAGGACCGAGGGAAGCAATTCCACACTTGCCTTTTTTGATCGGCATCACCCCATGTAAGGCAGTAAAACCACTAACACAAAAGATTAGAGCGTGTAGAGGAATTAGAAAAAATAGAAACATTAATAATGAGCGGAAAGTGAAAAGACTAATTAAATTTTTGCAGATTAAAGTTGTCTGGATACCACGGAGCCGGAAGGGAGTTCCACAGGCGAGAAAAGAAACTGTTAGCATAAAAGTTACGGCTACATCTAGCCACCTCAACTGTGAATTGATATCTCGACGCCAGTCTAGTACTGCATTTAAATTTTAAAAAAAAATCTAGATATCATAGCGAAGAGCGATATTTATTCTGACCAATACAGAAATGTGGCACAAGGCCGTAGGGGGATTGGGGAAAGGACGGTCTTCTGTCTTAGCTATAACTTAGCTGGCCGCAAACACTGATCCAATCCTACAAACAATATTCCTTACACTAAAACAATACATTCATACGTACCTTTCTTACTACACCCACCATAATACCTCATGTCTCTATGAAAATACTAACTAGTCCCCATATATACAATACATACCATATCATATCATAGCGAAGAGCTCATCCGAACAATTATCCTGAAAATATTTATAGAAAAGACACAGAGGGGCAACCTTACGGCGGTGGGAAAGTGGCTGAAGCCGAACTGCCATATCAAGACCAGTAATATTGCTGATTCTTGCTTGAAATTTATCAAGCAACTCAAGATAAATAGTAGGGACACCGGACCATATGTTGCAGCAATATTCTAAGTATTGACAGATGGTAGACTTATATATATATATATATATATATATATATATATATATATTTTTGAATTGGACATAGCCCGACAATTTATTTAAAGACATTTATATTATGTTTAACGTTCTTTTTATAGATACATTTGCTTAAATACATGTATCTATAAAAAGAACGTTAAACATAATATAAATGTCATATATATATATATATATATATAATTATATATATATATATATAACAGATGTTGGAGAAAAACTGTCTCACGCGAAACAGTGAGCCGACTTTTTTGGTAGCTGACCGAGCAATGGATTCAGTATATTCTTTCCACTTCATGTCAGCTGAGAACGTTAACCCAAGAAGACGAAAACGAGTCACTTTCCTGTAATAAAAAAATACGCCATAAGTGTCCGGTTAGATTTAGACCCAGTGCTTGTGTGGGTCAAACCCAGTGCTGTACTTCACTTTTGTAATTGTCGCAGGAATTTCAGTGTTTCAAGGAATAATATTGACATATGAAATGAGAAGAGAGACATATTAAATTTATCAAAGAAGGCGCCGTGTTTTTTTTTTTTTTTTTAAATTACCATCACAACGGAATTTGCCCCTTAAGATGATCTTTGACAAAATCAAAGGTACTTGGGTTAGAGAAAACTAGGGTGCCTTCCTTGATGAATTTCATTTTCACATAAAAAAATTGGTAAGGATCAGTATAAAATAAAATAGACATATGTCTATTAATTAATAAAACATGTTTGAATAAAGATATGCATATATATATATATATATATATATATATATATATATATATATATATATATATATATATATATGTATGTATAAAAGTGAACATAGTAGTCAACACTTAGAGGCGACAGTCTGTTTCATGCTAGATGCAATCGTCAGAGTTGCCTGACGATTGCATCTAGCATGAAACAGACTGTCGCCTCTAAGTGTTGACTTCTATGTTCTCTTTTATATTTGCACACGCTCTATCTCTGATATTGAGCACTTTATCCCATAAATATAGCACACTTTAAGACTATATTTCTTCTTCATATATATATATATATATATATATATATATATATATATATATATCCTATTTATATGTTATTTTTATAAATATAATGTATTCTGTTTTTTTTTAATGAAACAGCATTAATTACATTTGCAGGCCTGAATGTTCGAAAAATTTCGTAGAAAAAAAACGCATATTTTCTACGAAATTTTTCGAACATTCACATCGGTAATGCTCTTTAATTAGAAAACAGAATTTACTGAAATATATTATATCTATAAAAATAACGTATAAACAGCAGATATATTAAATAATTTTCGGACTTAATCCATTTCATAGTATGATGTCACTGTTTACGTTAAGATACGTTTCGTGAGCAGATATGATCGATTGTGAAAAGTAGTTGACGGTGTTTGTTGAACTATCCGAGCTTTTTCCAAACGAGGACCACCATTTATACACACACACACACACACACACACACATATATATATATATATATATATATATATATATATATATATATATATATATATATATATATAAAGCAATATATTAGATGTACAAAGAATCTTACTGGGATGTGGGTAAAACGGAAAACATAATTACCTTCTAAGTATCCGATGAAAGGGTGTCCACAAAAAAAAAAAAAAAAAAAAATTCCCCGCAAACAACTTAAATAGAGCACACACCATTGTGATTGGCTATTGATCAACTACCAATCAAATGCGCGATGACGGGGTATATTATAGAAGTTAGTGTCTGTAAGCATTTTTAGAGGGCGTATCAGAGTCCGATCAGCTCTGATGGGGTCGACTTGGTGAGGTCAGTATGATGTTTGAAAGACCCGAAACTGCCCAATGATCCATTTCAGAACATCACTGACGACGCCCTCTAGCGCTAAAGAGCGTATATTCAAAGCAGTATATATATATATATATATATATATATATATATATATATATATATAACGTAAATCATTCATACGAAAAACAAATAATCAAGTTAATTATATGGCAAGAATCACTCTCGCAAACAATATTTAATAATAAAATACAATCAACCTCGAATCCGTTAATGAATGGCATGATCCTTGTTTATGAATTCCGGTTTTATCAGCTCTTTTTTTTTTGTTAAAACGGAATTTATAAACAAGGATCATACCATTCATTAACGGATTCGAGGTTAATTTATTTTATTATTAAAAATTGTTTGCGAGAGGGATTCTTGCCATATCATTAACTTCATTATCTGCTTTTCGTTTGAATGATTCGCTTAATATAAATTGAACATAATTGATATATATATATATATATATATATATATATATATATATATATATATATATATATATATATATATATATATATATATATATATATCATTCTGACTTTGCAAACCAAGGACTTTGTGGCTTATTGGTTAACAGCACGGCAGATCAAATGACAGTTTCTCCATATGTGTTACAGGTTTGATTTCTATCGTAACGCATATTTTCGACATAATTACTGGAACATGAAGACCGGTAAATGTAATTAATGCTGTTTAATTAGAAAACAGACCATTTACTTAAATAAATTGTATTTGTTAGAATCACGTATAAAGAGAAAATATATTAAAAATAAGTTCGCAACACATCAGATCAATGACGGTTCCCCATAAGGGTGACAAGTTCTATTTCTGTCGGATAAGCGTAAATTTCTCGAACATTCAGGCCAGTAAATGTAATTAATACTGTATTTACATTTGTCGCCATATTTGTCACAACGTCCGGCCTTCTTCAGGTGGTTGGAATTTCGAACTGAACCCTTTATTTCGATCACTGGGGTAGACTGTTCTAGTTCCACGTGCCATGTTTGATGGATGTCAGTTATCAGTTTTCTCCTGCTGATTTTCCCTCTGAAAGTTCTCCACTGCCTTAACCAGGTATTGAACTTACACTCCTTAACCGGGTATTGAACTCACACTCTTTGGGTCTGTCGCTGGATCTAACCAACGCCTTTATCCACTGTGCCATGTGTCCTTGAGGTATGAA
>OZ038492.1:32177561-32182561 GCA_964036315.1 Acanthosepion esculentum | reverse complement strand
AGAGCAGTCGGTCAGGCCAGGCCAAATTTAGTGCCTTCAGGCGAAACTTTTCCCGTCAATGAATCTCTCGAAGTTTTTCATATCTGCATCTTTTCAAATTTTTTTCATATCGTATCCAAACGTAAACAAAGAGAATTTTAGAATGTATTTTCTTATTAACCAGACAGTTTTTATCAATTTAATCGTTATTTTTAGTGGATACTTGTATACGAGCAACCACTAAATGTTTCGCTTGAAAGCACTAAATAAATATGCTGTTTAGTAGACCTCATGTCTATGTGTCTTGTCTGGTAACGTTCGTGTATATAGAACAACTAGGATTATGATAAACAAACACACAAGAATTATACACACTAAACATACTAGAACTTTCTCATCTATATTTCATTTCTGATTGGGTTCTTCGACGTGGTGCAATAATTAGCAAGATAGTCGCGCTAGATCTATTACAACTGAACAGTGAGTTTTCCATCCTCACTGAGTGCTCCACACTTTCGGCCTTGTGCCACATCTCAACTATGCTTAAAAAACATTTAGGAACGTCGACGGGGTGCAATGGTTAGCAAGTTTGTCTCGCAAGAAAAATTAAGCCTGAGTAGTGAGTTCGATCCTCACTCGGTGTTCCATACTTTCGGACAGACAAAAAGATACATTTGAATAGAATGTGTTAGATATATAAACAGACAGTGATAGATAGATATATGGATAGATATATATGAACAGAATGAGATAGATAGATAGATAGATAGATAGATAGATAGATAGATAGATAGATATAAACAGAATGAGATAGATAGATGTGAGCAGTATGAGATAAACACATAGATAGATGGATAGGTAGATATTAACAGAATGAGATAGACTGATAGATTGATAGATAGATATGAACAGAATTAGATAGATAGATAGATAGATATGAACAGAGTGGGATAGATATGAACAGAGTGGGATAGATATGAACAGAATGAGATAGATAGATATGAACAGAATGAGATAGATAGATAGATAGATAGATAGATAGATAGATAGATAGATAGATAGATAATGAACAGATTAATAAAGATTAAAAAATTAAATACAAAGAGAGAGAACAAAAATTAATCATGGCTCAGGAAGTATAGAATTAAAAAGAAAAGAATCAAAAAAGAAAGAAGGAAGTAAGAAGGAAAATAAAGGAAGAAAAACAATGAAAACATGCCTTCTATCCCATGTCTCCGTTGAAAAGAAAAAAAAAGAGAACAAAAATCAAACATGGCGCCTATCTAATTTAGAAGACTACTGAGATTTAAATACAAAAATTATACTAAAAGTGAGGTCTTCATTTTTCTGAAATATACCTGTCAAGGAGAAACATCTCTATGTGTCGTGTCCCCTCAAGACGGTGGCGATCATGATTCTCCACAATTTCCTGTCCTTCGTAGCGCTTAATAAATTTTGTCTTTTTGCTATTTCTCCTAAACACTGTTCCGCCATCTTTTAATTCAAGCTCACTAAGTTATACATTATTTTCCTCTGTCCACCTTGTCTTCAATCAGCCCTGTAAGTATCAAATTTTCCAAGCCATCTTTCCTCATTATGTTACCTAGAAATTTCAACTGCCTCTTACTGGAGTTAGCTATAAGTTCCATTTTTGTTTCTATTTTCTCTAAAAATTTGTTGTTGCTCGCATATTCAGTCCATGGTATCCCCAACATCCACCTGTATAACCATATTGCTGTTGCATCAAGTCTCTTTTTCATCTGTGAGAATCATTTTCCAGTATTCACTTCCATATAGAAGGATAGATATCACGTAACAGTTCAGTACCCTTTTCTTTGTTTCTAACAAAGCTTTTCTGTTTCTTAATACTCTACTTAGCTTTTGGAAGACTTCTTTCGCTATCCCAATGGGACTTTGGATTTCCGTCTCGCACTTTCCGTCCTCTGTTAAAACACTTCCCAGATATTTTACTGCTTCTTAATACTTTTCTTAGCTTTTGGAAGGCAGCTTTCGCTATACCAATGCAACTTTGGATTTCTGTCTCGCACTTTCCGTCCTCTGCTAAAACACTTCCCAGATATTTTACTGTTTCTTAATACTTTGCTCAGCTTTTGGAAGGCTTCTTTCGCTATTCCAATGCACCTCCGGATTACGGTGTCGGTCTTTCCGTCCTCTGTTAAGAATACTTTCCGATATCTAATTTTTTTTTATTTCACCGATTTGTAATTTGCATTTTGGGCTCGCAATCCTTAAATGTGCGAAAATCATTGTTTGATATCTTTTGTTACACACGCGTGCGGGTTTTTGCTTGTTTCTACTGTCATGTGCTCACGCGAACATTTGAGCTCACCTTGGGAAGTACTTTTGGAAAGAGTAGAGGATAGACCAATAATTGTTTTTCCGGTAAGTCGATAGGATCATTCTAGTGACGTCATTTCCCTATGGATGTCTGATTCATAACATTAGGGTTAGCTTTGTCTTGGCCAATAAATTAAAATGCGCTGAAACATTGTCAGTTGTAAGTGAGTGTATTGGACAACATTAAATCGGGGTAATTAAAATCTTTTACGAGGTGAATGTACTAGGCTGTCAGTAGCGAAACTTGCTGGCAAGATAAACGGAAGAAAGAAGACTGGCCTATGAATAAAAAAAGATACAGGAACTCAAAAATGGACAATTGATATTCGCAGGACAATGGCCTGTAATCGTTGTCAAACATAATGGATAGGTAGCGGCTGAAGGAAGCGCTAAATCGAAGAAAAAAGTAAATCCAAGGAAAGTAAGAAAGAAAAAAAAACGACGGAAAAAGGGAAGATAAGATAGGGGCGAAGATAAATACAAATGGTAATTGCAATATTATCCATTTCCTTATATGGATATATTTGGCATTCATTGGTTTAGTAGCAATTGGCGGTGTTGGGCGAAACTATCTCTCGCGAGACAAAACGACCAGTTCAGGGATCAAACAGATAGTAAAATTGAAGAAAGTAATTTAAAAAAGAAAATTAATGAATGAAGGAAAGAAGGTGGATTAATGGGAAAGGGTAGTGAAACGCGAAGACGAAAAAAAGGAGAAAAAGATTAAATATATATATATTTCATCTTTTTCTCCTTTATATATATATATATATATATATATATAGTCATCAACAGACAGTGTTTCGCTGTTTCACAGCTCTTCGGTTTGGCTAGACGCACGGCAGAGAAGAAGATATTTTAACGTTTTTTTTCTATACGAAATACGTCAGCGTCCCGGAGAACTCTATTCGTATTTGATGAGTAATGCATTAAGAGCAATAGGAGCCGCTGTTTTTAAAATCTCCTTTCTCTTGAAAGCTCAACTGGATTTCGCAGGAGTATATATATATATATATATATATATATATATATATATAGTGTCATCCACAGACTGACTGTTTGGCAGTTTCACAGCTCTTCGGTGTGGCTAGACGTCCGATTGCTTCAAACCCGATCGATATATATATATATATATATATATATATATATATATATATATATATATATATATATATATATATATGTATATATATATATATATATATATGTATATGCGTGTGTGTGTGTGTTTGTGTGTGTTTGTGTAAACTGTAAATTTTCCAGTTTACACTGGAAAATTTAAAAAAAAGCAAAACCTTACAATGATAGTATGAACATCTGCAACCTTTGTCAGCAAGAGAAATTAGCTATAATAACATTTCCAGACTTCAGAAACCTTTAAATCAGTGGAGGTAAATCATGTCCCGTTGTAATCCTACTAAAAGAATTCATATGAAGCGGGATAAAAAGAACATATGTATCTTTGATTTAACCCACCACCGATAGATTTCGAATACGCTTGATTTGCCCTGTTCCTTCTCATCCTCACCGTCTACCACACCTCACGCTGGGCGATTATTTATTCATTTATGTTTTAACAAATATAGCGTTTTTATTTTAAAAAAATTAAACGCTAGGAATCGCCTGAACATACCGAAAGGTTGAAACCAAGGTAGCGAAATCGGTTGATCTCATAAATCTCTCTCTCTCTCTGTCTGTGTGAATTTGTAAACAGTGATTATTTAAGCTAATATTGTACGACTCTTCGGCAGAATTGAGTCACTGTCAGTCACTGTGTGTTTATCTAAATCTAAAAATAAACACGCTAAAATTCACCTTCATCCCGTACCGTGCGCTGACGGCTTAGTGGGAGAAGTTTCGACTGACGCAAATTCAGTCGGGTTTCGATCCTAGCTAGAGGCAACCGGACGTCTAGCCACACTGATGAGCTGTGAAACAGCGAAACAGTCTGTCTGTGGATGACAAATATATATATATCTGTCTGTGGATGACAAATATATATATATATATATATATATATATATATATATATATATATATATATATATATATATATTTGTGTATTTAGCAATCCTTCTTTCAAGCACATTTCATTAAAAACGACTGACAAGGTGCTTTTATTCAGTTTTTTATATAATTTCTCGTGCAATCTAATAAAGTTTTTCTTTTCAGAGGATAAATTATATAAAAATTGTCCGAATGTTCTTTTCCGAGCGCTTTCGGCTATACATTTAGCCATTATCAAGGATTATATTTCAACTGTTAGAATTAGAAATAGTTTGTTATGTGTATGTTTTATAAAGTGATTCATTTTTTTTTTGTTTCAAAACACGGTCAAGATATTATGTCCATGTTCAAAGTTAATATTATTAAGTGTTGGTTTGTTTAATTTTATAACATTAGATCGCACGAGAAATTATATAAAAAACTAAATAAAAGCACCTTGTCAGTCGTTTTTAATGAAATATATATATATATATATATATATATATATATATATATGATAGGAGTAATGAGAATTTCATGGAAACAACTGGAAAAAAAGAGAATGTTAACAGAAGGGAGTCGAACAAGGGAGAGCTTGACAGATATGAACAGACTGCAATATTCGTACGCAGGGAAAAAAAATCCCCCTAAACGCATTATTCTTACAACGCCAAAAA
>OZ038492.1:32127561-32172561 GCA_964036315.1 Acanthosepion esculentum | reverse complement strand
AATATTTCAATTTTGAACTACTCAAGTCACGGGTTAATCGTTATCTATCCCCCCTGTCCTCATATTCTCTATTTCCAACCACCTTAACTTCAATTTATATAACACACCTCTTTCATCATTACTGATTTGATTGTAACCCTCTATCCTGAGTGGCTGTCGAGCCTTGCATTTCAGTTATTTAGTAACCAAACTACTATCTTTCTCGAGATCTATCATCCTTCTACATTTTATTTTGTTCTAGAAGCTCTTCTTCACAAGTTGCTCTTCTTCACAAGTTGAATTGTTATGGTATTTCGGGACGAATTTTTGAATTGATTCTGTCTTTCTTATCGAATCGCGAAATGAAAGTGGACCCAAATGGCAACTCTTCTAGATCATTTGGCCTTAATGCAGGCGTCCTCCAGGGCTCTATCCTTGGACTTATGTTCTTGCTAATTTTCATCAATGACATTCCTGATGACGGCAGTTCTGAACTCAGTATCTATGCAGATGATTTACTTCTATCTTAATAATTAGCCTGAGTGTTTTGATTAGGTCAGATTGGCAGTTGATCTAAAAAAATCTATATTCTGTTGTTAACTGGGGCAAGAAATGGCTTGTTAATTTTTAACACCATCACAACGTAACAACACTTTTTTAGTTCTTAGTCTGAGAGAACCCTTTATCATCCATGATTTATATTAAATCAACTGCTAGGTTTTCTGATGGGAAAGATGCTTCGGGCTAGACAATTTTTCACGTTAGAATCTATCTTACATATTTATAAGTCTATCTATTTTCTTTGTTTTTAATATTGATCCTGCTATAAAATTTAGTGATTCTTGATACAACGAAGAACGTGCAATGTTATTGGTTGTGATCTGGCATCTCGGATTCAGTCTCTTTACTACTACCATAATGTAGCTTCCTTGTTCCTTACCTTTCTATAAATACTTTCATGGTAATTCTTCTGATAAACTTTTCTCTATAGTACACCTTATGAATTGAGCGGGAACATGTCAACAACACTCCCCATCAGTGGCCTTGCTGTAGAGTACGGTTGCTCCTTGTGAAGGAAATTTAAGATGTAATATCAACAATTAAGATTACAGATATAGTTTTTTTTCTCTTTTGTTCGAAAACCTATTGGGAAAAGATACTACAAACACTATATAAATATCTTTCCTCAATAACGTCCCTACCACGCAGTGAAATTTTCATTGTCGTAATATCAATTACAATTAAACGTTAATATCTAATTTATCTGTTGAATACTTGTAGGCCTGTTGTTTGCACGTTGATAAAACAGCCCCACTAATCGTTTCCTCTACTAAATTACTGCTTGGATCATTGATCATTCTCTCACAACTTTTAACCGTTGTTGAATGAATTTAAGTTATTTGGACAGGATTTGTTCAGCTGAAGTTAAACAAAATGTCAGCCATGTTATAATTCACTTTGTATCGCGGTGCCAACGCAGTTCAAGACGGACAATAGAGTTCTGACATTTTTGCTTACCGTTGCTAATGTCCTGATGCGGTCATGCAAATAAGAGTTAATTCTAGGCAGATTGAGTACACAGGGGAACAGAGAATTTCTTGCAAGAAAATGGACGAGAAAACAAAATTCTTATTTCCCAATACGATGAAAATCTCTTAAAGTTCTTGCAGGATTGTCTATTTTTAGCAAATTCTTTTACCGGTAACAACAAGAACTACAACAACAACAGTAATAATAATAATAATGATAATCTTGTTGTTGTTGTTGTTGTTATTATTATTATTATTACTACTACTACTACTATCACCAATAAAATAATTTGCTAAAAATAGGCATTCCTGCAAGAACTTTAACAGATTTTGATAGCATTTTCATAATGTTGAAAACATCTGTCTTCTGAGATATGTTGCAGCCCCAGCCGACGAAACACGTCTTTAAAAACGTTGGAGATACTAAGTCAATACAGGGACATTGAGGTAGAAATCGATTAAATGTGGGATCTCAAGACCGCAGTTGTTGTTATTGGGACATTGAGAATGTGGATCAGATTCCTGGTCACTCCAAGATATAAGAATTGCAAAAGATCATACTTGTGGGCGTCTCTCACATCTCGCTGAGTTTTATCTCGATCCAATGACAGAAATTGTTTTTTTCTTTCTCTCCCTGATTGCTTGAAAACTTCGTCTCTTTTCATCTTCTGATACAAAAAATCTTGTTGTCGTTTGGAGTCTCTGGTTCGGACTTGGAGGAAACTCGTACTGCAAAAGGCAAAGCCAAAACGTAATAATAATAATAATAATAATAATAATAATAATAATAATAATAAATTAAAAACATAATAAAAAATATAATAATATAAAAAAAATCATTCAATACGATCCCTATCCATGCGCAGATATACACATGTACATGCAGATAAAGACACACACACACACACACACACACACACACATATATATATATATATATATATATATATATAGAGAGAGAGAGAGAGAGAGAGAGAGAGAGACAGAGTGAGAGAGACAGAGAATAAGACATATACTAAAATATTGTGTTAGCCCAAAATGCAGATTCTGTGATAAATATCCAGAAATAATTGATCATCTTGTATCAGGTTTCATGATATTGGCACCTACTGAGTATAAAACCCGGCATGACAGAGTGGGCCAATATCTGCACTGGAAGATATGCAACTTCTACGGGAAGGAAACTGAAAGAAACTGGTATGAACACCACCCAAAACCCGGTTACGGAGATAGGACCTGTTACAATTCTATGGGACTACACAATACACACTGACAGAACAATCAAACTAACCGCCCAGACATTGTTATTAAAGACCAGAAACAAAATAAGTACCTCCTTATTGATATGGCAGTCCCTGCAGACTGCAATATATCTTTGAAGATATTCGAAATCTCAAAAAATGTGGCACATGAAGGCATAATTCCTGTTGTAGTTGGAGCTCTTGGATTGATTGTAAAAGGTTCCTGTAGAGACAATGAAGGAATTCCTGGTTGCCCATGTATTAAAGAAACATAAAAGATTGTACTCACAAATACAGCTCACACATTACGCCGACCTTTATCTATGCAAAATGTGTGTGAAGGTATTTTGCACAAGAATGATCAGTGAAGCCATTTCTGATCTTAGGTCTTTGCTTGGAGTACGAGAGGAAATGTGTATACAACAGAAATCGAAGGAAATAATAATAATATCGATAATAATGCTACTACTGCTAGTAGTAGTACTATTACTGAAAGTACTACCACTAATAATAATAATGTATGACAAAGCTTTATTTAAGAAATTCAAGGGGAATTAGATCTAATTCTACTAGTAATTAATATTCTTTGCCAAAATACTAAAATTTTACATATTATAATTATGAAAGCAATTGCGTTTAAACGTGGAACAGACTGTCGCTGCTCAGTTTTGATCCCAGTGTCAACTTTTATATTTAGCCACGATCTAACCTTCATATAGAGCTATTTTACCAGACATACAGCATATCATAAAACTATATATATTGACTCTGACGAGAACCCGTCCCACCTCGGCACGACAATTTTCTTTGCAATAGAAGCTGCTATTGATTCAATGTAGTTGTTCCACTTTTTAGTAACCCTCATTTCAATTTTCAAACATTTTCTTGAATTTCATTGGTTGTTAAATAAAAATAAGTTTCGAGAAATTTCCATAACACAACAGTCAAAATTTTTGCAAAAATAAGCTCAACTGAAAAAAAAAAAAATCTTTCTTAAATTCATCCCTAATTTATATGTTTAAAGAAATCCTATTGGCTAAAAAATACAACATTCGCCCACGCATTTCTCAGAAAAATTCACAACAAGCTACCAAGCCGCTGGAGCCGATTTTGTTGTTAAAAAAAAAACTATAAATAGTAACAGCAAACGAATTTTCGTCGCATTTTGAGACTCACACACGCAAAGATACACACGGGAATTATGTGTCAAAATTACCGCCAAAAAAAACAAACTTTCTTTATGAGAGATTAGAAAAATTCATACAATAAACTTTTTCACTTAATATCTTTCATCGAAAGATCTTTTGTCTAAGTTAAATTCAACCTTTCAGTCAAAGGCAGACGACTTTTTAGACATTGAACTTTTCCGAAACAGCAAAGTACATTTTCTCAATACCTTTGCACACATCATTACAAACAAAGAAATTGTAAATTGTGTATATAATATTTAATCTGTTGTTTTAAACATGTATTTTTGTCGTGATTGAATATCGTTACCATTCGGCCATTTCTTATAATTTATGTTTGTGAGTATTGCATATTTTATTTGCAACACAATCTTAAATATTCACGCAGCCTTCCTAGATCCACTACAACTTCAAGTTAGTTGAAAACGTGACGTCAAGAAGGCGCAGTCTTATTTATGCTTCTATATTTAGTTGATACTTAGCATCCACTAAATATATAATAGATATAATCTATATTAGCCAGATACCAGTTTCTAAGCACTCCGACTTGCTAATCCCCGTTGCAGACGCCCGCTCAAGCACATTCGTATTTCTTCAACACACATAAATCCCATCGGTGGTTTATACCGCAACGCTGCTGAACACAGCTTTGTTACAATTTCTGGGGAGAGAAATGACCAACAGTTTCAACAAAGCAAGTACGCTCACACCCTCGGTCACGATGGCTTGTTATTTCCGAATAGTACCGCCTGTCGGTTTTACACGCACTTTCCAATGGTATCGCGCACAAGGATCGGCACTCTAGATCTATTTACAAGATAGATAGTGAGATTCGATCTTGGCTCTCGTTAGCAACTAATTATAACGTATATGGTATTAAAAAAAAAAACTCTTTATAAGTTTCAGGAAATTTTTGAGCCTATGTATACGGAGTATGAGTTGAATATACCGAAAGTAGATAAATTTATTTTATAATATACGCTTCTTTTCGATTTCCTCTTATATTAAAATCGCTTAAATTCTGGCATGAAGTTTCATTTTTAGAGAAACGTTCTCATTACATTCTGTTGAGACAAAGTTCTTCATTTGTATATATGTTTTTAAATATTCTGATAGTGATCAAAACTTTCTCAGGAAAAAGAGAGAAATGACTAAGAAGATAAGAGAAACCGTTATTTCTATTTCATCTTTCTTTTGTTCGGTCGACTTCTTTGTTTTCTCATATATATATATATATATATATATATATATATATATATATATTGTTCTCCGAGAAATGTTTCTTTGAGAGCACCTGTTAGCGTTTCCTTGTGAAAGCAATGACACTTTTCTTTCATTGTTCGTTGGCTTCAACTGTAGACAATATTATTCTATTTTTGTTCAATACAACGCTTCCTAGCTATGTCTACCTTCAGCTGTCCGACGAATGTTCTTATTGTTCTTTCTTCTGAGTAAACAACACAGCATTCACCTAATTTTAATCTTTTTGCATAAAAAAAAATAACAAAAATCTTGCCACTGATTTCGGTAAGCCACTTGTACATTTTTTTCATTGATGGTTTTATTATCATTATTATTATTATTATTGTTGTTGTTGTTGTTATTATTAGTAGTAGTAGTAGTTATACTACGCTGACGGCAAGATGATCAAATTTAAAATCTGAATTGTTTGACCATTTAACTTAAAAATAAGATATGTTCAATTTAAACAAGAAAGCACGGAAAAAAACATTTTATACGATCTTCTTGTTACCCGGGGGGAGTTCCCAGACAGAGTGGGAAATTATCGCTCTCGATACTCACGTCCATTTCAGATTCATTCAAATTGTGTGTATGTACTTTGTCCTGTACGCATGTATGTTTTAATTAAAAGACACCTGAAATCCTACGTATTAAAGAATATTTTGGGAAACGTTCAAGATTAATTATCATTATCTTTGTTTTTAAGTTTAAAAATTTTAGGTATTTTTTAAATAATTTTTTTAATAATTTTATTACTTAGCCGAAAGTAGGGCTTGTCCAGAGTGAGTTTAATAGGATTGTATTATTCCAACGTGTTGTTCAAACTCAATTAATATATATATATATATATATATATATATATATATATATATATATATATATATATATATATATATATAGTTAAACCTAGAGTGCCAGACAAACCTACCAAGTTTTCACCTAAGCGGATCGTCAAGGAGGGCTGGCTCACCTGACGATCCGCTTAGGTGAAACCTTGGTAGGTTTATCTGGCTCTCTAGGTTTAACTAGGTCTGCTCTACTTATTGTATTGAGCACTTTAGTTATTTTGTGTACTTGTAACGGTTTTTTTTCTTTGGGCTTTGGACCTGCATACTGAACAATTGTTTTCGACAGGCGTTCCTGTTCTTGGCTCTTTCTTTTTTTATACCTTTTTTTCCTCCGATATTGATTTGATCATTTGCAAATCAAGAAACCGAAGGTTTATATATATATATATATATATATATATATATATATATATATATATATATATATATATATATATATTGTGTATATTTAGGCAGCAATTTTTCATTAATGCATGTTTCATTAAATAATATAGACAGGTATTGTCTATTTATTTTAAATAATATATATATACACACACACACACCCTTGTGCATATTTATTGAAACAAAAAGAATAATCGCGTTATTATTTACTTTTTTTCGTACTTTTCCAATGAAACACGAGCCAGTGTACATGTTCGTACTTCATATGTGCATTTCACGATGTCGGTCCATACAGAGACCTTTGGAAGCCTGTGCTCATCCATTCTCACAACATGACCAGCCCACCTAAGTTGCATCTTTGCCAGAATGGTTTCAGTGCCTGTGATGTTGTTACATTTCTTCAGTATTGCTCTATTCTTGACCCTGTCATCCCATTTTATATCACATATGACATGAAGACAGCGCATGTGAATTGCACCAAGTTGATTTATGTGCTTCCGGTACAAGGTCCAGGTTTCAACATCATAGAGCTGGGTTGAGAGTACGACTGATCAGTATATGCCGATCTTTGCTCTAAGTGACACGTCTTTGGTGTTCCATAACCTATGTTTACGATTACCGAATGCTGTGCTGGCTTTGGCTATTCTGGGTTGGATTTCTCTGTCCATTTTTCCATCAGAAGAGACGGTTGATCTAAGGTATGTGAACGCCTCAACAGTTTTTAATGTCGTACCATCAATGAATACGGAAGTATTTGTGATAAATGGATTGCCTGGTACTGGCTGGTACATTAGCTCAGTCTTCTTTATATTGATAGTGAGTTCAAATGCTTTCGCTGTATCAGAGGGTTATCAAGGGTAGTTTGAATGTCTTCTAGACTGTGTGCTAACAGAGCAGCAGCATCTGCAAAGAGAAGATCGGGTACCAACTGCAGACCAATTTTCCATTGTGCTTTAAAACGTTGCTTATTGTACAGATCTCCACTTGTTCTGAATTCAACATTGACTCCTTCACTTAAGTCAGAGAATATTTTTTTCAAGCATAGCCGAAAAGAAAAGTGCAAAGACAAAAGGAGCAAGAACAAAAACCTTTGTACCGTTGGAGACGAAAAAGGCGCCCGATTGTTCACTTTCCGACAAAAGCTTTCATCCCTTCGTGAAAAGAAAGATAATAATGTGGAGCATTTTTTCTGGAACACCAAATTTTGATAAAAATTTTCCAAAAAGCAGTTCGAGATACAGTATCGAAAGCCTTTGTGAAGTCTACAAAAACAATCAATAGATCCTTGTTTTGTTTTCCTGCCTTCTGCAGAGTGCTGGAGACAAAAGATCATATCCACGGTTCCTCTGCCGGATCGAAAACCACACTGAGTCTCTGGTAATGCCGATTCTGAGACAAATTCATTAAGTCTATTGAGGATGATACGAACAAGGATTTTGCCGGCAACCGAAAGAATAGATATTCCTCTCTGGTTGTGACATTCACACCTGTTCCCTTTACGCTTATACAAACGGACAATTAAAGCATCCTTACATTGTTGTGGCACTCCTCCATTTTCCCACACAAGGTTGAAAAATTTACAAATTTTGCGTATCAAAAGATTGCTGCCACATTTGTAAGTTTCAGTTGGAATTCCATCTTCACTGCGGGCATTTCCATTCGAAAGCTATTTGATGGCCTTTTTGAGCTCGAAGGTTGAAGGTTTTTTTTATTTATGCAGCATCAACAGACGAATCCTGATTTAGGACCCTGGTGAAGTGTTCTGCCCAGCATTTGATAATGTGGCTTTTGTCGGTCAAAAGAGTGGTGATAGACCGCTGGAAATGGGACAGAAAAACACCTTTCAAGTTTTGGTAGAATGATTTGAAGTCACATCTATCAGCAGCCTACTGAAAAGCTTTAACCTATATATATATGAAGATGAAGGAGAGCTAGTGGACAGCAAAGGTTAAAGCTTTATATATATATATATATATATATATATATATATATATATATATATATATATATATATATATATATATATATATATAATTGTTTATTTAAAAATTATAACATAAATATGTTATAAAATCACTACTGATGAGAAAAGAAAAAAAACATATGTTATTCAATTTATTTTATTTTTTCATTGAAATTACGTTAGAACAGACGCTAATTTCAACTGGTCTTCCCGACAAAAATGTATAGATTTTTTTTCTTTTCTCATCAGTAGTTTTATAATTTTAAACTTAATAGAGATTAAATTTAGATTTTAAAATTGGTAATTTTTTACCTTTAATTTTAATATCAAATTTTATCATATAATTTAATACTTATTGGTTAGAATAAATTCTATTTTAGTAAAACCCCAACTTTAAAGCTTTTAATAACTATTATAACCTTACTTCGTTGTCAAGTTTTTTGAATTCCCGTATACTTGTATTTTGATTGGTCATTCCTGCTTATGTAACAGCGTTTCCCCTTACGAAGGATCGTTAATTACTTTGAAACTTTTAAAACCCTTTATCCTACATTCAACATCATCACTTGATAAGACACCGGAGGTGTTGAAACAAAATGGCTATTTTTGTAGTGATTTTATAACATATTTATGTTATCATTTTTAAATAAACAATTATATATGCTCTACTCTGTATTGAGCACTCTTTTAAGAACAGTAATTGTTGGTTATTGGTATTTATTCCGTATACACCAACCCTAGACTTGTATATGTCCACTTTTATATTTACACACGCTCTATCTCTGATATTGAGCACTTTATCCCATAAATATAGCACACTTTAAGACTATATTTCTTCATATATATATATATATATATATATATATATATATATATATATATGGGATAATGATGTATATTTTTATGTATTAAGAACAGTACTGAGGGAATTGTAAGATAAAATGGAAAAGTTTTGTTTTGACGGGTTTCATCGGACTGGGTTTGTTGTGACGACACAGGTGCATGAACGAGAGACGCTAGAAGTTTCAAAATGTTTTGAAATAATTTTTTGAAATAATTTCTTGCAATCTTGCCAAATTCCTCTATATTCTGCTTACTTTTTTTCTTTCTATTCTCTTTGTTATTAAATATCCCAAATTGTGAAAATCTGCCAAGAATGATGAAACGTTGTAAGAAGCTGGGGCGAAAATTTACTGAGGCTGAACTAGCGATTGAAGCACTTTCTAGACATTTTCATCTTGGCGAATTATTTTGTCTTTTAATTAGAGTAGCATTTTTTATGTTAAAATTGTGGACAGTTTCGTTACGGTGAACAATCAGCGCGTTGTGTTTAAAATGTCTCTTTTGTGTTCATTTAGTCATAATTACAAAAACGACAATCCGCGTATAAAAATTGACTGCCTCATCATTGAGATAACCAGATATGTATATAATTTAAATTATATAACGGTCAATCTTAACTTAGAATCTAAAGATTCCGTTGTGCTACCGTTGAGGAAAAATATGTATGTTTATTAATAAATAGTTTATACGTCTTTTATATTGCTTCGGGTATTATTTTATTAACACCATCACTCAATATGCGATATTGTATATTTTTTGCAACGTAGCCAAATTCATCTATAGTCTTTTTCTTTCCATCTGATTTCTTATTAAATATCCTACATTGTGATAAGAAAAGAAATCTGTCAAGAATGATGAAACATTGTAAGAAGCTGGACGTAAATTTACTGTAGCTGAACTCGCAATTAAAGCACTTTCTAGATATTTTCGTCTTGGTGAATTATTTTCTCTTTTAATTAGAGTAGCATTTTTATGCCAGAATTCAAGTCAGTTTTTGATACGGTGAACAACCAATGCGTTTTGTGTGTTGTTTTTTTAAATGTCTCTTTTGTGTTCATATAGTCTTTCGTTTAAACTTGAGATTTCTGTAGTATACTCTTTCTGGCAATCGTTGCATTTGATAGAGTAAATTCATCCTTCAAGTTTTGGCTTGCTTTCTTGTTTTCTATTGATAAGTCTTTTATTGTTTTAGATGTAGTTGTAACAAATTTTATGTTGAGTTTAGATAAATTCATTTCAGTTGTAGTTATGATATTGTTAGTGGGTAGAATAATATAATATATATATATATATATATATATATATATATATATATATATATATATATACACACATGCAAAAAGAAGAATGTTTTTTTTAATTTAGAGGTCTGATGAATTGGATCGTGATTACAATTCCAATGTAATAAATTATAACAATAGAATATTCTAACTCTATTCTTATTCTATTCTTACTTTGTCTTGGACATTGAGTTCTACCTGGATTCTATCCTCTTGGAAATTTATATATATATATCTATATATATATATATATATATATATATATATATATATATATATATATATATATATTGACCAATGATATTATTAATATTTATATATATATATATAATAGAATAATCAAACGAAGTTTAGTAATGAATGATGATACTTAGAACAAGAACAGCACATATAAGATTCACCAGCGGCGCGTAGAAGTAGTCTTACTTTGTCCTGGACATTGAGTTCTACTTGGATTCTATCCTCTTGGAAATGCATATATATATATATATATATATATATATATATATATATATATATATATATTGACCAATGATATTATTAATATTTATATATATATATATATATATATATATATATATATATATATATATATATATATATATATATATATATATATATATATATATATATATATAATAGAATAATCAAACGAAGTTTGGTAATGGACGATAATACTTAGAACAAGAACAGCACATATAAGATTCACCAGCGGCGCGTAGAAGTAGTCTTACTTTGTCCTGGACATTGAGTTCTACTTGGATTCTATCCTCTTGGAAATGCATATATATATATATATATATTGACCAATGATATTATTAATATTTATATATATATATATATATATATATATATATATATATAATAGAATAATCAAACGAAGTTTGGTAATGGACGATAATACTTAGAACAAGAACAGCACATATAAGATTCACCAGCGGCGCGTAGAAGTAGTCAAGTGCTAGAAGTCAGTCAAGTGAATTCCACAATGAATATCCAACGTCAGGATATTTACCAACCGTCCTACGTGGTAAAATGTGGCACAAGGCCCGAATGTAATGTGGGGTGTCCGAGCCCGTAAGATCGGCCAAAAATTTCTCGTAGACCCCTTATAAAACGGGGCCGGGTAGCTGTTTCCCGAGACGAGACTCTGCCCTTCGACATAGCATCGTCTGGGGATTCTCTCTGCCCGGAGGCAGAAAGTTTGACAAGTACAGGTGTAGACAAATCTCCGACTGTAGACCAACATACAGTATTTACTACTGTAATTATGTGAATAGTGACATACCCATTATCATCGGTAGGTATGCTACAACAATATATATATATTGTGTGTGTGTGTGCGTACGTGTGTAAGAATGTAGACATTTTCATAGTTTTCATTAAGATTTATAGTTGACGTTAATATAGATATTTATATATATCAATGATTCATTGGTTCTCTTTTCCTCTCTCACGTCGGTGCAAATAATAAATTCTTTGCCCGTCTCACATTAACAAAATGATTACTTATAGACTCTTCTCGTTGTTGTATGTTGCTTCTGATTAAAGTTCACGCTGAGTTCATTATATTTCTGAATAGCATCAAGATAAATATTAACGCCTCTTTTATTGATATTACCTTAGGTTAGTCTGGCACAAGGCTACAACTGTGAGCTATCCAAAGAGGATCGAACTAAGTACATTTTACGCGATCTGTTTAGCTAACCCTTTGCTCTAAATTAAAATACCTTGTGAAGCAATTATTAATACCGCAGAAATAATTAATTTTTATTGATCTCAGCACAAATTTCATTGTCCTTATTGAACTTATATCATAAGATACAATTCATTGTCTCTCACTAATGAGATAGAAATTATTTGTGTGCTTATCATTAAAATAAAGTATATTTTGATGGTTTATCTCTTATAAATGAAAAGGTTTTAATTTAGATGCAATTAGACAATTTTTTGAAAACTAACGTAACCGGATATACACAAAATACATTTCGGATACACTAAAAATACGTTTCGCGTACACTAAAAAAACATTTCGGTACACTAAAAATACGTTTCGGATACAATAAAAATACGTTTCGGATGCACTAAAAACATTTCGGTAAACTAAAAATACGTTACAGATACAATAAAAATACGTTTCGCATAAACTAAAAAACATTTTGGATACAATAAAATTATGTTTCGGATGCACTAAAAATACATTTCGGATACACTAAAAACATTTCGGTACACTAAAAATACGTTTCGGATGCACTAAAAATACGTTTCGGATACACTAAAAACATTTCGGTACACTAAAAATACGTTTCGGATACATTAAAAATACGTTTCGCATACACTAAAAAACATTTTGGATACACTAAAAATAGGTTTCGGATGCACTAAAAATACGTTTCGGATACACTAAAAACATTTCAGTACACTAAAAATACGTTTCGGATACACTAAAAATACATTTCGTATACACTAAAAAACATTTTGATTTTGGATACACTAAAAATACGTATTGGATACACTAAAATACGTATTGGATACACTAAAATACGTTTCGCAGACTTAGACATAAGTTATTGAAACATTTCTTTTCTATCTAGTTATGGGCAAAGTGTAACTCTCGGGCCAGAAGCGGCCCGATTGATTTTCTGAATGGCTTGCCTAGTTTTATGAGGAAAATATCTTTTATTAAAATGCTCTTTATTTCCTTTCGTCCTCACTTGTTCTCTCATTTTCACTCATACATCACCGCATACCGGACACTTCGACGTGGTGTAATGGTTAGTAAGTTTGTCTCGCTTGATTAATTACAACTGAATAGTGAATTCGATCCTCACTGGGTGGCCCATACATTCGGCCTTGTGCCACATCTAAGCTACACTTATAAAATGGTATTTGTAATGGTGAATGGCTCGCCCAGTGGTGTAATGGTGAGCAAGCTTGTCTCGGTAGATCAATTATGACTGTATAGTGAGCCTGATCCTCACTGGGTGCTCCATACATTCGGCCTTGTGCCACATGTAAGCTAGGCTTGGAAAATCACCGCTCACCTGAAAGTGGTGCACTGTTTAGTAATATTGTCTCAGTAGATCAGTTACGACTGAATTGTGAGTTCGATCCTCACTGAGTACCCCATACATTCGGCCTTGTGCCATATCTAAGCTAGGTTTTGAAAATCACCGGACACCGCGAAGTGGTGTAATGGTTAGCAAGCTTGTCTCGCTAGAACTATTACAACTGAGTAGTGAGTTCGATCTCCACTGGGTGCCCCATACTTTCGGCCTTGTGCCACATCTAAGATGCGTTTAGAAAATCACCCTACATAACGGCATACGGGATATTTCGAAATGGTGTAATGGTTAACCATCTTGTCTTCCTAGATCAATTACGTCCGAATAGTGAGTTCGATCCTCAATAATCGCCTCTTAATCTTGGCCTTGTGTCACAACTAAGTTATACTTAGTAAATCAATCTGGGCATTTCAACGTGGTGCAATAATCAGCAAATTCGTTTCGCTAGATCAATTACGACTGAGTAGTCGATTCGATTCTCACTGGGCGCTCCTTAAACTCGGCCTTGTGCCACAACTAAGCTATGCTTAGTAAATCATTTTGCACACTTCAGCGTGGTGTAAAGGTTAATAAGTTTGTCTCGCTAAGTCAACTGCAGTATAGTAGTGAGTTCGATGCTCACTGGGTGCCCGATAATTTCGACCTTGTGACACATCTAAGGCACGCTTAGAAAACCACCACAAACGATGATTAAGTAGAATGATTCTTGAATTTGGTAACATTTTGTTGAAGATAACGTTGTCAGTATTTTAAACCATTGGCGATTTTCACTAAGGAAGATCATACGTGTAAACATCTTTTGCCTCAGAAACAAGAAACGTCAGTGATAATTATTTTCCTCTAGAGAATAAATATGCTTCTCCGTTTACAAATCTTTTTGTATATTCAAATGAATTAATTAGAAACAAATCTCACGCAGAAGCGAGTGTTAATCATTCTGTCATCAGTGATAATATTAGAAAAAGACTTCAGGGTTTTTTTTTTAATCATAGAAGTAATCTTTTCTCCAAATGAAAAGAAAACGAGTTTTCCCCATTTGTAAGGCAGTTGCGTCTACGCATGATCTTTTGTTGGAAGAAACGCGGCAGTATCTTTAATGAAAAATTACCTTTTGTAGTCGTACTGCTCGCTTTATACCGTACCTCATACAGCTCACTGGTCGAAAAAAGTTGCCCATGCTTATCTTAAACCGTAAGAAAACATTAGTTTTTAACATATATACTCAAAATACGTCTTCGCGGTTAAGACAGAAAGCATTCAGATGTTTTCTCTTAAGCAATAAGTAAGCATCATTTTTGAGAAGATATATCCAAAATGTTTCAGAGGTAAAGACAAAGAGTATTTATACATTTTCCTTTAAGCAATAAGGAAAATTACTGCTTTTAATAACTATGCCGAAAATACGTTTCAAAGGCAAAGATATAAATTGTTCAGAGGGTTTAACCTATCAGAAACAAGTATTTTTTACCCGATATGCTCAAAATACGTTTCAAGAGTTAAGGCACAAAGAACTCAGACATTTCTTTTCAGCAATGATACAGTACTTATATATATATATATATATATATATATATATATATATATATATATATATATATATATATATATATATATATATTCGAAGGTTAAAGGTGCAAATTATTCAGACGTTTTTCTCTTGAGCAATAAGGAAATATATTTTTAAAAATACGTTTCGTGGGCTATGCCACCACGTATTCAGACATTTTCTCTTAAGTAACAAGCAACCATTTTTTGTTTTTTAAATAGATATACCCAAAATATATTTCCGGACAAAGATACAGAATTTCTTGTCAAGCCTTTTTGTGAGTTGAAAGGTATTGTAATGGAATGTTCCACTCTCCCTATTACCTTTTGTGGACTGACTATATCAGTAATATATGTAGGACATACCAGAGTCTGTCTGTCTGTCTATCAGTCTGTAGTTGGAGATTCATCTCCAGCTGTGCTGGTAAAACTCTCTGCCTCCGGGCAGAGTGGATCCCCAGACGAGGCTATGTCGAAGGGCAGAGTATCGTCTCGGGAAAGAGCTACTCGACCCCGTTTTATACGGGGAATTTTTGGCCGAGCCTACGGAGTCGGAAACCCCGCATTAAATTCGGACTTGTGCCACATCTGACCACGTGGGGAGGTTGTTAGATATCCTGTCTATCTGTCTGACTGGCTTCGGGAAGTGTTAGTCGAACCCCTGTATTTCAGTAGTGTATTCTCTTTGACAATAAACCTCTGTTTCTTCCATCTACGCTTGTGCTGCTATTTTTTCCACTCGAATATCACCTTTGTCTGTTTGTAACATTTTTAAGCATACAACAAAAGGCTATATGGTATTTCCGAACTAATTGTTGAACTGATTCAGTCTTTCTTATCAAACCGGGAAATAAAAGCTATTCATAACGGCCACTCTTCCAGATCCTTTCGTACTAATCCAGATGTCTCCCAGGGCTCTATCCTTGGTCCTATTTTGTTTTTAATTTTCATTAACGACCATCCTGATGGTATCAGGTTTCAGCCTGCTATCTATGCTGATGGCACAACCATTTACTCCTGCCTCGACAGTAAGTCTGATCACTTCGTTAAATTCAAATTGGCGACTGATGCCAAAAACGATCTTTAGTTTGTTGTTAACTAGACCAAAAGATGGCTTGTTAATTTTAACGCTTCTAAAACAAATCTGCTCTCTATTAATAATCGGAGAGACCCATTTCTATCTTCCAACAGCATGTATGTATGTTGCGGCATCGGTTAAGCCGGCTCCTTCCAAGGAATTCACCGCGTCCGGAACGAAGGCCGACCAAGCACGGCGATCCGTCGCCAATGCTGAAACGAGCGACAGCCATTCCCGATTCCAACGGCGGCGAATTCTTGAAACGGAGTAACAAGGGAGTTTGAACTTCACACGCGGTCCCCACACCTCGCGTGCTATCCCAGTGGAGGGAGGAATATGCTCTTACTTGCCACAGAATTTCCACAGACGAGTGGCAGGAGTAACCAAGAGGCTGCCGGATGCCGAATGGTTTTGAATTCAGAGTTGACCTTCTCCAAGACCAGTTGCCATCCAAGGCTATAGAACCCAGTCTGTCCTGCTATTTACCCATAGTTGGAGGGAGAAGAAGAGGATTCACACCTTTCCCAATAGTGTTAGCACGTAAGTGAATGTAACGGATTCGACTGGAATTCGAACTCTGCTCTACGATTCCTCAATTCGAGCCGTTATCCATTATTCCACCGTGCCTTCCAACAGCATGGCTGATGCTAACCTTAAAGCGAGTGTAACGTTGAGTCTTGTCGGACTAACGTTCCCGGTTGGTGTGAAGTGGAAAGATTATACTGAACCCGTAGCTAGGTTAGCAGCTAAAAAATTTGATTCACCGTGAGGTGCTAGAAAATATTTCTGTCCAGAATCTATCTTACATATCTATAAGTCTACCATTGGTCAATACATTATAAGCTGTTATGTGCTATGGATTCTCTACAGTATCCCCGGTTTCCTCATCGCGTGGCGTGTTTTAGGCGTTTCAGTCTCCAGATTAGACCACAGCCGATGTCCTTTAACTAGGTGAATCGCCTTGGTCGCAAACAGGTGTCCGTTGTAGTTCATCTGAGGAACCCTTCCGTTCTGGCCAGTGACCTGAATCGAGGAGGTCCTTGGCCTATTGGTGCCGCGTTAACACTACCTCCTTACGTGAGTTTAGCCAGCCAGCTGAAACGGTTTACCGGATCTTAGCAACTTGGAGCCATCATGTGAGAGATTTAGGAGATGCTTGAGAACCAATGATGCTCGTTCACCGGAACATGCAGCGTGCCAGACATGGAAGGTACGACCTCTATCCAGAGCCCCCTATTAAAATCTACGCAATTATGAATTAAAATTATAAATATTCACACAAAAATGGCATATTATTCTTCTTCTTCTTTTGCCTTTAACCCCATAAGGGGTCGTTGGAACGCCGACACGCTGAGCTGTCCACCATTCTCTTCCATCTGTCACGATCGTGTGCCATAGTCTGGGTCTCCGCGAATGGTTCCCCGGTTTCGTCATCACGTGACGTGTCTTGGGCGTTTCAACCTTTGGTCGCGAACAGGTGGCCGTTGCAGTTCATCTGAGGAAGCCTTCCGTTCTGGCAGGTGACCTGCATCGAAGATGTCCTTTGCCCATTGGTGCCGTATTAATACCACCCAAATACGGGAGTTTAGCCCGCCAGTTGAAATGGTTTACAGAGGCATGGCAACTTGGAGCCATCATGTGAGAGAATTAGGAGATGCTTGAGAACCACTGATGCTGGTCCACCCAAAGGTGCAGCGTGCCAGACATGAAAGGTACAACCTCTATCCAGAGCCCCCTATTAAAATCTACGCAATTATGAATTTAGATTATTAAAATCTACTCAGTAATAAATTATTAAAACCCACACAACAGTTTTTTTTATTTTTAGTACATATTCGAAAACGTTGCAAATAGTTTTTATGAAGAAAAAGCAAGCAAACAAACACCGACAACACGTAGGCAAAGAAATAAAAGTTGAATAACCAAATTTACATTTTTTTGCTTGTAAGTTACAGACTGTTTCGTCTAAAAATGATTATTACTTTTGCAAGCTTCGACAAATGCTAAAATAACATTTCTCCCAGGCAGAAACAAAATAACTAATCGGCTTTAGGGATTTTTTTTGGTTATATTTTCTCGATCAGTCGAACCAAATTAGGGGACAGCAATAGTGTTGCGGAGAAAAAGCTGATAACTGAAAGGAAATAGAATCCCGACAGATAGCTAATCGAAAATAAGAGGAAAAAAATACGCTTTTTAAGACAACGTTAAAAATAAGCAAAATTTACCTTTCCCTTTCAGTCCCTAGATATTAAAAAGTTTTTTTTTAAAAAAGAAGCTGTATAAACTTAGACATTGGTTGATACATTATAAGCTATTATATGCTAATGGTTCTGTAAATTACCCACAGTAAGCATTGTGTGGTATCGGTGTATAGTATAGATATTTATCTATGCTCCAACTCACACAGAAGAGGATACAAGGTCGAATTTTAAAGTGGGACTTCGATCAACCGTGCAAAAAAAAA
The DNA here is from genome assembly GCA_964036315.1 of Acanthosepion esculentum. Classification (NCBI taxonomy): domain Eukaryota; kingdom Metazoa; phylum Mollusca; class Cephalopoda; order Sepiida; family Sepiidae; genus Acanthosepion; species Acanthosepion esculentum. Next base: position 32,153,910 of record OZ038492.1, on the reverse strand, counting down.
ATGCTCAAGCTCCCTTGGCACTTCCTTTTTTAGGGACACCTCAGGCGCTAGGTAATGAACCTAGCCCCCCACTGAAGGAGAAGTACTGCTCGCAAACTTTAACAACTGCTTATGTATTGATGATAATTGCGAAAAGTGTCTATCAAGCTCTAGATAAGAATGATGAATCTCGGGATGTTGCTTTGGATATCTCGAAACCTTTCGACATGGTTTGGCACACAGGTCTTCTTCAGAAGATATAAAGTTACGGTGTCTCCTGTCAAATTTTTGACCTGATTCATTCTTTCGTTAAATCGTGAAATGAATGTTATCTTAAACGGCAACTCCTCTAGGTCCTTTCGTACTAATCCAGATGTCTCCCAGGTGGCTATCCTTGGTCCTTCTTTGTTTTTAATTTTCATTAACAACCTTGCTGATGGTATCAGATCTCAAATTGGTATCTATGCTAATGACGCAACCATTTACTTCTGACTCGGTCTGATTAGTTCGATAAGAGAAAATTAGCAGCTGATCTAAAAAATGAACTACAGTCTCATGTTAACTGGGGCTAAGAATGCCTTGTTAATTTTAACGCCTCTAAAACTAATGTCCTCTCTCTTAATCACCTGAAAAACCCTTCTTGTCTCCTTTCAGCATGGCTGATACTAAATTCCAGGAGAGTGACTCGTTTCGCCTTCTCGGGCCAACGTTCTCGGCTGACATGAAGTGGAAAGACTATATGAAATCCATTGCTCCGTCTGTTGCTAAGAATGTTGATTCCCTGTGTCGTGTTAAACCATTTTTTTTTGTCTTGAAACTATTTTACATATTTTATATATTAATAAATCTACCATTCGTTCATGATTTGAATATAGCTGCCACATGTGATCCGTTGCTCCTGTTGTATATTTACAGATACTTGATAAAAATCCAAAGAAGAATCAGTCAGACTGATTTTTAACCCCGGCTAGATAACCCTGCCTGTCCTGTTATTTAACCCATAGCTGGGGGAAGGGGGAACGAGATGGATTCATACTTTACCCAGGATATCCGAACTCGGTTATACGTGTTCTCATTCCGAGATGTTACTCGATACTCCACTGACACGTCCATTGATAACCGGTCTTTTATTAATACGAGTGTCTAATTAATTAATAAATATGCTTAGTTAATTAACTTTGCTTCAATAAATAGTTCAATTTTTGTCCCTCGGATAACCTGTGATATTACAAAATATGATACGGCTATAATAATTGAAAATCATTTATTAAAATAAAGATTTTTTAAAAAAATGATAACTAATAAGGTCTTATTCATTAATCGCTTGATTAAATGTCTTGTCACATGTGGTGGATAGTGCTATCTTCTATTGCGCGTGTTTACGAATCTGGTAGGCGTAAAAGATTTTATCGGTTATATTTTCTGGTTGACAGAAGCAAAGTGATTCCGTTTCGTAAATTTCAAATATATACGAAAAACAAGTGATTTACTGGGGCCAGTTCTTGTCCGGCAATTTGGATATCAATAAGTCAATCGAAAACGAAGGAAATCATAGAGAAGACAAGAGAAAAGGAAGAAATCAATTGAGACTGCCGGCTGCAATTTATTTTCTTTTTTTATTAAAGACCATTTCAGGGGACATCAGTTAACATCTATCTCTTGACACCTTCGCTAAGAAATGGTGGACATTATTACTTCGATAAAGCCTTTCCATCTGTGTTGAAAATTAGGATTCAAAATGTCACTTCGTTTGCGTCCAGGCTCGAATATATATATATATATATATATATATATATATATATATATATATATATATATGTGTGTGTGTGTGTGTGTGTGTGTGTGTGTGTGTCTGTGTATATATATATCTGATACAGATATAAAATGCCCCAATAATAAAACTCTCTCTCTCTCTCTCTCTATATATATATATATATATATATATATATATATATGTATATCTGATAATGCCCCAAAAATAAAACTCCCTCTCTCTCTCACTCTCTCTCTTTATATATATATATATATATATATATATATATATATATATATGATACAGATATAAAATGCCCCAATAGCAAAACTCTCTCTCTCTCTATTTATCTATCTATATATATATATGCAAACATGTTTTGTTAAATGTAACAGACAACGGATGTCTATTATGTTTGATCATGAGCCGTTCTAAGCTTCGTATGGTGTCAATTTTCTATGTAAACATAACAGGCTGTCATCTTTGATGGTAAACATTTCCGTTGTAATGTCCATGTAACCACTTTGATGATAGCTCATGTGAGACGAAAGCTTAAATCGAGGAACAGCATAATAAAATATGTATCAATATTGTGATTTTCTTTCTTCTTTTAATGATAATGTTATTAAGCTTATCAGACGATATGAAAAGAATTTACATAAAATATGTAGACAAAACTTGTCTATATTATTTAATGAAACATGCATCAATATATATATATATATATATATATATATATATATATTGTGTGTATTTAGGCAGCATTTTTTCATTGATGTATATATCTACATATCTACATATATACATCTATATACACACACACATAAAAGCACATACAACACACAAAATGATATTATCACACATCTACACATATATACATATAAAAACATATAAATATATACACGAACCTATATATATATATAACATGTACACATATATATACACTCATACACATATATACATATACATACACATGTACGTACACACATATATACATATACATATATATATACATGCAAACACGCACACGCACACACACACACACACATATATATATATATATATATATATATATATATATATATATATATATATATATATATATATATATATATACCCATAAACATTTACACATGAAAATATTTACACATAAATTGTTTAACCTAATTCCTTAATCCGACATATAGAAATTACGCAATATTTGGTGTCTTGATGATTTAAAATTCCCGTAGTTTCCATGAGAAAGTCTCCCAAACAAAATTTTAGGTATAGTTTGTTATTTTGAAACGGTTTTTATGTCTGCGTTTGAAGATGATTTCATTACGGTAATTCAGTAATTCATCAGGTCTATTGCATTTGATTATTAATATTTTTTCTGTTATGCTGAGGTCAAATCTTTCTCTAATTTGTTAGGAGTTCTAGCATTGGAAATAATTTTCCATTCATCTGCGGAGTGAAGCTGTTTTCCCTAATATCCCAATAACATTTAGATAGTGTTATTTGATTCTTGAGTGATTCGTTTTTAAAGGAATGGCGATGGTTATAAAAGCGTTGTTTCCAGTATATATATATATATATATATATATATATATATATATATATATATATATATATATATATATATATATATATATATATATATAAAGTATGTGGTGCAGTTCTATTTACATTACATGAATCATTCATACAAAAAGCAGATAGTGAAGTTAATGATAACAAAACTTTATCATTAACTTCACTATCTGATTTTTGTATGAATGATTCATATATATATATATATATATATATATATATATATATATATATTATTATTATTTTATATGCGTAGTACTTATTGGAAAGCGCTCAATATCAGTGACAGAGCCTCAGTTGTATGGATATGAGCTTGTGGCCTTGGATTTCACGCTTCTGCGATAATCGGACAGATGCAAAAGCGGAGAACCCAGGGTAACAAAATCATATCCATACAACTGAGAATATATATATATATATATATATATATATATATATATATATATATATATATATATATATATATATATATAATGCGGTAAAATATGGAAAACAAATCTTAATCTAACATGTTTCACTTCATTATAGATTCGTTATGGATCAAGATAAAAATGATACAATTGATAAAAAGCAAAGCAGCGCATTATTAATTTGTAGATTGTGTTTGCTTATTTCGTATTGGATAATCATGTATAATGAGGTAAAGGTTGATATTCAAATATGTGTGGCAAACATTATCGACGCTAAAGTGTGTCAAAGTTAGTAAGATGCAGTAGGATGTTTTGACTGGATACGTGTCACGTGTACTGAACGAACAGATAATATTCAAATAAGTTTAAGACAACACTCTGGATGCTAAAATGTGTGAAAATTAGTGAGACGTAGCAGAAATGTTTAGAAAACTTTTGTTTGGATAGATTTTTTCATTAAAATATATCTTGTTCCTATGTAGCGGCGTCTCATTAAGTTTTACATATTTTAGAATGTTTTCTTAGACTTATTACTTCATAACACGTGACACGTATCTAACCAATAAGAAATAGCCAAGCACAACATACCTTAACCTGCGTCTCTTTGCTTTTTATCAATTTTATCATTTCTATCTTGATCTCTGACGAAACTTTAATAAAGCGAAACATGTTTGTTTAAGGTCTGTTTTCGTACTTGTTCTTTATCGTAACATTTTGTCGGATTCCTATCCATACTCGATCTATGCAAAGCGCATCAAGATTTGCATCAGAAATGATGGAAATCATATTGGATATGTTATTTGTTAATATTCCAATTTACTAAAACGTTGTTAAGAATTTCATTTCTTGAAATTGTCTTTAGGGACAACCTATATATATATATATATATATATATATATATATATATATATATATATATATATTTGAAGAAATATAGTTTTAAGGTGTGGTATATTCATGGGATAAGGTGTTCAATATCAGAGATAGAGCGTATGTAAATATAAATATAACATTGAACATTGAAGTCAACACTCAGAGGCGACAGTCTATTTCATGCTAGACGCAATCGTCAGGCCGCGAGTTTTGGATATTTTCTCGACTATTTATATATATGGGTCAATGGTACATTGCTGGCAATTCATTCTGGCGGTTATTTTAGCGGGAGTGGCTTATTTATTTATTCATTTATTGGGGTTAAATTATTTATATAAGAATGTATTTTAAATTTTCTTTCGTAGTTTAATTTAATTTCAAGAGTATTTCGTAGTTTATGGTATTTAAACGACTTCAAATTTGTAAATAGTTTTAAATCAATGTTAAGGAATATTACGGTGCTTTATGTATTTTTTTTATTATTTTTATTTTCTATTTTTTATTTTATTTTTTTTGTGTGTACAGAAAAATACGGCATGTTTATGGACAATTATTTTCATTTAGTGAATACATCCATTTAAAGTTAACTGACCTGTAATAATGTTAAGAATCAGGCTAAACGATAAAAGAAAAAAATGTGATAGTAGGGTAGAGTTTAAATATCTCCCCACCCTCTAAAAGAAAGAAAACACAAATAAATTAAAAACGGCAAATATTTAGAATAAGACACTACACAATAATTAGGGAACAGTGTTAAACTTAGGAACATTAAGATTACCTCCTCGGTTATCCATTGAAACTGCTATCCACCGTAAAAAAAAGAGAAGAAAGCAAGTTCCCACCGTGGGCTATTTAAAAGATAGTTCGCGCAGCGGATTGGTTGTTACAATCATCCAATCGGGTGTGCGGAAAATGTGGTCTTTCTTCGTCTAATTCATTAAAAGGTCAGAGTAGCTGTTAGCGTTTTACTAAGAAGGGGGGTCAGAGATCGATCTCCCCTGATTGGGTCGATTTGGTGATGGGGAATATGATGTTGAAAGACCAGAAACTCCCTGATGAACCAAGTCAAATAACATCACTGAAGACCCCCCCACGGGCACCTACTTAAGAGCGTATTTTTGAATTACTTGTTTTTTTTATTTTCATTTTTTATTTTATATATTTATTTATTCTTTTTGGTTTTCGATATTTCATTAACGTAGTAAAAAATTTCGTGGGGTTTGCTTAGGTCGCTTATTTAATAGTTTGTTTTGGTCTGGGAAGATATATCTTGTGCGTATTTAGCAGCGTCTCACTAACGTTTACATACCAAAATAACCGCGAGAATGGATTACCCAAAATGTAATACTGACTCATATATATAGAAATAGTCGAGAAAAAATCCAACACTCGCGGCCTGACGATTGCGTCTAGCATGAAACAGCCTGTCGCCTCTGAGTGTTGACTTCAATGTTCACTTATATATATATATATATATATATATATATATATATATATATATAATAAGTAAATATTGTCTGGAAAAACCTTAGGTGTTTTGGCTTGTAAATGAACAAACCAATACCCAAGGAAAAATAAGGAAGAAGAACTAAGAACATGTAATTCAGGCGAAAACAATCGACCAGAACCCCCCCCCCCTAAAAAAAAATCCCAAACGAGTAAAGCAAAAGTAACTAAGTAAATTGCTCAATACACTACGTAGAACAAATATAACTATGAACCTAAAGAGCCATCCTCTTTAGGTTCATAGTTATATATATATATATGTATGTATATGTGTGTGTGTGTTTGTGTGTGTGGCATAAATAGATCCACTTGTAATCCAGTTCGTTCTCGCTATTTTTTTTGTAATTCCGATCCCAGCGCGTGATTACTTTCATTAGATCCGAATAACGAATGATATTCCAACTAGAAACGCTTACTCTAATCTTTTTTATTCAGACACGCTTCTGTCCTCTCAGTAATGGTATTTCGGTCTTTAGAAAGATCCTCTTTTACAACAGAAAACCACTTTTCATATGTAAACAGCCAAATGACGTATTGATTTACCTTCAGCCAGTAATTACCTATGCAGTTTCTGTTACGGTGATGAATAGATTTGTCTCGCTTGGCTAACACCAACAGGAACCATTTTTTTTAATAAATGTCTGCTTTCTTCTGACTTGCATATGATGGTTGTAAGGGGAAAAATTCTATGTGTGTCCGGGAGATTATTTGGAAACTGTTTGAAAGACGAAAAAAGAATTATGACTGAATTTCTAGAATGACGAGTTTACATTAGTAAGAGCTGCACTAATATCCTCATCCTGTGAAAGAGGGAGAAATAAAGAGAGAGAAAGAGAGAGAGAGAGCAATAGTGACAGAATGATCAGGAAAATAGAGAAAGAATGATAAAGATAGAATGATAAGGAAGAAGGGGAAAAGGGGCTATCGGAGGTAGGAAAATTAATACCTTATGAGAAAGAGAGAGAGAGAGAGAGAGAGAGAGAGAAAGAGAAAGAAAGAGGGAGAGAGAAAGAGTGCAACAGGTGGGGAGGATGAATTTGACTGGGAGGGAGACTATCTGGTTGGATTATAAGATATAATGAAAGATTGTAGAGGAGATACGCATGGAAAGGTGTTAAGATTAAAATGAATTATAAGATTTGGACTAATATGGTCATCTTGTGATACGTTTTGATAATGACAATAAAAATGATGACATTAGTCACAGTTTAAATAACATTAAAGTTCTTTATGGGGAGAGAGAGATTGTAAGGGAGCGAGAGAGAAAGTTAGAAGATGATAAACGGGATGAGACAGTAGAAAGATATGCATTCTTTATGAAACTAATCCATTTTTTTTTGTATAGCATTAAAACCTGAACTGGCAACAAAGATTGTAAAAGAGAGGAAGAGAAAATAGAAGCCAAGGTTGTGAGAAAAGCTGATGGATTAGAATGGATTAAAAGCTGATGGATTAGAATGGATTAAAAGCTGATGGATTGGAATGGATTAAAAGCTGATGGATTATAATGGATTAAAACTGATGGATTAGAAAGGATAATCTGAGTTGACAAAATCTACGTAATGTCCAGGTTCAGCTTGGTTAAATTCAAAGTCGTGCTGAATTTAATAAAAGGAAGACACAAATTAACTGCTAATATCTTGACACTTTTACATGGGAGAGTAGTATATATACGATCAGAACAAAGATTACTGAAATATTAAGCGCGCAACATCACGACCTAACACATGCGCAAGTGGAATGCGTAGACGTCTATAACGACTTTTACGAGCGCCTCAATAACGGCAAACGCGTTCAGGAACTTTCATTACGGACAGAAGCGGCAAAGAGGAACAATCGTTTTATTTATTTCATTACGAGAATTTACAAAGAGGAACGATCAATTAGCTTTTATTCATACCCTGCCTGGTGGCAAATGCTGCTGGTGGCGCCTGGGGTGGTGGTCCTGCCATAGCCACCTAAACCGTGAGATCACCCCTGGTCGGCGGCTGATGAAGACAGGGTATCGCACGTGCTAACGCACGTTGTATGTTAAATATATATATATATATATATATATATATATATATATATATATATATATATATCCATGTATCAGAACCGTGTTAGTCTTTTGAATGACAGAGTGGAAAAATAAGGATAGATATGAACAGAATGAGATAGATAGTTAGATAGATAGTTATGAACAGAATGAGATACATGTGAACAAAATGAAATAGATAGATCTATATAATCATAGATAGATAGATAGATAGATAGAAAGATAGATAGATATGAACATTGCTAAATATGAACATACAAGGTAACCAAAAAAGTTCTGTCCGTTTTTAAAGGAAAAAAAGAAAACGCTTCACAGTATGTGTAACTTATATTTAGTCTTCGAAGTAATCGCCATCGGCATCCAGCCCCTTCTGCCAACGTGACTCCAGCTGTTCAATGCCCTTGCGGTAGAACTCGGGGGGTTTTGACGCAAAGAAATCCGTGAGGGCTTTGCGCAAGTCTGCTTCATTGGTGAAGGATTTCCCATGAAGATGATTATCCAGGGAGTGGAAGAGGTGGTAATCGGATGGCGCAAGGTCAGGTGAAGTGGTGGATGGCACAAAGTCTCCCACCCAAGTTGCTGTATGGTATCCCTAACCACTCGCGCGACATGCGGCCTGGCGTTGTCATGGAGGAAAAACACACCTTTGCGATTCACCAGTGCTGGCTCTTTCTAGCGCAAAGCCTGTTGCACACGTTTCAATTGCTGCCAGTATAGGTCTCCAGTGACCGTTTGTCTCATTGGTAGCAGTTCATAATGAACCATTTGACGATCTATCTAGCATAATCTTGCGTGTGTCCATAGGCGGTCTTGCGGTGTGAGGGACAGCATCCTGAGGAGACAACCAATGTCTGGAATGCTTGGGAGTTTCGTACAGAACCCACTTTTCATCATTGGTAAGCACTCGATTGAATAAGGATGCGGTACGGTGGCGAGAAAGCAGCGATACGCAGGCTGCCACTCGTTGTCCCTTGTGGACCCCCAACAGCGTTTGCGGAACCCACTTGCTCAGTTTGTACATCTTACCTAGGCGGTGCAGTGGAAGTCTTGCAAGTTCACCACACGTTAGACTACTGTCCTCTTCAATGACTCAGGACTCCGTCATTCAAGACCTGTGGTCGTCCACTGCGAGGCTCATCATGGAGAGACAAATCTCCCGTCTTGAATTTTCGAAACCAACGCCTTGCAGTACGTTCATCCACAGCACTATCCCCAAACGCTTGACATATGCGGCAACTTGATGCAGCTGCTGATAAGCCCACTTTGAAGTCGTAAAGCAAACAGCCCCGAACGAGATCTCTAGACACTTTCATCCTTCTCACAGTTGTCCCGCTTATAACTGATGGCCTGGCACGGTGCGCGTGTTTTTTATAACGTCTGATGTTCCTACTTCCGGCTGTCCGAATTTGAAAACAATTGCTACACGCATTTCGTATATATTTCAACTTCATTCAATGATTAATCAAAAAACGGACAGAACTCTTTTGGTTACCTTGTATATAGATAGATGTGAACATAGATATGAACATAGATAAATATGAAAAGAGATAGATAGATATGAACAGTTAGAGATAGTTATAGATAGAGGGATAGATATGAAAAGAATGAGATAGCTAGATAAATAAATAAATAGGTATTATAGATATGAATATAAAGATGAACATATATTAAGATAGATATGAACAGATATAGATAAATAGATAGATATGGGTAGAATTAGATAGATATTTAGACATAAAAGCTTGCAAAGACAAGCTATGTAGGTTCAAATCGCACTGAACGCAGCTTATTGTTTATATTCGATCAAGGTTTCTGACTTGGGTTAAATGTTAAAAAAATCTTTTAATAAAAATCAGAATGTTAAAATAAAGCAGTACTAATAACTAAAGTAATAGTAATTATTACAATACCTAGATTTTCTAATTTGCTCTTAAATTAGAAACCTAGAGATGTTTTAGATTATATTTATTTTAAGCTCGTATGAATAGAAGGTCTGAAATTTAAAAAACTTATATATATATATATATATATATATATATATATATATATATATATATATATATATATAAAAGAAAGAACAGTAAAACATATAATCCGGTGTTCTTATAGATATTTTTATTTTTACACAATAGTGCTCAATGTAAATTTACAGAGCATTAATATTATAGTACTCCAAAATTAGCTTGAGGAAGAAATGGAACTAATGTCTAATTTAATAACAAAATTAAATTCGAAGCTTTTAGCTTCCATTTTTGAAACATGGTTATTACTGTGTAGCGAGAAAAAACATATTTTAAATCAGTTAATTTATAATATATATATATATATATATATATATATATATATATATATATATATATATCTATGTGTGTGTGTGTGTGTGTATGTGTGTGTGTGTGTATGTGTGTGTGTGTGTGTATGTGTGTGTATGTGTGTGTGAGAAACATTTTTGCGTTAGCTTGACATGTAAACATCACTCTCTTCTATTTTCGGTCTCTTTGGAAGAAGGCAGCCGCCAAAAGTGGAAGGGAATAGTATCGTTTGGCACAATATGTCTCCAGACTGCTTACTTTATCTCAATTTATCTTTCCGATGGATTCTTGCCCTGTGCCGTGAATGAGGAAAAAACATTTTGAAAATGGCGGCGGAAAAAAAGATGTATAATCTTTCGACTTTAATAGAAACTAATTTAGATGATTTTTTTTAACTCGTCGGATAACCCTGTTTGCATATTGATCATTTTAAAATGCAATAATATCATTGAAAAAGGCATGAATCCTATTTTCCCTGCTGAAATATCTCGTCACTGGCATGTTAAGCTGGGCGACGGAGAAAATAGTGAATAAGAAAAACCACACTCTCATATCTACCTGATTTGTCTACGCAATAGCACCAGAAAGTCATGTGCCGTGTCTCTTCAGGATGTGGGCGATTATCACTCTCCACAACATCCTATCTCTTCTAGCTCTGGAGAAGAAGGACCAATGTGTATTTTGTAGTAAAAGTTTGTCGAAATCAACACAGTTGACCGTCCTGGGTAAGACGATAAACTACGTCCAAAAGCAAGGTCTCTGATCAGGAGGTTTTGAGGAGCGTGGAACCACCTCTTAATTGCTGGCGTTCCCAGGCCCACTCTGACCCGGAGTGGTAGCGCCTGTTAGGGTCCCAGCTATGTGCAAATAGTTGACACCCAATCTTGTGTAAAAGTAGGTTTTAATACCAGAAATACTTTATAATAAATAAAATATTACCAGCAATAATTTTTTAAGGAAAAATTATTATAAGCAATGCTTAAAAAAAAGTGTCCTAGCAATACAAACAGCTATATACTCTTTCGAAGAAATATGACCAGCTATAGATTTCTCCAAGGAAAAATATTCCCAGAAATAGATTTTTGAAGAAAAACATATTACCAGCAATAAAAATCTTGCCGGCATTAAATAACCGATTGAGGTTGATATGCCGTAAACCAAACCAAACCAAACCAAATCAAACCAACAGAGTTGAAGCAGCATTTGCAGAATGTTAATGCTCAACAACAGGACAAGAACAAAAACCGTCAATGAATGCCTCTCAAAAAAATTACTGTACATGTATCCAACTTTAAAAAAACCATAAACATTTTCTGTTGCTTATTAAATTTATAAAAATCCTCTATAAAAATATAAATATATAATTGTATGTCTACTAATATGGAAACAAATGAAGATTTTTAGTAATATCTGCATATTATTTAGAATGCACGGTAGAGTAATGGATAGCGGCTCGGCTTGAAGAATCGGAGAGCCTAGTTCGAATTCCAGTCGAATCCATTGCATTCACTTGTGTGCTAATACCTTTCCTACCTTGGGAAAGGTATGAATTTAAGAAGAGGATTCAGGACAGACTGGGTTCTATACCAATAGACTACCGCAGAAAGAAATGGCAACCTATTGAGGGAACAAATCTCGTCAGTCATGTATCGAAAGATATATGATCGCCTAAGCGTGTATTACGTATGGCACATAACTTAGGTGGATTAATGGATAGCGGCTCGGATTGCGGAATCGGAGAGCCGATTTCGAATTCCAGTTACATTCACTTACGTGCTAATACCTTTGGGAAAGGTATGAATTCTAATCTTCTACCCCCAGCTAAGGGTAAATAGCTTACAGTAAGTAGGGGAGAGACCGGGTTCTAGAGCCTTGGATGGAAAACAGGTCTACTGCAGAAAGAAATCGCAACCTACGACGGGAAAAACATATCTGCCTCGTCAGTCATGTATCGAAAGATACGTTATTGCCTACGCATGTCATATAACTGACTGACTGATTTGTAATGCCCCTTTTGAGTCGGATTAATCGGACATTCTTGGAAAGTGGGGAAATGACAGCCTTTTCAGTTCATGCTGAAAAGTGGGCATTGGGACTGAGAACCAGCCACATAATTTAAACCATATACCGTATATGTCGGCGTACAAGGCGACCGTGTAACCTTTAAAATCTCCCCTCAAAATAGGGGACCGTCTTATACTCCATGGTATAAAATTTGAAACTTAAATCCTCTGGTTCATTGTAAGTTGTTACCATGGGACATTTTTGACGCTAGGCTAACTCTTGACTCGCCTTCTTTTATCGATGATGTTGAACAAAATCTCAACTGGATGTGTGGCTCAACAAGGCGTTTAAAGATCACACTCGAGAACAAGCAAGGAAAAGTCATTCAGGTTATCGTAATAGCCCACCGAAAAAACAGAACCCACTCATGAGGTATTGTAGATTATCGTAGTTAATTGACAATTGACAATATCTCCCCACCCTTTTCATATTACAACTTGAGTGAAAAGAAAGTATATGCTTAAAGAATTTATTTAATAAATTCAGTACAATACATTTTAAAATACCTTTGCTGGGGGTCGTCTTGTACGGCGAATATAGCTCGAAAACTACATTTTAACTTGAAAATATGGGGGGGGGGTCGTCATATACGCCCAGTCACCTTGTACGCCAGCATATACGGTTACCTAAAGCTATAATTGTTTACAAAACATTATTTACTTGAAACCAAATTATTGTGTATATTTGATAGTATCAAGAACACTTGAAATCATATAACTGTGTGCAAATTATTTGTATTACGAATGGTAATGGGTATTGTAATATTCACCGTTTCCTTATAAGGAAACATTTATTGACTGGGCTGCCAGTACTATATTTGGTTGAAATTTATAAAAAAAATCACTTAAAACAGGATTACGTCCACATCACGTTGAAGCACCGATTCCCGTACGATTACCGAAGCTAAGGAAAGTCGAACTGGGGTAGTACCTAGATGGGTGACCGCTTGGGAATACCAGATTTTTTTAAAGCTTATCACCCCAAGCAAGGCTGGAAGCCACTAGCACACAAGGAGTTACAGAAGGTTTGGAGGAAGAGCAGATAGGAGTGGTAAAGGAGAGGATGTGGAGAAAGATAGAGGATCGATCAAGGCAAGGGGTTACAGAAGATTTGGAGCGAGAGCAGATAGGAATGAAAGGCAAAAGGATGTGGAGAAGGGAAGTGGATAGATCAAGGCAACTGGGGATATCGATTGACATTACACTTAAATAGTTGGAGATTATATATGTTGTAAACTTGGTGGTGCGAGTGGTGTAATGGATAATGGTTTGAAATTGTTAATCGGAGAGCCAAGTTCAAATTCCATTTGGGCTAGCTATATTCACTTACACTTAAATAGCCTTGGGAAAGGTATGAAGTCACTTACCCCACTCCCCCAATGCGAATTCTTACAATCTAAAGATATTTCTTGGATTTAAATAATCTGCAAAGAGTTGACGAACCGTAGAAAATGAATCGTTCAATCAATCTAGAGTCGTAAAAGAACCGATCAGTTTCCCGGTATTTTAGCAATAGTATGAACATAACAGTGAGCTTTAGTCCCAATGAAAGCCGGTAAGAGTTCAAAATCAGTAATAGAATACATTTAGTCACTACTCGGTGATAATGAAACATTAGTATAGATAAGAAAATATTGATGATTTCCAAAGACATTACGTAAATAAATTCCATCAATATCCGCTGGCCTTTCAAGATTTCGAACAATGATCGATATTAAAAGACAAAATGCCCATGTTGGAACAAAATCACCAAAAAAGGAAGGATAAGTAATGGGACTGCCTAAAGAAACACCAGTGACAAAAGTCTTGGGACACTGCTTCAGACCATCTAATAAGAAACGGGGTCGACCAGAAATCTCATTACTAAGCAGATCTTGCAAATACAAATGATCTGCTTGACATTAAAAAAACGGCATCAGTCCATCAATTCGAAAACTTAGTCTCGGAGAAAGGAAGTTAGAATCAATATGCGAGATTGCTCATTCAATAATTAATTTTGCGTAATAAAAGCCACAAAATTAATTTTATTGATCAAAGTGGAAATATATACACTACAAAAGAATAATTTTTCTGCACGTCCTGCATTGACTGTTTTTGGTATATCGACTTTACGGATGTAATTGCAGTACTAGATTGGCTGCTTGAAAAAATGCCGTATAATGTATAGAAAGATCACTGATTTCTAGATCAACCACGGTAAATTTTTCCTCCAGCTTCTCGCAACATCTCACCATTCTTAACAAATCTGTTTTCACAATGTGACATATGTAAAGACAAGCTAGGTTTCAGAATTTTACAGTTAAAATGGTTAGATGTAATCATAAGTTCTAACCGTTCTAACCGTTCCTTCTCTCGCAATACCAGTGTGTGGAATTCTCTTCCAGTCAAATATATATATATATATATATATATATATATATATATATATATATATATATATATATATATGAAGAAATATAGTTTTAAAGTGTGCAATATTTATGGGATAAAGTGCTCAATATCAGAGATAGAGCGTATGTAAATAAAAATATAAAAGTGAACATTGAAGTCAACACTCAGAGGCGACAGGCTGTTTCATTCTGGACGCAATCGTCAGGCCTATATATATATATATATATATATATATATTAAAGAAAAACAGACCACTTTAATGGTCCATTGTAATAATTTATTTTCACCAGAGACTTTTATTTTTCCCTGGATCTTCAGATATCACTTTCAAAACGTGAAACGAAAAATGAAATTAAAATTTACACTTTTGACGGGCAGTATTAAGCTTATATAAGTTGACATAGAAGGTAGCGAGGAATGGTGTGAGAGACATGGTCGAGTTTATATATTCAGTAAAGGACAAATAGCACAGTGGATAAAGGCGTTGGTTAGATCCAGTAACAGGACACAAAGAGATGTGAGTTCAATACCTGATTAAGGCAGTGGAGAATTTGGAGAGGGGAATTAACAGGAGATAACTCGTAACTAACATCCATTAGACATGCCACGTGGAACTAGAACATTTTCCCCCATCTAGCGAAATAAAGGATACAGTTCGACATTCCAACCACCTGAAGAAGGCCTTAGCGTACAACGGCTGAAACGTTGTAATATATATGGCAACAAAGATGAGGACAATAGTCCGAATAATGTAAATAGTGTCAGTAAAACGAATCGTGATCTCTCAGTGACTGTGTGTTTATCTAAAAGTAAATACTTTAATTCACCTTCATCCATGCCTTGCACCAACGGCTAAGGGGTAGAATCTCCGTTTGACGCCAAGTCAGCCAGGTTTCGATCCTAGCTACTAGCTAGAGGTAACTGGACGTGTAGCCACACTGATGAGTTGTGATACAGAGAAACAGTCCGTGGATGTCACTATATATATATATATATATATATATATATATATATATATATATATATATATATATATATATATATATATATATATTCGATGCGATGAGAACGAAAGTAATATATAAATTCCAACGTTCGCAGCGTTAATTCAAAAAAGAGCTCGATACAGGTAGTAGAGCGATAATTATTTATTTATTATAATTTTATCATATAGACAAAACCATTTCTTCTCAAAAAATGGAAAATAGGAAGTGACGTTTTACATCCGGGCATGCCTACAAACACGATCGTTCATAACCATTTTCGACCCTCACCCGTAGATGTGCAGTTAAAATGCACTGAAACCAAGTTGCATCTTTGTTGTGAGTAAAATGGTTTTGTCTATATGATAAAATTATAATAAATAAATAAATAATATATATATATATATATATATATATATATATATATATATATATATATATATATATATATATATATATATATATAATTCTAATAAATTAACTTTCAGCGATAGAAATCGAATTAATGTTAATACTCTCCTGCAGGCATAATGGTAAAAGCGCTGCCGTGGGCAATAGCGATCGAAAACCTCTGGCGGTTTCCTGTGTATCGACGCGGAGTTACGCTGCCATAACTATTAATGATTATATAACTATTAATTGCCTTGTTGCAGTTTATATTATAAGCCATGGTTCAGTTTGAAGACAGATGATTAAATTAGCAATTCAAATTGGATTCAATTGTGATTCAGTTATTGAAAAGTCCTCATATCGCGTTTACTTGCTACTGACTCCATCATTTTTTAGAAGTCTTGCATGTGCGTCATTATGCTAATGATATCGCCGCAATGGAAAAGTCTATTCTTCATTTATTGTTCTTCTTAGTTTTACGTACCGTGTCTCTTCAGAACGTGAGTGACCAAAGCTCTCTACTACTGCCTATCCTTTGTAGCCCAAAGCGATATTTGTCTCTTTATTATCCTCCTATATCCTGTTCTATCATCCATTTACACGAAGTCCTTAAGTAGATTACCCGCTTATTGCCATTTACCCCCTTGCTTTCAATATGCCTTATGAGTGTCAAATTCTTCAAGCCCTCTTTCCTCATTATGTGTCCCAGAGGTTTTAACTCTTTTAATGACATTGTGTGTCATTTTCGTTTTCATTTTCCTTAAAGCTTCCTGGTTGCTCAAATACTTAATGAATGGTATTCTCATCATCCTTCTGTAAAACCACACCGCTGTTTCATTTAATGCTGTTAAGCAACTACAAAAGAAAAATGAACTTAAAAAGGGACACTGTGGATACATTAATGATAAAAGGGCCAGATTAATTAATACTTTGCCGTTTTAAGTAAATTTCGTCTTTTTCTATCTCCCTTAAACTTTGTTTTGCCATCCCTTTACATTTAAGCTCGCTAGGTA
Source organism: Acanthosepion esculentum (assembly GCA_964036315.1). Classification (NCBI taxonomy): domain Eukaryota; kingdom Metazoa; phylum Mollusca; class Cephalopoda; order Sepiida; family Sepiidae; genus Acanthosepion; species Acanthosepion esculentum. The sequence continues at coordinate 32,136,624 of OZ038492.1, read as the reverse complement.
TATTATGCGTTGTTTTGCTTTGTTCCTGTTGCCTTCAACATGCCCTATGAGTGTCAAATTCACCGAGCCTTTTTTCCTTATTATATGACCCAGAAATTTTAACTGTCTCTCTCTTATTCTAAGTACAAGTGACCTTTTCGTTTCCATTTTCCTTAGAACTTCCACGTTGCTTACCTAATTTATGCATATTATTCTCATCATCCTTCTGCAGAACCAAACCCCTGTTTGGTTTAATATTATTAAGCAACAACATAAGGAACATTATCTACACAATTAATGATCAAAGGGTCACATTAATTATTCCATTATTATTATTAAAATATTAATATATTCTGGCCTAAATTAGTACTGACTTCTTAAAAGCGGGTGTATTCCAAACGATTTTCCTATTCTTGTTTCTTTTCCTTAGATCGCTATCATCATATTTTCTATACTAGATTTCTGCGTAATATTTTTAAAGTAGTATTATAAACACCGCTATATTTATCAAACATATCTCTGTCAGATGAGTTATTGCTAATCCTACATTCTATCGATGAAGGTATATGTTTGATTACAGATGGAGAGTGGTTAGAATTGGTGTGAATGTATATTGGGTTAACATGATTTGTCACATAATTTTGGAATACATTATTAACAAAATCTAATGTAACATCAAGACAATCTACTCGTTTAACATTAGTAGTTATCTGAACCTTAAGATTTAAGCTTTTTAATTCTCTATGAATCATTTTCCTTGATTTGCCAACCTTAATTTTTGTAGAATTTCTTACTGCCATAAAACCATCATCTCTGTATAAGCCTATATCATCGACATTAACATCATCATAAATTCTAGGATTATATAGGCTACTTAAAACCACTATAAAACAATCTTTACATTAAAAATAAAATTCGTCCTTAATAAAGGATATATATATATATATATATATATATATATATATATATATATATATATATATATATATATAGTCTTTATCAAGGATGAATTTTATTTTTAATGTAAAGATTGTTTTACGTATATACATAGGGTTATATAAATGCTTTACTTTCCAAACACGGTCAGCATATTGTGGTCGTTTTCGTATCTGGTGTGATTGAGCGACGTATCATGTAACGAATGATTTGTATTTAATGTGAATTGTTTGTGTTTGCATGACGATAGCTTCAAATATTGAGTCTTTTATTTGAGTGCTGTATAGTATTTTAGTATTATTTATAATGCGGGCATCGGCTGTGGTCTGACCTGGAGAGGGATGGGTTGCGTCGGGTTTACTTTGTCCAAGACAAGCTACGCATGAATGAATACTTACCGACACTTATAGCAGTGACCCTACGACCACACCCAGTCCCAAGGGAGATTGATGATGGTGAGTAATATATATTATTTGTAAACAATCGTATTTCGCTAATTTTGGATGTGATGAGCGATATGTTTCAGAATTTCCATCAATGGCTCTATCATTGCCAGAGCTAAATCACACCCCCACCCCCTCCCCGCAAAAAATAGAGTCTCGCTATCACATCTAGGCGGGTGCTGTTCAATCCTCACTTTTCTGGCACTATGGATTTCAAAAGCGTTTGTGCGGCCTTGTGGGTGATGAACTGTTTTCCACCCCGGAACCTCTTTCTCAAAGTCAAATCGTTGCTACCCTATTTCAAATATATCGCTATTTTTCATTGCAGATGCTCGGTTGAATTACATGCTTTGTTTTCATTCGCCCGGATGTTCACATTTAAGACCCACCATGCCATACACACTGAGTCGTCTCAACATTAATTCATCTTAATTCACTTCATATTCGATTGGTGAGGAAGAAGTTTCACTCAGTTTCCTTCCCGAACTGTTGCATTCTAGAAAGAATTCTCCCGAGGGTGCTTCCCTGATCGCTACAATCTTAACTCCTTCGAGGTTATCTATCTTCCATATCCTCAATATATGCACCCTTTGCTTCATTTCTGTAAGCTCTTAACACATCCCCATATAATAATCCACTACCTAGAATGGTTCTTAAGAACTTGTATTAGATGAACAATAATACAAACAAAAAGTGGCAAGTTAACCTATAAGATTGTGTGTTAGTTGTGCGACCAATGTAATATAATTTTATTTATTATTGTTAGTTTTGAAGAGGCAATATCCCAAAGGGCACGAGGATTCATAAATAACATTGTTTTTACATAAGAATGCTTCTTGAGGATCGTATTATTGATAAGAATTAAGTTAGATATAAATAATAAATATTAAATTTTCGGTTCTTATTGCAATCATTAAGTGACATATACTTTTTATTAATCTGAAAGGCAATAAAGCAACTAAGACACAAGGGGTTATAGAGTATGTAAGCATTAGGAACAGGAACATTACTAACGAGTAAAAAAAGAAAAGAGTAATCAGGAGGACAGTAGATAACGATTAACATTGCATTTAAATTATTGTCTGGAAAACATGAAGCTGGATTGGAGTTCTATGAGCTAGAAAAGAAACTGTTAACACAGAACTTACGACTAAATCTAGCCAGCTAGAACGTCAATTGATAAGATCTTGACGCCAGTCTAGTATTGTGATTAAATTTTAAAACGTCAAGGTACCATAGCGAAGAAGGATATTTATTCTGCTATGTACAGAAATGTGACACAAGGCCAAAAAGAGGAATGAGGAAAAGGACGGTCTTGTTCTGTCTTAACTTTAAACTTAGCTAGCCACAAACACTGACCCAGATATATCACAATATTTCTAACACCAAAAACAACGCATTCTTTCTTACCATTCTTACTACATTCACCATAATACTTCATGGTCTCTATGAACCATAGCGAAGAGCTCATCTGAGCAATTACCATGAAAGTATCTATAGAAACGGCACAGGAAGGCAACCTTACGGCGGTTGGAAAGAGACTGAAACCGAGACGCCAGATCAGAACCAATAAATTTGCTGAATTTGGATTTCATCAAGGAGCTCGAGGTAAATAGCATGTACACCGGACTAAATGTGGCAGCAATGGACGAATGGTAGCTATATAGATATGTAAGATAGATTCTGGAGAGAAAAATTGTCTCGCACGTCTGTCAATCAATCAACTTTCTTAGCAGCTGACCTAACAATGGATTGAGTACTGACGAATTATATTTTTAATGACTTTTTAATTTTCTTTATTGTTAGGCTGCATTTAGTTTCAATAGAATAAATTAATGAGCTTTTGATTTTGTATACAAAGAGTTAATGGATAGCGGTTCGGATTGACGAATCGGAGATCCGAGTTCGAATTCCATTTGGGTCCATTACATTCACTTGCTAATACCCTTGGGAAAGGTATTGATCCCCTTCTTCTACCCCCAATTATGGGTAAATAGCAGGAGAGACCGGGTGGCAACCGGTCTTGGAGAAGGAAAAACTCTGAATTCAAAACCGGCCTGGAGAGTCTATCTTGCTCAAGAAATACAACTTTTACTGCGGCTGCAGTACGTATGGTACTTGTATGGGTCACGTGATCAAATAATATATCAAGATGTTCCTTTTTCGTTATAACCTTTCTGAATTCCCGAAGAAGGCAATTTTATTTTCTCGTCTTGAGAAACTATTATTAAGTGTTTGTTTTATGTTGCTGATTTTTTGTATAAGTAATATCCCCGAAGAAGAAATTACTTTAATACCATAGATGATATTCTTCATGACAGATATTTTATATTGGTGGACGATTTAAGACATGAACTTTGGTAATTGAGAAAACAAGACTATTTGATTCAACCTTTTGTTTAATGCTGCTTTTATTAAATAGATATTAAAAAACAAATAAAAACACTCATCATGATAGAAAAAAAATAAAAACATCATTAGCTTATTCGATTGTAACAAGATACGCACAAACAATAAACATTAAAAAGCCGTTTAAAACATAATTTACTAGTATATGTGACTTAATGATTGTAATAAATACCTATGATTTACCATTTATTACAAAAAGTTCAAAATAGATCACCTAACCATCTCATCTGAAGTGCGCAAAAATCTAATTATTAGCGGTGACAGCCCATATATATATATATATATATATGTATATATATATATATATATATATATATATATATATATATATATATATATATATGTATATATATATATATATGTATATATATATATATATATATATATGTATATATATATATATACTGATTACTTAATATATTATAGAATTATATATATATATATACACATATATATATATTACGATTACTTAACTTTTAAATATCAATTTAATTTTTTATATTCACACACAAACATATGCATATGTATATATATATATATATACATATATGTGTGTGTGTATGCAAAAATAAATTGATATTTAAAAGTTAAGTAATCTTAATATATATATATATATATATAATTATATATAAGAAATCTAAATATATATATATATATGTATATATATATATATATATATATATATACATATATATATATAGGCAAATTATTTTACTTTGCAGTGGTTACTAAACTTTTAAGCAATGTTATGTGCCTAGTTGTATCAAATCGACTAAGTTACTCATAAATATTCAGTAAGTTAACTGAAAAGATTTAGGAGTTAGGTTCTAGATGATGTCATATATCTAACACCTAAATATTTTAGTTAACTTAATTTAGGAGATTTCGTAAATTTGGAAAACTTGAGTAACTGCAAAATATATACTTTTTGCAAAAGAATACCATCACATTTGCTTTGAAAAAGTCCGTCCAATAACGAAACACTTAGTGTAACCTAAGTATAGTTTTCCTCTTGTCTTCTCATTTATTTTGTCTTTTCTGGATATACGCCATCTGAGAATATATATATATATATATATATATATATATATATATATATATATATATATATATATATATATATATATATATATATAAGTGGACATTGAAGTCAACACTCAGAGGCAACTGGCTATTTTCATGCGAGACGCATTCGTTATCATATGATAATATTTACATACGTTCTTTCACTGATATCGAGCACTTTATCACATAAATATAGCACTCCTTAAAACAATATTTCTTCATATATATATATATATATATATATATATATATATATATATTTAGTTGGATTAGTTTGTGAGTTTGTGACACTGGGTTTCACGCTCTCTGACGATCGCTGAGAGCGTGAAAGCCAGGGTCACAAACTCACAGTAATCCAACTAAATATGCTAGCTCTATCACTGATATTGAGCGCTTTCCAATAAGTGTATATATAATATATATAAAAAAATATATATATACAATGTATATATATATATATATATATATATATATATATATAATGTATATATATATATTTATATACATATACACATATTTTACTCATATATATATATATGGCGTACGCATTTCTCTAAACTTAACATGAAATTTGTTACAACTACTTCAAAACATTATTAGTGATTTAAAATACTTATGTTTTATCATTTATTACAAAAAGTTCAAAATAACTCAGCTAACCATCTCATCTGGAGTAGCAAAATTTGAATTATTCGCGGTGGGGGCTGATATATATATATATATATATATATATATATATATATATATATATATATATATATATATATATATATATATATATATATATATATATAAAAGTGGACGTGGAAGTCAGCACTTAGAGGCGACAGTCTGTTTCATGCTAGTGCAATTGTCAGGTAAGTTGCCTGACCATTGCACTAGCATGAAACAGACTGTCGCCTCTAAGTGCTGACTTCCACGTCCACTTTTATATTTACACACGCTCTATCTCTGATATTGTGCACTTTATCCCATAAATATAGCACACTTTAAGACTATATTTCTTCATATATATATATATATATATATATATATATATATATATATGTATATATATGTATATACATATGTGTATATATATATATATGTATATGTATATATATATATATATATATATATATATATATATATATATATATATATTGCGTACAGTGTGTAACTTGATAAAACTAGGTACATAATATTGCCTAAATTTTCAGTACCCACTGCAAAGGAAAATAATTTGCCTAAACTTTATATAAAATTTGTTACATTTAATTCAAAGATTAATTAGCGATTTAAAAAAAAAATAAAAGAAATAATTAACAAATAACATTAAAGCTGAAGGATGAATTAAAAACAAATTGACTGCACAAAATAACCCAGAAGATATACGAGGAAAAACCTGCAGGAATTTAATGAGTAAATAGTGATTGCCACATCTTGCTCAAATATGAAACGTCATCTCACCCATCGAATGAATTGCATTGAATTCCAACTCGATTCGGTGTCCATGCCCCCTAAGACGACTCTTGAGAACCATCATTTGATTTTACAGGCGTCATTCACATGTCACTGATAAACTCTGTATCAATGATTGCCTTGACCGGATTTGCTCGGACTACAATTCTCCGTTGTGCCTTCTCGATCCAGATAATGATCTGCAAAACTTGTTTCAAACATTACAGGTATTGTTGGCAGGACGATGAGACAGGTTGGCATAATTGGTTTGCTTCTAGTTCAGTTGTTATTGGGGGGTGTATGTAACATTACTGGGGTCTACATAAAAAATAGCTAATTGGGCGTCCACGGTAATATTTTAGTGGTCTTAGTGCAATTTCACTTCGGAACGGTTGTTACAGCAGAGAATTAGAATTTCTTAAGTAATCTCCACCATATTAAAATACTAAATATAGAAGAAAAAAAACAACAACTCTTAAACAAACAGAAAACGAATTCAAGCAGTGTAAATTAGCGTCCCTTTTACTCTAACGGATGTTTCGATTGTAAAAGCTGAATAAAAAATGAGAACAATATATAGTGTACATAAATGTTGAATAGAATTAAATACAAGCTCATTTTCATCAAATTAGTTTTATTTCAAAATAAAGCAAATCGATTTACTATTTCTATAATACACTTCCTAAACTTATATATTAGTAAAAAATAAAATAGGCTTTTTTTTCATCGAATTTCTATGCGGGGCCAGCAAAAAATTAGGAGAGAAAGTGTTCAATTAGTAAAAAAAAATGTTGAGAGCCACTGGTCTACTTGTTATAATGACCTTTCAGATGCTTTACCTAAGCCGCCCTCGACAGCAGTAGACGCTAACACACACCACATTTCCAAGACTGCATATTAGCTGGTAAATCAGAGTGAGTACTTTTAGGTTGATCACGATGTCTGGGACAGTTATCCTCACAGGCATTGAATTCCTTCTTTATAAAGTGCTTCCAATCAGTACAATTTAATGTCAGCTCTGCCTAATGCTGCACATCCATGTACAATGTATTCAGAATATCCTTCAGATTATCTTTAAAATTATTTCGAGACTTGTGGTGTTGACGATTTCCTGTCTTCAGTTATCCATAAAAAATGTTGTTTAGGAATCCTGTGCCCCCACCCATTCCCACAACGTGCCCTGCTTATCGCATCTAGTTGAGGATTATTATTGTTTCAATACTGTAGCATTCAGGTCTTTGGAGGACAATAGTGTCTGGAATCAAAAACCGCCATTTAATGTTAAGTATGCGTCTCAAGCATTTTTAATAGAATCACTCAAGCCATTTTTTTTATGTCTCCCGTATGTTGTCCATGTTTCAGAAGAGTACAGCAAGGATGTTAAGACAGGCCGTATACACACTTAGTCTTGATGGTAGTGTGTGAGTGTGTGTGCATGTGTATGTAGGGCCAGTTACTGCTACTCCTGAACCCCTGACAAGGGAGGGATGACCGACTGGGGACCCCTGGCAGTGTTTTGTGACACTCAGCATTTGCTTTTATCTACAAACATTTATATACCTTACAAACTTAGCATAACTGGCTATTAAAGAATTAAAAATTTTCACAGATTTTGAAAATTCTGTTTTTTTTTGTCCAAATCTGTGAATTTGTTTTACTCATGCTAAATCTCAAAAAACATTATATAAAATTCATCACTTTTTTTATCCATAATGTTGAATGTGTCATATTATTTTTGTTTTTGGAGATGGTTCAGCGATACATGTCTTTAATTAAACCATAGCTGGGAGGAGAAGAGGTGAACATACCTTTCCCAAGGGTATTTGTACGTAAGTGAACCCAACTGGAATTGGAACTCGGCTCTTTGATTAACAATTCTAAACAATTTATCTATTACACCACTAGCATATCCAAGTTTACTGCACCTGGTATTCCCAAGTAGTCACCCATCTTGGTACTGATCAAGTTCATTTTTGCTTAACTTTGGTGATTTTATAGGAACCTGTGTTTCAATGTGATGTGGCCGTAAACCTGCAGGTCTTTGGAGGACAACAGTGTCTGGAATCAAAGACTGCCATTTGATGTTTAGTATGCGTCTCATGATGAGCAGATTTCCACATGGACATGACAGTTGAATTGTCACAACAAATATGTATTGTAAGGCATTACCCACTGATTGATGACTTCTAGCTCAACTTAACGTTCATTTTGATCTTGCCGATGTGACCTCTATCTTCTGGTTTTCTCCTTCTACATTTTGGATACGAATATTTCCCTTGATCAAATGCAAATTTAATTTAAATCAAAAGGTAAAAAAAAGATTCATTGGGTTTGGATTTTTCCTCCTTTGATCAAAATGAAATATACTTATCCAAATACCCTAGGAATCATTCTCTAGTTCAAATTTAATTTAAATCAAAGGGAAAAAAATCAGTGTTTGCTTGTGCAATCCCCACCCGGGGACCTCCTTTGATCAAAATGAAATATACTTATCCAAGTACCCTGGGTAATGTAGTTTTAAAATATATATGATTATGGGGTCTGTCTCTATATATATGGTTATGGGAGTTCAATGACAAAGAGGCAGACAAAGGATACAACTTTATATATATATATATATATATATATATATGTATATATATATATATATATATATATATATATATATATATATATATATATATATATATATATATGGATTCATCAAGATCCTCGTAAATACGTCACCAGCTGATTCAAGAAGGATGATTCTTCCCTAGCTATCACATACAGATTTTAAATCTTTACCTTT
>OZ038492.1:32070061-32122561 GCA_964036315.1 Acanthosepion esculentum | reverse complement strand
ATGACGAATCCATACATCATCATCATCATCATCAGATCGCCCACAATGGTACATCTATGACAAATCCATACATCATGATCATGATCATAATCACCAAATAGCCAGCAGTCTTACATCCATGACGAATCCATGCATCCTCCTCCTCCTCCTCCTCATCATCATCATCATCATCAGCTGCAACAGCAGAAATATCCTGAACTCGTACATCTATGACGAATACTTATATCATCATCGTCAACAACAAATCGCTCGTAATCGGACATCCAAGTCCATATATAATTATCATCATAATCATCATCAGATCGACTGCAGTCGGACATCCATGTCCAGTCAGCTCTGTATATTAATGTCCTCCATTGCAGACCTTAATGTGTGGCGGACCTTCAATCAATTTGCCAATGAAGTTACCTGCTGCTCCCACAAAAGATAGTTTCCCTTGTGTTTTCTCTTGGTCTCCATTGGAATAGCGGTCGTACGACCCCCCCCCCACTGCCACCAACACTGCGTTCTTTGTAACTTGACGCTTGGAGAATCGAGCATGCCGTTCACTTTCGCTTGTGTCTTTTGCGAAGTATGTCGTCGATATTAAAACTGAATTCCAGTGAGTAAATACTTTATTAATAATTATTTTTAATTTAATTTTATTTATTTATTTATTTATTTTTCTTTTTCTTGCTAAAAACTAACGCCTGCTAACCTCTTTTCCCCCTTCTCCAATTTTGTTTGTTTTTAATATAGACCACTGGGACTTATACTAAGTTAAAACTTAGTACCATATGTCTTTCCTATCCCCCAGTACCCTCAACTTGTATATGCCCTGCTACTATCCTAACTTCATCCCCCCACTGTTTTGTTCTGTCATCGTTGTATATGTTTTATGTAATTGGAGAAGGTAGGCTTTCCTACCGCCCGGTCAACACTCCTCCCTCTTCTATTGGACGCGAGTAGAGGCCCAAACCTTGTTTCGTGTTTAGGAAGGGGTTTCCGGATCTCTTTCTCCCGCTCACTGGCCTCTGTACTGGTGTCGCTGTGTTCCTCCCATGATGCGCGCAGTCTGTGGCATTGCCTGTTCATTCTGAGGGTACACGGTTGACAGTTACCTGGTTGCTGTTTCCGACTGGTAGTTAGGAGCCCTAACTCTTGCGTAGCGTCTTGACCACAGTTGCATAATATCGGGGTGTCTGTAGTGCCATGTCGCGCATGGATAGGTGTCCCTGCAGTCATTTCCGGTGGGCAACCCTGAGGCCACATTATGAATCTTGCTGTGCCAATCCCCCTCTCTGTTCGCGTCATGGGTATCAACCGTCGGCTTCCTTTAACTCAGGCCTTCTCCCTCTTTCCAAAACCAATTACCAACATGAATAACAAAAAACTGAAATACAAACCTAAACCAGCCTTCCAAAAATCACCCAAACCTCTAAATATCTCCTTCTCTAACATCCGCGGCATTAGAACCAACTTCTGCAGCGTTGAGTCTTTCCTCATAGCTAAGTGCCCGGATATACTCGCCCTGTGTGAGACCAATCTTAACTCCTCTATCCCTTCCTCCGATCTCTCGATCCCTGGATACCTCCCACCCCTCAGAAAAGACTCTCTAACCCACATGCATGGTCTGGGTGTCTACGTCAAGGACCATCTCCCTCTGGCTAGAGAGACCTCTCTCGAATCGCCGGATCATTCCTACTTATGTCTCCGCCTATCTCTTCTCAATGTTGTAAGCTATCTTTTCTTCCTCTACCGCTCTCCATCCTCTCAGGACTGCGGGATACTCGATGTCATTTCTGACAGCGTTGATAAGGCCCTCTCTGTCCATCCGTCCGCTCACATATTTGTATTTGGTGATTTCAACGCCCATCACAACCAGTGGCTACAGAACGCTACCACTGACCTCGCTGGCGTTCATACTCTTAACTTTTCAATCTCTCAATCCCTCACCCAGATAATCGATTTCCCCACGCGTTTTTCCTACAATCGTGACTGTAAGCCCTCACTCCTCGACCTGTGTTTTACCTCCATCCCTGAGTCGTGTAGTGCCACGCAGCTCTGTCCTATCGGTAACTCCGATCATGCTGTCGTGTCTGTTAGTATCTCCTTCATCCCTACCCCCTGTAAAGAACCTCCTACCACCAGAACCACTTTCTGCTACCAACGGGCTGACTGGGACACGTTTCGGGACTTCCTCCGCGATGTCCCCTGGGATGCTGTATTTAAGCTCCCCACTCATGACTGTGCTTCTGAGTTCTCCTCCTGGATCAAAGCCGGTATCGAAGCTTTCATCCCCTCCAGGAAATTCAAGGTCAAACCGCACTCCTCCCCCTGGTTCACAGCTGCTTGCTCAGCCGCCATTGCCCATAGGAACCACTTCTTCCACCGTTTTCGTAGTGACATGTCCGACTTCAACAGACGTCTATTTACCTCTGCACGCAATGAGTGTAAACGTACCCTCGACAATGCCAAGGCACTATTTGCAGCTCGGATGAAGGAACGTATTGCATCCCGCAAATTTGGCTCCAAGGACTATTGGCGCCTCTGCAAGAGCGTTCTGAATAGTAACAAACCCTCCATTCCTCCACTGTTCAATCAGTTTGAGGTCCTGACCACCTCAGCCGACAAGGCCGAATGCTTCGCTCGAAAGTTTTCTTCCAATTCTATGCTTGACTCCTCTAGGGTACCCTTGCCCGACTTCCCTCCCAGAACTGAGGCCCTACTGGACGGCTTGCACATAACCCCGTCGTCGGTACTGGGCATTATTTCTAACTTAGATCTCCACAAGGCTACCGGCGGTGACGGAATACCAGCCATTGTCCTGATGAAATGCGCACCTGAACTGGCACCTGCCCTCTCTAAATTGTACAACCGCTGCCTCAAGGACTCCTGTTTTCCTGACTGCTGGAAGTCCTCTACCATTGTTCCTGTCTTTAAGAACTCTGGCGACCCCTCCAACCCTTCTAATTACCGTCCTATCAGTCTCCTTCCCATCTTCGGCAAAGTCTTCGAGGCCATTATCAACGCCGAAGTGACTACTCACCTGATATCCCACGATCTGCTCTCAGACAAGCAGTATGGTTTCCGCTTTGCCCGGTCTACTGCCGATGTGCTTACGGCCATCACTGAATTTGTCTACCAAGCTATCCATAGTAACGGCGAAGCCCGTGCCGTGGCCCTTGACATCTCCAAGGCATTCGATAGGGTTTGGCATGCCGGCCTCCTTCGCAAGCTCCGGGGTTATGGTATCACAGGTCGATTGTTTGACTTAATTCAATCGTTCCTATCAAACCGGGATTTGAAGGTTGTTCTCAGTGGATCCTTCTCCAACTCCTATCCCACTACTGCTGGTGTTCCTCAAGGCTCCTTGGCCCTACTCTGTTCCTCATATTTATAAATGACCTTCCAGACGCCATAGACTCCCAAGTCGGTATCTACGCTGACGACACTACTATTTACTCCTGCCTCAAGCACAAATCTACTGAGGCGGACAAAATTAACCTGGCAGCTCAAATTGAAAAGGACCTCCAATCGGTTGTGGACTGGGGAGAGAAATGGATGGTCAACTTTAACGCCTCTAAAACAAAATTGCTCTCCATTAACCACCACAAGGACCCATCCCTGCATCCCATCAGAATGTCTGAGGACCAACTTCTCGAGAGTTCCTCTCTGCGGCTGCTCGGTCTCACGCTGTCCGCTGATCTGAGATGGAACAAATACATCGAGTCAATTGCATCATCCACCGCTAGAAAAGTTGGTTCCCTGTGCCGAGCCAGGAAATTCTTCTCCCCTGAATCGATCCACCAAGTCTATAAGTCTACCATTCGACCTTGCATGGAGTATTGCTGCCTCGGGGTTCTTGATAAGATCCAGAGACGGATATGCAATGTGATTGGCCCTGATCTGTCATCTCGTCTGCAGTCGCTCTCTCACAGACGCAATGTTGCATCACTCTGCCTTTTCTACAAGTACTTCCACGGTAATTGCTCTGAGGAGTTGCTTTCACTTGTCCCTAAGCCTCGTGAATTCAAGCGTCCTACGAGGCTGGCATCCCGTTCCCACCCCTTCACCGTTGAAACTGTTAGGTGTAGACGTCTTTTCTACTCCAATAGCTTCATGTCTCGCACATCTCGCCTATGGAACTCCCTTCCCTATTACTGTTTCCCTGACAAATACAATCTCCAACGGTTTAAGTGTAGCGTCAATCGTCATCTCCAGTTGCCTTGATCTATCCACTTCCTGACATCTTCCATTCCTATCTGCTCTCGCTCTATATCTCCCGTAACCTCCCCACCTCGATCGGCCCTCCGTCCTTCTCTTTCTCCACAACCCTTCCTTTACCACTCCTATCTGCTCTTCCTCCAACCCTTCTGTAACCCCTTGCGTGATAGTGGCCACCGGCCTTGCTCGGGGTGATATGCTTAAAAAAAAAAAAAAAAAAAAAAAAGCTATAAAATTAACATTTAATACACAGTAATTTTTGCTTGTTTTTTTTATAAATTTATTTTTCATATATGCATTATTCCCAACTATATTAATTGAGGCCATCTTTAACTTTCAAAGCCTCGCAAGTTCAAACTTCCATAGCTGATTACTTTCTCTTCTTTTGATCTATCTATCTATCTATCTATCTATCTATCTATCTATCTATCTATCTATCTATCTATCTATCTATCTCATTCATTTTATTTCTATCTATCTATCTATCTATCTATCTATCTCTCTATCTATCTATATATATATATATCTAGGTAGATCTGTATCTAGGTATGTAACACTGTATCTATCTGTCTATTTATCTATCAATGTAAGTAGCTTTCTGCCAGGGTCAGTAGATCTTCCTTCAGCGGCATTGTCGGTGTTCGATGCGGGCTTAGATTTTTATTTTAAACATTAAACACTGGCCAGTTTACAATTACAAATCTCCGCCCACATATAAGTTGTATTCTCGCATTTATCAATAAAGAACATTCACTATTTATAAAATCCTTCCCATCCATGCCGCCCATCAGTCAATCGATGTATCTAAAACGTTATCGATCGTTATAAGTTCTCCGTTTCTGATGCACTGTTAGAGGAGGTTTTCTCAGCACAGGATGTGGATCATCGTAAGAGATAAAGGCATCTGTGTAAATATCTATTCTCAAAGAAAGACTTCAACAGCGAACTTTTTTATTTTTCTGTCTTCAAGCAAAGCATATAAATGGCGTGGACTTTAGAAAGTTATTCAATTTTCTTTCATCAATTTGGTTTTGTACTACATATCGTTTTTGGAATGATGGCCTTTGTTCTTAAGCTTTTGGGAAATTATTTCTGTCCATATGTGCTTCATGATATATCCAGTCGCTAAGGGCATTGATCATTTGAATAATTCAGATGAGTATGAGTATAAAATGAAAAGGAAAGCAAAAAAAAAAAAACAACAAGAAAAAATAAATAGACAGAAAACAAAACAAAACAAAAAAAGAAGAACGACCGAAAATAAATAATAATAATAATAAATAATAAATAAAGAAAGAAAGATCGGAGAAATCGTTGTCTAAAAAAAATATCTGAAGTAGTCACAACTGACATTTGTAAAGCTTTTTTTTCTCTTTCAGCGTGGTAAATTTATACAAATAAATCAAGAAGTGCTCGCGCACGCATACACACACGCGCACACACACATACACACACATAGACACATACACACAAACACACACACATACACACACATAGACACACATACACACACACATACACACAAACACACATACACACACATACATACATATATACACACATACACACACATACACACAAACACACACACATACACACATACACATACATACACCCATACACACATATACACACACATACACACACAAACACACACACATACTCACACACATACACACACATACACAAACACACATACATACACATACATACATATACACACACATACACACATACACACACATATAAACACACATATACACACACATACTTATGCGGTCGGGATACATGGATATAAAATGAAAATTGTATAAAGACACATATACGTAAAAATACAAATACTTTTGTATATAATTATTTGATGATTTGGATGTTCGTGTAAATATAAATTGATATATATATATATATATATATATATATATATATATATATATATATTTATATATATATATATATATATATATATATATATATATATATATATATATATATATATATATATATATATTATAAAGAACAGTAAGATATGTAATCCGGTGTTCTTATTGATAGTTTTATTTTCACAAAACAATGCTCAATGTAAATTTACAGAGCATAAATATTATAAAGTAAATGATTTAAAATATGGGTTCTTCGCTACACAGTAATAACCATGTTTCAAAAAGTGAAGCTAAAATCTTCAAATTTAATTATATAATTAAATTAAGAGCATTAGTTCTGTTTCATCTTCAAGCGAATATATATAGTAGAGGCAATTAATCCGTTGGTATATAATCCAAGTGGATGCTAGTAATATAAAATATTAAAACTGATCCACAAAAAGAGCTCAATGTATTTATCATATAGTACAGTGCGAATAAACAGTAGTAAACCTTTATAATCCAAAATCTTATATGGGGGTATAGACCAATTTCAACCGACTAAAACTTCGTCAGTCTATATACCGGAGTTGAAGAAGGTCTATATACTCCATATGAGGTAATTTTGTATTTCATGGTTTACTACGTATGACAATAAGAACGGGTTTGAAAAATCCTTGTAAATATTATTTAAATTTACAAGATAAAAATTGTCATTAACTTAATGTAATCTTAATTCCTTTTGTATAATATATATATATATATATATATATATATATATATATATGTGTGTGTGTGTGTGTGTGTGTGTGTGTGTGTGTGTGTGTCCGTGTTTATGTGTGTGTCCGTGTTTATGTGTGTGTATGTTCGCTTGTATGCCCAACTTCAGCTATTCCTCCCCCTTTTTTTCTTTCCTTAAACTCTCAAGAC
The DNA here is from genome assembly GCA_964036315.1 of Acanthosepion esculentum. Lineage (NCBI taxonomy): Eukaryota > Metazoa > Mollusca > Cephalopoda > Sepiida > Sepiidae > Acanthosepion > Acanthosepion esculentum. The sequence continues at coordinate 32,115,566 of OZ038492.1, read as the reverse complement.
CAGTTTTAACAAAAAATGTTCGTATATATTTTGCTTTTTCGTATTGCCCTGTTTTATAATAACTGTATCAACACACCTCCATCTTCTTTCTATTTTTTTAATATATATATATATATATATATATTATAAATTAATAGATTTAAAATATGGTTTTACCGCTGTAAACCATATTTTAAATCTATTAATTTATAATATTAATGCTCTGTAAATTTAAATTTACATAGAGCACTATTGTGTAAAAATAAAAATATCTATAAGAACACCGGATTTTATATCTTACTGTTCTTTCCTTTTTATTTATATATACATATATATATATATGTGTGTGTGTGTGTATATATATATGAATATATGACAACGGTTTTCTCTATCTCGATAAGAATGAATATAGACAGATATTCTCTATTATTTTCTATTTCGTTCTTTCTTTCGTTCTTTATCTATCTATATTCATACAGCATCGATATGTTATTCCTCATCATTCTCTTTCTTTCCTTTCTTCTCTCTAGTTATGTATTTATTAGAGTGATACCTATTTTTGAATATTCGTTTCTAATCCTTTCCAGTGGATTCAGGCTGAGAAATGGAAACTGATAAATACTTTAACTTCGTTTGACATTTTGTTAGCGTGGCATGCAATCACATGAGCAATCGATAAACATTATACACACCAACCTCCACATGCATATCTATCTATCTATCTATATATATATATATATATATATATATACAAATATGCATGTGTGTGTAAAACTTTAGATACAACTAAAAAAACATCTGTAAACAGATAATATCAAGAAATATTTATAAAAAATTTTTCTTTACGAACTCGTTTCGTCCTAAATTTCACCAGCGGACGAAACGCGTTGGTAAAGAAATGTTTTCTATTTGACTTCTATTTCATATATATATATATATATATATATATATATATATATATATATATATATATATATATATATATATATATATATATGTATACATATATATATATATATATATATATATATATACATATATATATATATACATATATACATATATATATATATATATATATAAATATATATATATGTATACATATATATATATATATATATATATATGTATACATATATATATATATATATATATATATATATGTATACATATATATATATTTATATATATATATATATATATATATATATACATATATATATATATATATATATATACATATATATATATATATATATATATACATATATACATATATATATATATATATATATATATATATATATATATATATATATATATATATATATATATATATATACGTGTGTGTGTGTGCTTTTAGGTGTATTTCTGTAATTTTAGATTGATTCGTTTTTAGGGCCTGTCAACACTTTGCAGGTTATTTTAAAACCAGGAGATATCTGTAATTTGTTTAGAATATTTTAATTTGCAGATTATAATGATTTAGTGATACAAGTCTTACTATTCGACCCATAGCTGGGCGAGAAGACATGGATTCATACCTTTCCCAAATGTTGTAAAAGAGAATCGGGTCAGCCCGATAAGAGACCTCAAGTTGGTTGTAAACGGTGTTACGTCCCTTCCACAATGGACTGTTGAGAGTAGGTGGCGCTGAATATTTCCATATGAACGATACCGGGCAGGTATTAGCCAATAGTCAGCTTGGGTTTGAAACTGGGAGAACTATATAACACCAGTTTTTCTCAGTCGAGAGAGGCATTGTCAACGTGCCAATCAAGACAAGACAAGACAAGACAAGACAAAACAAGACAAGCTAAGCTAAGCTAAGCTATTTCGGCCCAGCTTCATGACGCTGTCCACACTTTATTTTTCGAACTCGACGCTAAAGTCTGGTTCCTCTATGTTAAGAGCCGCACACAGGGATAGTTTTCTGTAGAAGAACTCTACTGCACTCGAAGGACTGATTCCCACTTTCCTTAGTTCTTTGATTGGATTCATCCCGATCAGGAGGTCGAAACCACGTGGCTTTTCTCGAGACACTAATACGTCAATCTTGATAGGACTTCCACCTTGCAACCAAAAAGCAACGACTCTAATCCCACAACTGGCTCCGGTCTCCCCATCTATCGTTGTAATGCATGCAGGCCCTTTCGTCCACGACTGGTATATCACTCTGGTGGATATAGACTGCAAACAATCAGTATCGACCAGCGCGGTGACGGTTCTGCCATCAACCCGGATCCCGATCACAGGTAGTGCCGGCCTGAATAAGATACTAGCACTGACATATCTTTTCTCACGTTTTTTTGGATAGTTTCGAGACATATGACCCACGGTATGGCAAAGATAACAGCGCCTGTCCCCTGACATTTTCTTTGGGCTCCCCACGTGCGGACACGCGAAAATCAAACAAGTCGAACACAAATGTATTCAAACTTAAATGCATATAATGAATACAACTGGAATTGGAACTAGTCTCTCCAATTAACAATTCTGGGCCATTATCCATTACACCAGATGCACACCTGATATTCTCAAGCAGTCACCCAGATCAGCACTGATCAGCCTGGACATTGCTTAACATCAGTGATTGTACAGGATCGATGTTTCAACTCAATTGCAACTCAACTCTCCAATTAACAATTCCGTGCCATTAACCATTACACCACCCGCACATCCAACCTTACAGCACCTGTTATTCCCATGCGATTTTAGTGTTAATTTTAGTGCATATATCGTGACTATGTAGCGGCTGTCCTTTACATAGGTAAATAATCGATTCTCGCTCATAGGCCCAGTAATAATTCTTGACGTGGTTTCATGTCAACTTCTGTGGCGAGCTTTTTTTCCTGGTGCCCTAACTACATAAATTTACGCGTGGGAACCACTCTTTTACTGTTGAAATGTTTAAATGCAGCCGCCTCCAGCAGTTTTTCTCGCTTTTCCCATTTATGCAACTCCCGTTTTCTTGCTTCCCTGATAACTGAAATATTCGAAAATTTAAATGAAACGTCCATGGCCATTTTCTGTCTTATTGAATATCCTACATCTATTGTTGTTTTCTCAATCCTTCCAATTCTTTCATTTTCACGCCCTGCAACCTCCTGCGTACTAGTGACATTCTCGCCTTGATTGGGGGGACATGATTAACAAAAAGATAAAGAAAGAAAAATGACAAATCAAGATGCTGACATTCCACACTACCCCAAACAAAAAGCAAGGAAAGAAATCTTCATCAATACTGGAAAGAGCATTAATAGCTACTGGACCTGAGAAATCTATTTTTCTTGAAACATTGTTTTAACTGTTTTATCCCTTGTTTATTGGTAAGGATTGGGTTTCCGGCTCCTTCCAGTAGTTTCTTGCGTCTTAGAACTGCAAAAGAAAGGACGATTTGGATAGCCATGATCGCACACGGAAACGGCGCAAAAAAGGCTTTCAGATGTAACGAAATTAGATCAATAATTTAGCAACTAGGAATAAAACAGTAGCAGAAATTTATGAAAAAATAAACACCGATGTTAAGCAACGTCGAGCCTGGATAGTATCTAGATGGGTTACCATTTGTAAATACCAGATGCTGTAAGCTTAGATATACGAGTGATGTAATGGACAATCATGCGGAATTAGGGAAGGTATAAATCCACCTCTTCTCCCCCAGCTTTGGGTTAATTAGTAGGACATGTTTCATTAAATCATTATTATCCCTAAAAAAAAAAAGAAAATTACAATCTGAAAATATTTTCTGGCTTTAAATAACCTACGAAAGTTTGATAAGCCATGAATATTGAATGAATCAGTCAAATCAAGCAGTAGTGTGTATACAGCAAGATTATCGAACGGAACACATCCCTCTTGAGGATAGTTTTAAATTCATTTTTTTTTCTGTTTGCCATCCCCAAACTAAGGAGACCAATTAACCTTGCTATTTAGCACGTAATTGGGGGTGGGGAGAATATATGGCGTAGAAAACAAATATATCCATATAAAAAAAAATAATAAAAGAAACTCATTATTACTTTCCAGTTCGTTAAAACATGCTTAATTTTTCTACACAAAAGGTTTTAATGAGATAGTTGCGTGTGTTTATAAGGCGATGATTATAGTCAGATTTTAAAATTTAAAGCTTTCATTGTGTTAATAAATTAGCATTAATTTCTGATTAAAGGTAAAAAAAAATGACAACATTTTCAATGCTGAGTGCTTATGGCTGGCGTTTCATTCCAGCTTCTGACCTGTTTTTGTGGCGTAGAATACGCAGAATTCATCCCCTGCATTGGAATGGGCCCATCAAAAGAGATTGTCTAACATATGATGCTGACAAACTAGATAGAAACGGTCAATATTTACGTATCCGGGAACAAAGGGAATGCTTACGGACTCAAATGTAAACGATCAATATTTACTCGATTTTGAACAAAGTAAATGCTTAAAGAATTAAAAGTAAACGATTAATATTTACTTATTCCTGAACCAAATAAATAAATGCCTATAGACGGACGCCAGTATAATTGGCAAAAAAGAAATAGATGATTTCGATATCAACCAACCCGATAAAGATTGCCATGTGGTAAAATCAACCAACACAACCTAACCCATTCCATTCCAACTTGTAAGTTTATTTTTTGTTAGTTGGATTTATATCAGGTAAACACACACACACACACAAACACACACACACACACACACACACACAGATATATATATATACTTAAACAAACATACATACAGAGAGAGATATACTTAAACACACATTCATGCAGACAAGAGAGAGAAAGATACTTAAACACACATACATGTAGAAAAGAGAGAGAGAGAGAGAGATACTTAAACACACATACATACCGACAAGAAATATATATATATATATATATATATATATATATATATATATATATATATATACACACTTAACCACACATACATACAAACAAGAGAGAGAGAGAGAGAGTGATACTTAAACACACATACATACAGACAAGAAATATATATATATATATATATATATATATATATATATATACATATACTTAACCACACATACATACAAACAAGAGAAAGAGAGAGATACTTAACCACACATACATACAGACAAGAGATAGAGACAGAGAGATAGAGAGTGAGAAAGAGAGAGATGTGCTTTTCTTAACAAGGGAAAACAGAGCCTTGCTTACTTGTTACATGCTTCCTGGCCGAGCGGTGAAACACGTCGGTCCAAACGGCGGTTCATCCTACAAGGGAGACTCAGGTGAACCCATTTTATTTACAAAGATTTCTCGAACGTGCAGCGCGATACACATAATACACTCTATTTGATAAATAAATTATGCCACCCTAATTAGAAAAGAACAATTTATTACGTAGAACATACTTAGAAGGAGTCATAATAAATATGATGTCATCTAAAAGCACACGTGTAACACATTGTATTATTTCACCAACGTTTATAGAATCCATATTTAAAGAATTTAAGGTTTGGCTATGTACAACTACAACGGGTGTAACTTAAATTCTTTGACTCTCATACAAAACAGCTGCCAACATACGAACAACTACAATACATAGATGAAAATGCCCACTACACGCTCAAATGCACAGACCCAAATTATTATCAACCGAATCCCGGATAGATTAACTTGATGGGGAGAGGGAAAGCAATGGAATCTGTTTCTCTTTGCCGACTAGATTTTTTTATATTGGCTGTTGTAGCAGATCCTATCTGATTGGATGGATGAGACTACAATACATTTAAATGATACCGTCTGGAAAATTATAAAGGAAATCCCTTTTACCCTCCAGGTGGTCTGTTAAGATCTGTTACTGTATTATATACTGTTAATATTACCAGGACAGACGTTGCTTGAAAGCAACGAGGCAATTTGTTGCAATCTCGAAGTATTGTATCCCTGGGAACGCTGTGAAGTGCTGCTACAAATGGTAAGAGTTCTATCTTTTTTCTCCTTCCACATCGAGTTTCGGGTACAGCGCTTCTGAGTTGCCCAGCTGTCCGAGTTCCCCACTCCCCCAATCCGTCGGCAGAAAGAATCCGACATTAGAATTGTGATACACAAACACACATGAATTATACACATGGGCCCTACTTGACAGGACAGATACACGTGAAGTCTGCTTTACCAAATATTAAACTACCAGAATTCTTGTCCTCCATATTTAGTATTCTGATGAAGCTTAAATAAAAACGAAACATGTTAAATTTATAAACGTTTCATATTTGTTTTTTATCCTATAACACTCAACACACATACACACACACGCTCACACACAGACACACACAGACAGACAGACACACACACACGCTCACACACATATATATATATGACGATGGGTACGACTTTTTGCAAAAACTAAGGCAAAGTAACATGTAAACCAAATTTTTACTGGATGAGTTGATGTTCTTTGCACCTAATGCAAAACATATCTCATGTTACGAAGTTTACGTAGAGTGCTTGATAGTTTTACTGCGGCATTGGCTTCGCACAAAAAATTGCAAAAATTATAAAAAATCCGGTTTTTCATACTACTTAAAATAAAATCTTCAAACATGTCGCAAAAAATTTGCCAGCTTGCAAGAAATAAGATAGTGTGGGTTAGGTCCTTACGTCCTGCTCGCTTCCCCGCGTATAACGAAAAACTGTCAAAAAGCCTGTTTTTTTTATCCGATGCTTTCTAAATTTCCCGTGTAATTTACATATGACATTCAAATTGCCTTACGATAATGTTTGGTTTAGATTGTTTCAGTTCAGTGAACGAAATCTGCAACAAACTAGGTCCAAAATCAGCTTTTGCCATTTAGCTAATAGTTTCTTCATATGATTCCATCCTAAACAACCTTTGATGCAAAGATTGTTTGGGAAGGATTATTGAAGCGTTAAAAGGGAAAAATTCCGGGAAAAAAACGTCTTATTAACACCAGGTTTACAGTAAACGTGCGAAGAAGGAGGTGGGATTTATGCGTTTGTACTTGCAGTTGAATCATGACGCTTCATGCCTGTTTTTGTTTGATTATTAGAATTGTGAACAATGCCATACTATTTGAAGGTTATTACGGCCATAGGAAATTTATTGAATATCTAAAACATTGAAACGAATTAACCCCGAGCAACGATCACACAAGAAGTTATCATTGAGAGAATTCCTTTATTACGAATAATGAAACAGTTGCGAAGGAAAGATCGTAAAAAGATGAGGGTGGGAGGAGTAGCTTAATATACCAACGGATGATGCATGCAAGCCGGGACGCAGGCAGATATTTCAAGACAGCAGTGAGTTGTGGGGTATACAGTAAGGTGCAGTTGTACAATTGCAACCATGTAATATATATATATATATATATATATATATATATATATATATATATATATATATATATATATATATATATATATATATATATATATATTCAATTTAAATAGAAAACAGACAACCTTGAGGGTCCACTGGTTATAATTTATTTACCCAGGGATTTCCACATACCTGTGAAAATAAATGATAACCAATGGTCCCTTATGGTTGCCTGTTTTCTATTTAAATTGAATATATATATATATATATATATATATATATATATATATATATATATATATATATATATATATACTTTAAAAATCAGGAGATCACTTGAATCTGCTACCTTGGTTTCAACCTTATGGCGATTTTTATCAAATGACCTCTTAACGCTTTACTTAAAAACATAACGAACGCGATATATATATATATATATATATATATATATATATATATCGATCTTCTTTTATATGCATTTCATTGAATGCCTCGGACTGGGAATATTTTGTCAGTTTTGTTTAGCTTTTCGAGCGTACAATGTTTCTTTTATGAAGACCATTTGATAAAATACGTCACGAAGATCTGCGAAGGTAAGCTGGACACATGTAGGAAAAATATTAGAATAATCCATAAAAATAAAAATAAAAATATTTCATTTTGGAGTGTATTGGAAGTCCTACCAAAATTCATTATTGGCAGTCAAAATCTGAACAACATAATAAATGCAGATGACACAGTTTTGTTAGCAGACATCGAAAGGAAACTGCAAAATCTCCTAAAGACGATAGAGAAGGAAAGCGAGGAGAAAGGACCTAACATCAATTGCAAGGAGACTGAATTCATGGTTGTTAGCAAAATGAACATAAACAAGATCTTTTACGTTACAAGATCTTGTTTATGTTCATTGAAAAACACGCACGGTGAGGTGTGCGCATCTTTCAGGCCCAGTACAAAGAGCATGGTCTTGGTAAGTACCTGAATGAGGCCTGGTCTGCAAGGTTTCAAATTTAAACGTCTTCTGAGCAATAGTGGATAGAGAGATCGCAAGCTCACAGCTAGCTCGATTTGTGGGCTTCCGTGAGCTTCGCTTGAATGTAGCCCTAATTCTCGCCACCTGTTCCTCCGAAACTCGTGGTCGTCCTGGACTTTTTTTCCTTTACACAGACAACTACTCTCTTGAAACTGTTTAAACCACAGTCGAATGTTCTTAGGAAAAGGCGGATTAATGTCAAATTAATTCGAAAAGCACGCTGCACCGTGACAACCGTATTTATTTTCGCGAACTTGAGAATGCAGAACGCCTTTTGCTGAGGACTCGCCATTTCTGGTTGGGTGGGGGTGAACAAATAATTGAACGTTGTCTGAGATACATCGCGACTACAGCGCCCCCCTGTGGCAACCATTGAACACTTAGAAAACTCCTCTTTCAAATGTTCATTGACTTATTCCATGACGATGCTTGACAACTGAAGCAATGTGTCATGAAATCGGTTCATTCTCTTTTTAATACCCCTGTATATGCCTATCGTATGGTAAACACTCCTCCTGTATCTTTTGAACACGGGTAGAGTTTTATCCATTGTTTTCTGTTTAATGTTGAGTTTCCGGTTCTTTCAAATTTTTTTTTCACACCCAGTAGCCCCTTGCAGCTTAGCGGCATTATCGTAGTGCTTGCTGGTTAGAACTTCGAAGAATACGTGTGTATATACGCTCGTAATATCGCTACAAAAGAAAGCAGAAGTTGAAACGATAAGACAGAAGAACAGAAGTTGATACGATAAAATATAGAATATACGATTAAAAATATTTCTGTTTCATAAAAACGGCCATTTTTCGAGGCGATAAGAATTGTTGCTTTTCTTTCCCTTTTTTTTTGCAAATCAATATCTTTATCGACATTAGGAATCATCAGTTCTACCTTTCAAATAACTTTTGGTTGAAGGATCTTCGGTAATTTAATTCGAACTCTCGCCAATTCGACGAGATTACTATTCGAGATTAAGTCGCGAGATTCTTACTTTCACGCGAGAAAAGCTAACAATATAATCAGGTTTATCAGAATCCCTCGGTGATTCGGTATGAAAGAAAATAAAATAAAATACGGACGAGGCGGAAAATAAAGTCAATATGACAGTAACTCGTGAAGAAATAAAAAAGCACCCTTTGGACAAGTAAGTTTTCTATTTTGAAATACTGTTGATGACAATGATGTTGATAGAAAAACAAACAACAAAGATAATGATTTGATTTTAAAGTAATCCAAAGAATAACTGGGAATTGTTGGATGAATAAATAAAAGGTTTGAAGATTGAGGGGTTGAACAAAGAGGGGGAAAGAAAAAAAGAGTCAGAAACAGAAGGAGTTTGGGAGGAGTGGATGTCGAAGAAGAATTTTTTTCAGTGCTCGACGCTGATTCAATTTCAGGCTGTATCAGTATCGCAGAGTTGTGGTTCTTCCGAACGATTCTGGGAATATTATGCGAGCAACGTGAAAGTTTCAAGGAATAATGGAAATAAAAAACAATACTTGTATTTAGAATCAGAAAGATGCAGTGGAACTTTTTGCGGGGTGCGGGACATAATGAGGATATAGGGCCTGGAGGATTGACAGCGGGGCGAGAAACAGAGATTAACCTAACGTAACTAGATTGTGTAAATTAATAATAGAAAAGGGACTGGAAGGAAGTATAAGAGTACATTATTTAGAAAGGATCGGATGTTGTGAAGAGCCATGATTGCACACGTTTAGAAGGGACACAGGTCATAAAATAAGAATATGTTGACAAAATGACAAAACAGAGTTTAAATATTTTTTGTGTTATTTTCTCTTTTTTAATCGAAATTGTGCAACAAGGGGTCAGATAATAAATTATTAGTCAAGGGAATTTGACATTAAATAAAATGATTAGATTTCTTAATAAAAAAATGCTGAATTGTTCCAAGTTTTTATGGCTCTTTAGGGTGATTTCTTATTTCATGTCTTAAACGATCAAAAGACAATATTAGGCTATGATCGTTGAAAATGCGAAACTAACCAATTTCCATATACCGTTGTCCTCACTATCTATCTATCTATCTATCTATCTATCTATCTATCTATCTATCTATCTATCAAAGTTTGTGTCTGTCTGTCTGCTTATCTATCTATCACAGTATCTATCTATCTATCTATCTATCTATCTATCTATCTATCATTTTGGACATATCTATCTATCTATCTATCTATCTATCTATCTATCATTTTGGGCATATCTATCTATCTATCTATCTATCTATCTATCTATCATTTTGGAAATATCTATCTATCTATCTATCTATCTATCTATCTATTTCATTTTGGACATATCTGTCTATCTATAACAGTTTGTGTCTGTCTGTCTATCTATGAATCAATTAGAGTTTGTATCTATCTATCTATCTATCTATCTATCTATCTATCTATCTATCTGTCTGTGTCAGCCTGTTCATATATATCTATCTATCTATCTATCTATCTATCTATCTATCTATCTATCTATCTATCTATCTCATTTTGGACATATCTATCTATCTTCAACATTTTTGTGTCTGTCTCTCTGTTTATCTATGAATCAATCAGAGTTTGTGTCTATCTATCTATCTATCTATCTCATTTTGTCCATATCTATCTATCTATCTATCTATCTATCTATCTATCTATCTATCTATCTATCTATCTATCTATCTTACTCATTTTGGGTATATCTATCTATCTATCTATCTATCTATCTATCTATCTATCTATCTATCTATCTATTTATCTATCTATCTAACTATCTATCTATCACAGTTTGTGTCTGTCTGTCTATCTATCAGTCAGAGTTTGTGTCTATCTATCTATCTATCTATCTATCTATCTATCTATCTATCTATCTATCTATTTCATTTTGCACATATCTATCTATCTACAACATTTTTGTGTCTGTCTGTCTGTCTATCTATGAATCAATCAGAGTTTGTATCTATCTATCTATCTATCTATCTATCTATCTATCTATCTATCTATCTATCTATCTATCGTTGGGCGCGCGAGAAAGTGTCTATGAACTTTTGAACCATCCTGACGCATATTTGAATGTGTGCGTGTTTTGTTAGCTTGAAATTTAAGTGAACTATCTCTTAATTTTTACGATAATCATCGCGTTCTCTAGTTGACAATTCAGTCCCTAATATAATAATGTATTATAGGAAATTGAGACAACTTCTGTCTTTGTAAATTTGGCATAATACTGTCGCTATGAGTGGCAATATCGTTCATTTTCCCGTGAAATATCGAAAACTCTTACCTCAATGAGGAAAAGACTTTCAAAGACCTCACTGCCTCTAAGGCACCGACGTACAAACTGTTTTGGGACGCAATACCCACTTTTGATGGTACGATAAATATCAACTTTTATTAGATCTTTCTCTCTTTTTTCTCTTTTGGGATATATGGATAGTGCAACGATTAGCTACTCGAAAAGAGAAAATGTGCGAGCCGTGTTCGAGTTCAGGACATGTTAGTTGCATTTCCTTTTGAACATATACTCTTGGAAAAGGTATGACGTCATATATACTACCCCCCCGCAGTTATGTGCTAAATAGCAAGTTTAATTGGTCTCTCTAGTCTTAGGCTGGCAAACAGAAATAAAAAAAACTGAATTTAAAGCCATCCTGAAGAGGGATGTGTTCCGTCCTATAATCTTGCTGTATACACGCCACTGCTTGATTTGAATGATTGATTCAATTTTCATACCTTTGCAGGTACTTAAAGAAGGAAAATAGTTACAGATTGTAAGAATTCCTTTTTTTCGATAGTAATGATTAAGCGATGCAAGTCTTATTAATTAACCCATAGCTGAGGGGAGAAGGGGTGGATTCATAGCTTTCCCAAGGGAATTTGCGCGTAAGTGAATATAACAAAAGATGTAACCTAGAAAAGGTTACTGAATGAGGAACTAAAAAAAACGAAGGTTGGAAACGAAATGGTAATCTTTATAACATCAACAAAATACAATACTCGCCAGCGGCGTGAAGTAGGTAAACCACTGCTAGTGGTGGGATACTTAGACAGCATAGTACACCCCACTTACAATAGTGTCCAACGTATTTATGACGATTGGGACATACCCATTAGTGTTCATAGATACGGTATATAACAACAAAATTTAAACGGAATTGGAACTCGTCTCTCCGAATAAGAATTCCGAGCCATTATCTATTAAACCACCCGCACATCCAATTTTACAGCACCTGATATTCCCAAATAGTCACCCATCTAGTTACTAACTATGCTTAACTTTGGTGATCGTACAAGAAGAGGTGTTTCAACGTGATGTGTCCGTAAGCCACACCATTGTTGTTATAGCAGCAGTACCTATCAGTCGAATCCATTATATTCACTTACGTGCTAATAACCTTGGGAAAGGTATGAATCTTCTTCTCCCCCCCAGATATGGGTAAATAGCAGGACAGGCCGGTTTCTATAGCCTTGGGTGGCAACTGGTCTACCGCAGAAAGAAATGGAAACTTAATGCAAAAGAGACATGATCGTCTGGTACATGGCATGACTGACTTATGGTACACTTACGACCAATGGAGTCGTAACTCGTGACGAGACGAGACATGACTATCACTCTTGACTTTCTTCAACTAGATTTGGGACAGAAAATAAACTTATAATAAAATGTTTGCTTTTTATGTTTCTATAATGCTTGCGTGTAATTCTTAAGGGTTTTTTTTTCTCATTTTATGGATAATCCTGGTTCTCCAAAGATTCCTTTCACTTTTATTTTCTCTGAATTGCTACGATATCTTTTAGAAATATTATCAAGTGCTTTTCTGTTATCTCTTCAACGGTTTCCCTCCCTGTCTTTTCTAACAATCAAACCACAGGTTAGAGGGGACGGGAAGAATTCATGTCTCTCCAACTTCAAAGTAAACGCAACAGACTCGGTTGACCTCTGTTCTTCGACTCATCTTTCCCGCCAGTAGATGTTAAGATACGCTGTAAAAAGCTTACCATCTTTTAAATCCTAATATCGTTCATATTAGTTGATGTTCTTAATGTATATCAAAACAATATCATTCTAAGGTCTCGTCGAATAAAAAGACACATATACGGCTATTAGGTGCCTTGCATTGGCATTCATCCACTCCGGCTTCTTTTAGAGAGAAACCATATGATCGTACGGTTACTGAAGTTAAGCAACGTCGATCCTGGTCAGTATTAGATAGGTAACCGCTTCGGAATACCAGGTATTGCAAGTTTGGATGCTTGGGTGATGTTATGGATAACGGCTCGTAATTAGAAATCGCAGAACCGAGTTTCAAATCCAGTCGGCTCCGTTGCATTCAACTACGCGCAAATACACTTGAGAAAATTATGAATCCACATCTTCTCCCCCAGTTATGGGTTAATTAGTAGGATTTGTTTCAGTAAATGAATACTATCTCCAAAAATTGTTACCATCTGATAATACTTTCTGGCTTTAAATAATCTGTAAATAGTTGATAATCATTTAAAAAATACAATACTCGCCAGCGGCGTGAAGTATGTAAACCACTTCTAGTGGTGAACTAATTAGACAGCATAGTACCCCCACACACATTTACAACAGTGTCCAGCGTATTTATGATGATTGGGACATACCGATTATTGTTCATAGGTACGGTATATAACAACAAAACTTAACTGGAATTGAAACTCGTCTCTCCAATTTAGAATTCCGAGCCATTATCTTTTAAACCACCCGCACATCCAACCTTACAGCACCTGGTATTCCCAAATAGGCACTCATCTAGTTACTAAGCAAATTCGATTATACTTAACTTTGGTGATCGTACAGGAAGCGGTGTTTCAACTGATAATACTTTCTGGCTTTATATAACCTGTAAATAGTTGATAATTATTAAAGAAAATCAATCCAATCAATTTTACGGAAAAAAAAACAGTCCGTGGAATTTTAGATGAAATAACAAGTCTTATTGAAATGTATTTTCAAGCCTTGAATCCGTGTTAGGTGGTGAACTTGTTAAGAGTTTCGCACGATTATTTTTGAGTCTATTTTCAGTTTAATTCAGACAAGGCGTTGATTTAAATTACCGACTATAGCAAAGGAAATACTTACATTTTGTGTCAGCAGAAAGGTCTGTCGAGTCTTTCGACATCGACGAGTCTGACTTAAAGTAGGGAACATGGTGACTGTAACAGGGTTGATGTTGAGTTGTGTTAATGTAACCTACCCCGTGTTAAATGTATTAGTCGTTGATGGAGGGTTCCTTTTTCTCCTTTTTTGTGCTGAAAATAAAATGAATAAAAGATACAACAATAACATAAACAATAAGACTTTGAGACACGTGTTGATTTTAATGACAAAAGTGTTTATTTTTTTTGTGAATGTTATTTCCAATATTGGTTTTGTGCGTTAAATGTTCTCCGACTTATTGTTTGTTTTTGCTTTAAAATTTAGGCCTACTTGTTTATAATTATTCCAAGCAACTCGTGGTTAAGGAAAGCCTTTGAAACCGTCAACTCTGGATTTTCATGGAGCGAAGAAGACACGTCTTATCTGTGTTGTACCTTTTACTACTGCTACTTTTGCTTGGAGTGGAAAGGTTGTTTTTTATAAAATTTTAAGATCTTTATTTATAGAGTGATGAAATATGATCACCATCATGAATCGTCAATGGTGAAAAAGTTGTTTTTGTAATGATAAAATTTCAGATCTTTATTTCTAGAATGAGGTGGAGTAATGGATAGCAGCTTGGATTGAGGAATCAGAGAGCCAAGTTCGAATTCCAGTCAGATCCATTGCATTCCCTTTCGTGCTAATACCCCTGGGAAAGGTATGAATCCTCTTCTTCTCCCTCCAGATATCGGTAAATAGCAGTACAAACCGAGTTCTATAGCCTTGGCTGGCAACTGGACTACCGCAAAAGCAATAGGAACCTACCGCGGGAAAAAATCTGCCTCGTCAGTCATGTATCAAAAGATACTTGATTGCCTAAGCGTGTATCATGCATGGCACTTAACTGAGGAGGAGGCACAGTGGAGTAACGACAGTGGCTCGGATTGAGGAATCGGAGAGCCGAGTTCGAATTCCAATCAAGTCCACTGCATTCACTTTCGTGCTAATAGAGTTGGGAAAGGTATGGATGCTCTTCATCTCTCCCCAGCTATGGGTAAATAGCAGGACAGACCGGCTTCTTGGATGGCAACTGGTGTACCGCAGAAAGAAATGGCAACCTACTGGGGGAATAAAATCTGCCTCGTCAGTCATGTATCGAAAGAGACATGATCGCTACAACGTGTATCACGCATGGCACATAACTGACTGTTTTCTAGAAAGATGAAATATCATCATTATCATGAATTATAACACATCTTTTGCCTGTACGAATTTCTTTTGTCAATTTAATTCTTCGATTTACTTCCTCAATTCAAGCATACGCATGTGCACACACATACATGCATACACGGATATAGACATGCTCTACTTTGCATGCTTAGACAAACAAAGTGCACACAAAAAAGCGTGTCCACACGCAGGAAGGAGTTACATGCGCATGCGTAATGATTTTTTGTATTCCTCTGTCTATCTAAAATAACCTTTTTTTTTACTTAGTCTATTTGTCTTTTTTTCGTTTCTCTCCCTTCTTTTGTCTCTTTTGTGACTTCTCTCAGTGGCTTTGATTTCGAAATATCGATTCTTTCTTGAATGTCGAACAAAAATGACTGCAATTTACCCTCTAGTTAATTTTAAATATCCCATTTGTTGCCGCTTTGATTTACAGAACCAAGCTTCCCTCTGAGCTCACGGGGTGCCATTAAAGCTGCTTGTCGGATAATGGATACTCTCAATTTGAATCAAACAATGGTCGAAACGAAAACTCCCATTAGCTGATAAAAATATTCACGGTGTCCCAGCTGTTCACGGAATGTCGTCACGAAATGTAACTCTTTTTTAAAAAAAGGTCACAAAAGACTCTGTGGCCTGTTTCCTATTGCATCCAGTTTTCTTTTCTATGTTCTACGTCATTGCAAGAAATGAGAAACCACGGCTCTCCACAATTTCCAGTTTTATTGCTTCAAGTAACTGTTATCTTTCTGTTACCGCTCTTTATACTCATTGAGTATTAAGTCCGTCCTTTCTCATTGTTCATCCGCAACATTATAGCAGAACGCTTGAGTGTTGCAGTTTCATTGGTCATTCTATGGCCATTGTTTTAAAATCCATAGAAAAGTATAAAAAATCAAAGAAATACGTTGATTTAAAATTGTTAAACATTCTAGAGAATGCTTCAGTATTTTTTATAAATACCTGAGTATTTCAAATTGACAGTAACATATGCAATGATATCTATCTATCTATCTATCTATCTATCTATCTATCTATCTATCTATCTGTTGAAACTTGACTAATGCATGGAATAATAATGCAACACAAAATGTAGTTAGAATAAAATGTATTGAAACAAGAAAGTGTACACAATATTTACATATAGTCTTTTGTATATTTCTGGGAAGACCGTTCCTGGAGAATGTGTTGACTGAGTCGCAGTCGGGCAGAGTCTCTAGTTGGATCTCTTGATTCGCCTCCCTGTCTTCCGGTACCAACCATATTTATATCGTCGGTACTCCGCTATGCAAATTAGGTGGATCCTACCACAACACTATCTATCTATCTATCTATCTATCTATCTATCTATCTATCTATCTATCCTGGTCGCTTATCTATCTATCTATCTATCTATCTATCTATCTATCTATCTATCTATCTATCTATCTATCTATCGTGGTCGCTTATCTATCAATCTATCTATCTATCTATCTATCTATCTATCTATCTATCTATCTATCTATCTATCTATCGTGGTCGCTTATCTATCTATCTATCTATCTATCTATCTATCTATCTATCTATCTATCTATCTATCTATCTATCCTGGTCCTTTATCTATCTATCTATCTATCTATCTATCTATCTATCTATCTATCTATCTATCTATCTATCTATCTATCTATCTATCTATCCTGGTCGCTTATCTATCTATCTATCTATCTATCTATCTATCTATCTATCTATCTATCTATCTATCTATCTATCTATCTATCTATCTATCTACCCTGGTCCCTTATCTATCTATCTATCTATCTATCTATCTATCTATCTATCTATCTATCTATCTATCTGAGAATCAAACATTTTTCGAAACGTTTTACAGCTTCAAGTAACTCTTTTTCTTTTACTACCGCCCTTTATATCTGTGTTTATTTATATCAACCTTCACTATGTTATGTGCGTATTAAATCCCCCAAGCTTTCTTTCCTCGTTATTTGTACCAAATAATTTAAGCAGTCGTTTTTAAGGCTAGTTGTATCTACGCTGCAGTTCATATTCTACAGAATATTTAAGCATTTTTTAAATACATAGAAAAGTATAATTAATCAATTAAATAAGTTTCAAATTGTTAAAAATTCTACAGTATAATTACAACCTTTTATAAATACCTTAGTATCTCTAATTGCCAGTACTATCTATCTATCTATCTATCTATCTATCTATCTATCTATCTATCTATCTATCTATCTATCTATCTATCTATCTATCTATCTATCTATAAAAGCCAGGATGTGTACGCGTGTGTGTATGTAACGAATGCACGGCCGCAATTTTCGACGGATTTGCACCAAAATTTACATGCACATGCTCCAAGTTAGAAAGAAGGCCAACACCGACTTTTGGCATTTCCCAACTCCAATCGAGAGTGGAAATAATCGATTTTTTATGCTTCTACGGTAGTTTTCATGTAGTTTGCGGCCATTTTCTACTGGCCAGAGTGAGAGCCTATAGCTGTCTGCCACGAATAGGCAGGAAGATTCTATTGGCCAGCGTGAGAGCCAACAGCTGACTGACACGAATGTTAACTAGCCTGCTAGTATGCAAAAAATTGATAGCGGCATTCATCACAAGTGGGAAAAATTTAAATCTGCATGGCACTTTACTCCAATTGGCTCATCCGCTTGCTTAAACTCGACGTTGATTCTGATTCCGCAGAACTGGGATGTGTGTGTGTGTGTGTGTGTGTGTGTGTGTGTGTGTAACGTTTTACAGCTTCAAGTAACTCTTGTTCTTTTACTACCGCCCTTTATATCTGTGTTTATTTATATCAACCTTCACTATGTTCTGTGCGTATTAAATCCCCCAAGTTTTCTTTCCTCGTTATTTGTACCAAATAATTTAAGCAGTCGTTTTTAAGGCTAGTTGTATCTACGCTGCAGTTCATATTCTACAGAATATTTAAGCATTTTTAAATACATAGAAAAGTATAATTGATCAATTAAATAAGTTTATTTAAAATTGTTAAAAATTCTACAGTATAATTACAACCTTTTATAAATGCCTTCGTATCTCTAATTGCCAGTAATATCTATCTATCTATCTATCTATCTATATATATATATCTATAAAAGGCAGGATGTGTGTGTGTGTGTGTGTGTGTGTGTGTGTGTGTGTGTGTGTGTGTGTGTGTGTGTGTGTGTGTGTAACGAATGCACGGCCGCAATTTTCGACGGATTTGCACCATGCACATGCTCCAAGTTAGCGAAAGGCCAACACCGACTTTTGGCATTTCCCAACTCCCATTTATAGTGGAAATAATCTATTTTTTCATGCTTCTACGTTAGTTTCCATGTAATTTGTGGCCATTTTCTACTGGCCAGAGTGAGAGCCTATAGCTGGCTGCCACGAATAGGCAGGAAGATTCTATTGACCAGCATGAGAGCCAACAGCTGACTGACATGCAATAGCTGCATTCATCACAAGTGGAAAAAATTTAAATCTGCATGGCACTTTACTCCAATTGGCTCATTCGCTTGCTTAAACTCGACGTTGATTCTGATTCCGCAGAACTGGGTTGTGTGTGAAAAAGTATTTGTTGTTAACATTCTTTTTTCATTCCAGTTACGAGTCCTTTCTTTAAAGCTGATCGTTTTGTGTTCATTTTGTTTAGTTCTTTTTTCGTAACAGATTTAATGTTTAGTATAGAGCTTAGAAAAAATTCGAAAATTAATGTACTGTGAAGACGGAAAAATAGAAATTAGTTATACATTCAACATTTGAGGAGTTAGAGAAACATAATAGCTAATTAAGTAAAAACCTATATTATGGAATCTGTATGAATAAATTCGAAACTGGAGCTCAGTTCTCCCACGAATTCTGAGATTAAGGGGCCCCAGTTCTACTTTTCGGTAATTTACATCTTTAAAGCTCAATATCTGTATTATATATTATCTACTTCTAGTCAATATCACCCTTCATGTTTAACTAATTTGCATATTGATTTTTTAAAACGTTTATTTAATTAATTAACTGTCCTTCATTACTGTTCTATTATTTGAGGATTGTTTGGATTTTCGTATCAAAAATAGTTCTGTTTAGAAATATAATCGTATATAATGCAGAAATGTGTTTGAAATTTGCATTTTACTTAACCTTCAACAAGTTGGCATCTATTTGTAAAACCTTCCTTAACTATAACAAGCCAATTTATGAATGAAATATTCATTTAAAATTTTTGTTTAAAAAATTTCAAGTAGTGAACATATTTTACTTTGCGAGCGGGCGAAGCCTGCTAGCAGTAAAAGAATATATTTTCAATGTAACTAAATAAATGAAATCGGTAACATTCTTCAGTACAGTATAAAATAACATTGACGTTGGGAAAGAGAATATTTCCCTGCAAGTTTAGACTCGACCGTCGGACGAAAGACATAAGAATACTCCTACATCAAGAGGAGTAGCAGCAGTAGTCGTTACTGAAAACAGTTATTCACGGCTAAACATTCTCTCCCCTACTCACAACAATTTAGTAGCTCGTTATTGTGTTTTTTCTTTTTTCTGTTTTCTTTTATTTGTTTCAGTGGCAAATCCTAAGGTTTATAATGTGTGGCACAAGGCCACAGTATAGGAAAGGTGAAATGAATTAGGTTACTAGGAAAGAGACCAACATTTGTCTCTCGTAGACCGGCCCAGAAAATATTCTCGTTGCCAGGCTTTATCTTTACAAGAATCAGATCAGACCAAGAATATTGGAATACTGCTGTCATACCTGGCTTGGTGCCGTCCAATGGTCACTGTCCAATGGTCACTGTCCACCTTAGACAGATTTCAAACCCGCTTATGCAGCCTTGTGGGCCATTAATTTTTCTCCACGCTGCATCCCTTATCCCACACGATATCGATATTACTGCATATGTACGAGCAACATATATCAGCTTAGACCATCGCAGCTTGAACCCGACATGCTATGTTCACCTTGGCAAATCATCCCCATACCCTTCATCTTAATTAGATAAAGAGTAATTTAGAACTGTATGAACAGAACTATTTCTTTGTGGAACAAACTCCCGAATAGTTGCTTCCCCGACAACTACAAACTTGGTTTCTTCAAGTCCACGGTTAACCGATATCTATCCTACATGTCCCCATAGTATGCACATCATATGAACAATTAAATCATGGGAACTCTTTCGAAACAGAAAAAGTATTATCAATATTTAAAATGATTGAAACACTTTCGAAATTGAAAAAGTACTATGAAAAGGAGTTTTTTCCCATCTAAGAATGTAAACTAGATAAACATTTCATACTTGGTCTAAAGCCAACCGCAAATGGAACGTGTATATTCGTGCCATTTCAAAAGATACTATAATGATGTTTGGTTCCTTTAATTACCCAAGAAAATACCTAGCTCCAGTTATCATTCTCTATCTTGGCGTATTGTTGCCATGTCTGAGCTGGCACTGCCCAGTTCTTACTGTCTAGCCTTGACAGAGTTCAAAAGTGATTACGCGGCCTTGTCAGTGATTAATTATACTCCACCCTGCAGCTATTATCCTATAGCCGAAACGTTGCTAACCTCTCACACCTCTATCGCTATTATTGGGGTAGACGTTCGAACAAGTTACATTCCTTAGTCCCACCAGTTCAGACCATCACAGCTTGAACGCCACATGCCATGTTCACCGTAGTAAATCATCTCCATTCCATTCGTGTTCATTAGATAAGAAGTAAGTTAGAACTGTAAGAACAAAACTGTGTCTTTGTGGAACAAACTCCCCAGAGGGTACTTCCCTGACAACTACAATGTTGATCTCTTCAGGTCCACGATCAAGCGATATCTATTCGACACATCCTCATAATATGCATCTCATATGAACAATTAAATCATGGGAACTCTATCGAAATAGAAAAAGTACTATCAATGTTTAAATCATGGGAACTCGTTCGAAATAGAAAAAGTATTATCAATGTTTAAATCATGTGAGTTCTTTCTAAAATGAAGAGTTATTATGAACAATTAAATAATGGTAACTCTTTTGAAAATAATATCACCATTAATGCTTAAAAAGGAGTTTTTCTGTACATCTAAGAATGTTGTCTAGACAAACATTTTATACCTGGTCTGAAGTTCATTCCCAACCGCAAATGGAACGCGTATATTCGTGCCATTTCAAAAGATACGAGAATAATGTTTGGTTCCTTTAATTTCCCAAGAAAATACCTAGCTCCAGTTATCATTCTCTATCTTGGAGTATTGCTGCCATGTCTGAGCTGGCACTGCCCAGTTCTCACTGTCTAGCCTCGACAGAGTTCAAAAGTGATTACGCGGCCTTGTCAGTGATTAATTATACACCACCTTGCGACTCTTATCCTATAGCCGAAACATTGCTAACCTCTCACACCTCTATCGCTATTATTAGGGCAGACGTTCGAACAAGTTACATTCCTTAGTCCCACCAGCTCAGACCATCACAGCTTGAACTCGCCATGCCTTGTTCATAACGGCAAATCATACCCATTCCCTTCCAGTTTCTTTGATAAAAAGCAAGTTCCATTCGAACAGCTTCCTCCCCAGAACTCTTAATTTGTGGAAAAAACTCCCGATTACATTGCTTCCCTGACAACTATAATGTTGGTCTCTTCAAGTCCACGGTTAACCGATGTCTATCGTACACGTCCTCATAATACTCACTTCTCCTTCCCTTACAATCTCACTCAGTAAATCTCTACCTTGTGTGGCTCTTGGGTCTTGTATTGAGTGAACTCAAATTTAAAACAAGTTCCACTTTTACGGAACGCAGTTCTTTAAGCAAAAATTAGAACAGTTGGTGATTTTTCATCTGGAAAATGCGAAAGAGACTGGGCGGAGATATTTGGTCCGTGTTTTGGGCTATTCTAATCGAACCGACCTTTCGCTCTTCTCAAAAGCATTTTATGGGGTTTTCCGCAAGCTGTTCGGTTTGTTGGCGTATTTACGAAAGTTTTGCAGTTTGACTGGGGACTGCTGATAAGTGCGAATTCACCTCTGTTCCGAATTACATCTCTTTGAATCGGAATCTGTGTCTCAACCATTTAACTGACCTTTGGTATTCAGTCTCTCCGCTTTAGTCGCAAACTACACTCTATGCAACGTGATTCATGATAAATGTACAACCCCACCACACACTCATATATATATATATATATATATATATATATATATATATATATATATATATATATATATATATATATATATAGGAAGAAGAAGCCGAAAATACAACTGGAATCTTTAAGAAAATTTATTTGCATTAACTTTATCGGTTTCAAAGTTCTATGATTTTGAAAACTTAAGCATAGATGGAGGGATATATGGCTATGTCATGATCAGTTTCTGATATATATATATATATATATATATATATATATATATATATATATGTAAAGAAATATACTCTTAAGGTATGGTATATTTATGGGATAAAGTGCTCAATATCAGAGATAGAGCGTGTGTAAATATAAACGTGAACATAGAAGTCAACACTTAGAGGCGACAGGCTGTTTCATGCTAGACGCAATCGTCAGGCCACCGATTGCGTCTAGCATGAAACAGCCTGTCGCCTCTAAGTGTTGACTTCTATGTTCACTTATATGAGAAACAATTCCTGTCTGACAGGATATTTCCATTAAGCTTTTTATTGCCTTTTTCTTATATGCGAACCAGACATTTCTTTTCTGGCCATAGTGTAAGGCGAAATTGCCCAACCGATCCCGTGGTCTGGGCGCTTTTGGCTACAGTATTGAATATTTTCTACTGTTTTCGTTGTTCTATTACAAATGGTGTTGCAGGCTGGCCATATTCCGGGATTAAAGACACGTCTGCGTATCTGCAGCCTACAACACCATTTGTAGTTAAAATATTTTAAAATAGAATACTTTGATAATTTTCCTGCTATTTATTCAAATGCGTAAAAATACCTATGGAAAACGCAAACATAATGTACGTCTCTCACTGTAGAAAACGTAGAAAACTAATAGAAAGTCTGATTAGAAGAAGGGAAAAACTCCGGACACGGTTATTTTAAAATATTTTGACAATAGCAAATGAAACCGAAAGCCTTCGAGAAAATAGCAGACAGTTTATGTTCTAATTCTCCTTAAAAACCAGAAAAATGGTCCAGTCCGTAAAAAGATTATATAAAGAACCATATTCTTCAACTTCAGGACGTTAGTGATTAAGACTCTGTACAATATATTTTGGTTTGGCGCTATGAATGAAATCCATATGAATGTTTTGATCTAACGAAACTATTTAAGTGCATGACTCGAGTTTTCCGTTTAATGTTTTGCTTTTATAGTAGATGAAACTACCCCGAACTCAGCTTATCCTATGTTCAATTCCCTTATCTCCTGCACTAAAGTTGTTATAAATGATCCATTCATTGAGGTATTTGAAATGTTTGGGAAATAATTGCATTATTAATTATTGGTTTACAAAAACCCGGTGTTAATTATAAGCTTCCGCCTCTAACCCATTCATGCTTATCATCTCCAGTCACTGGGCATTATTAGATTCGAGTGCGTTGTAATTGAGATGTAAATAATGTAGTGTTTGACCTTAAAGCGCCCACTTAACAACTGCTACCGCCAGGAAAGCGATATTAGAAACAATCTCTGCAACGTCTTGCAGCTTCAAGGTGACCATTCAGACACCAGATCGTATCAAATGCTTCAACTTTGTTCTCGTTCGTCGGTTGACAACGGAACTCGGGATACTTGAAAATAGCGAAAGATTATAGAATCCTTTCACGGATGGTGGAGAGGTATTTAAAACAAATTAAACTCAAAATAAGACACGCTATCTTTACGACAAAAAAAGAAAAAAATCTCATTGAATTTTCTCTTTATCACATCAGACAAACTGGATACAATAATTTCTGAAAAAAAAAACTTAGAAGGAGAATATCTCCAAGACTTCGCTAATGCATGATTCTCAGCTAAAGAAACAATTCATCTTGTGAGCTCCGTACGTGCTTAGTTCAAATCATCAGATACAGAAATGTGGATCGTGTAATAAGAGGCGATACAGAAATTCAAAGGCGAATAAAAAAAGCTAAAATGCCTTTCCGAAACTAAGCAAAGTATTAAGTATTATTCCGGGAAAGATTCCTAGATTGCTCTGTAATATCTCATCTTCAATTTGGGATTGAGAGTGTTGACAATCCGCACACAACCAAGCAGAGTACTACAAAATATGGAGGGGGGGAAACTAAATCAGATGTTAAAATACCATGAGAATACCAAGGTTGAAGTATGTAAGGCAACGATAATATTTTAAGGAAAATTAAAACAAAAATAACACTTGTACTTAGAATCATAAAATGTTCGAATCTTATGGACATATAATGAGGAAAGAGGGCTTGAAGAATTTGACACTCAAATGATTTAATCAAGAGAGGATGAGAAAGATAGTAAAAAGTCAAACCTTGCCAAATGATATAAAGGATAAGAAGTTGTGGAGAACCATGATCAGCAACGTTTTCAAAAAGATAGGGAACATAAAAGAAGAAAATGGTGCGGGTACATTGGTTCAGGATAATGCTCTTCTCATAAAGATAAGTTAAAATTCTTCAGTGGCTGTCAAATTTTTGATTTGTCACTAAAGATACGCACACCTTATTCTTAGGTTTCATTTTATCTCCAGGGTGAGTGGAAAATAACTCCCTATTTTATGTATGATAGATTCTCCGGTCCTGTAATTTTGGACGATTTCCTCAAAGATGAAGAAGAGACTCTAGGCGACAGAGATGTGACTCTACAGACGGATGCT
Organism: Acanthosepion esculentum; assembly: GCA_964036315.1. Classification (NCBI taxonomy): domain Eukaryota; kingdom Metazoa; phylum Mollusca; class Cephalopoda; order Sepiida; family Sepiidae; genus Acanthosepion; species Acanthosepion esculentum. The sequence goes on along the minus strand of OZ038492.1, from coordinate 32,090,127 downwards.
AAGGATATCATGGACCGAGCGTGTGAGCAACGATGAGCTCTTAGAGAGGTTGCAAACAAGGAGTTTTATACTTAATATCAGAAAGAGGCAGCTGAAGTTTCTGGGGCACGCAATGAGGAACGAGGGCCTGAAGAATCTGATACTCATGGGTCGAATAGAGGGAAAGAGAGACTAGGGAAAACAACGCATGACATACCTAGCGGGCTTAAGCAAGTGGATGACAGAATGTGGTCTGGAGGAGAAAGCAGATGGAAGAAACTTGTTGAGAGTTACAAGGGATAGAGGGAGGACATGGCACATGAAAAGGAAAGAAGAAATATGGAAATGTTGCTGATGGTAATTCATATAGAAAGGTTAATCTTAAAACTTTTCATGCATCATGATTTTTGTCCTAGAAGACTTATATATATGGTTGGAGATGATAATTAAATTGTGTTAAAAATAAGAAAGACCGGTTTCTACGTTAAATAATCTAACGAGGTTTCATCTGTCGTAAAATCGACAAACGTAGTCTATTCCGTCCTGGGTATGACGATAAATTGCATCCGCGTCCTGGGTATGACGATAAACTGCATCCGCGTCCTGGGTATGACGATAAACTGCATCCGCGTCCTGGGTATGATGATAAACTGCATCCGCGTCCTGGGTATGACGATAAACTGCATCCGCGTCCTGGGTATGACGATAAACCATATCCGACAGCAAAGCCTCTGACCTGAAGTGGTAGCACCTGTTAGGGTCCCAGCTCTCGGCAAATAGTTAGCTCCCCAACAATCTGGGTTCAAAATGTTTAAAAATAGGTTTTATTACTAGCAATGAATATTTGAAGAAAATATTATCAGCAATACGTTTCTGAAAAAAGAAGTATTACCAGCAATATGTTTCTGAAAAAAATTAACAGCAATACATTTCTGAAAAAAAATATTGCCAGCAATACATTTTTGGAAAAATATATTACGAGAAATACTTTTTGAAAAAATATATATTAACAGTTTCTACACAAACTCCTCGCTGATGGAGAAGAAACTTGAGACAGTAGAAATAGGGTTCTACAGAAAATTGCTGAAAATACCGTGGGCTGAAGACGATATTAATGAAGAAGTTTTGGGGAAAATGAAAAACAAAAATTACATTTATACATATAATCCGAAAAAATATGACGAATAATGAGGAAAGATGTTTGGAAAATTAGATACTCACAAGTCAAGAGCAACAGATAATCTACCAAACGAGCATGTGAAAATGTTTGGCAGAATATAGATTAGGATGACAAAAGAAATTATTAAGAGTTATAAAAGGATAGGAAATTGTGGAGATTCAGGATCGTCCACGTCCGGAAGGGACATGGCCTTTAGAAGAAGAAGAAGGATGAGGAGGAGGAGGAAGAAGAGGAAAAAGAAGAAGAAGAAGAATAATAATAAGAAGGCGGAGGAGGAGGAAGAAGAAGAAGAAGAAGAAGAAGAAGAAGAAGAAGAAGAAGAAGAAGAAGAAGAAGAAGAAGAAGAAGACATATTCACTGGTAATAAAATTCAAATAACGGATATCTAGTTTCATGCTTATGTTTTGGAGAACAGACAAACTTCTGGAACAAAGGGTTATTTTATACAGATGTTCACCCAATGTAAGAACCAAGAGCCACTCAAGGTATAAGATTACTGTGTGGTGTTGTATGAGTGCAAGAAATGACAAGAAGTTCAGTTGATGAGTTTATGCAAGAAAGATAACGGTTAACCATAGACTTGAAGAAGTCAACATTCGTGAAAAACATCGTGCTGTGAGTCTGTTTCACTGAGCAGCGGTTATTGGGAAGAGGTTAATTAAAAAATCGGGATTTAAATGACAACTTTTGAATAGCCAACTTAGGCAATAAAAATACTTCGTTTATGTGTTGTATTTTAATAATTCTTCTCATAAAAAATTTATTTTTTTATCGCCTGTACGATTTGTTTTTATTCCTGTCTTAGACGTCAGGTACCAGATATTGGTCTTTAAAAGGATGAAAAATCTCCAGGTTGTAGCCTTCTGGCATGACCACAAAAAACGAGTAAACTCGTCGTGGTCGGCGTCATAATAGATATTGACAACCATAATTTATCTCTTGGTTGGATTTAAATGTTTTTTAGAAGGATGTTGAGCGTCAAATCTATTGCGCAAGTTTCGGTACAAAAACCCTTTTGGGAAGCATTTTCTAGAAATTGTTTTTATTAAAAATGACTGCACGTTCAGTCTGTCATTGTCCTATGTAAAAGTTATAATGTTGGAGATAATACGCACACACACACGCACACACACACACACACACACACACACACACATATATATATACATATATATATATATATGTGTGTGTATGTAATTTGGCAGATTATAATTTTCTATGATAAAATTCAAAAGCGAATATGCAGGACTATGTTGTCTTTGACATTCAACACAGCATGTTTAATATATATATATATATATATATATATATATATATATATATATATATATATATATATATATATATATTCTTCTTCTTTTAAAGGTCATGACACTTCCGGACGTAGGCGATCCTGAATCTCCACAATTTCCTGTCCTTTTATAGCTCTTATTAATTTCTTTTGCTATCCTAATCTATATTCTGCCAATCATTTTCACATGTTCATTTGGTAGATTATCTGTTGCTCTTGATTTGTGAGTGTCTAATTTTCCAAACACTCTTTCCTCATTATTCGCCATAGACATTGCAATTGTCTTTTCTTCTGATTATGTGCCTAAATGTAATTTTTGTTTCCATTTTCCCCAAAACTTCTTCATTAATATCGTCTTCAGCACACGGTATTTTCAGCAATTTTCTGTAGAACCCTATTTCTACTGTCTCAAGTTTCTTCTCTATCAGCGAGGAGTTTGTGTAGCATTCACTGCCATATAGGCGGACCGATAAAACATAATAATCCAATACTATTTTCTTTCTTTCAAATGATATTTTCCTTTTTGAAACATTAAAAAATCTGGGCAGAATATTGCGAGACAGGAGGATATCTTTGGTAACAAAGAAAAGAATACTGACCTGTTTAGTGATATCTGTCCTTCTTTACGGCAGCGAATGTTGGACGATTTCCTCAACGATGACGAAGCTGTGATTCTACAGAAGGATGCTAATATATATATATATATATATATATATATATATATATATATATATATATATATATATATATAGTCTTAAAGTGTGCTATATTTTTTTGGATAAAGTGCTCAATATCAGAGATAGAGCGTGTGTAAATATAGAAGTGAACATAGAAGTCAACGCTTAGAGGCGACAGTCTGTTTCATGCTAGATGCAATCATCGGGCCCGATGATTGCATCTAGCATGAAACAGACTGTCGCCTCTAAGTGTTGACTTCTATGTTCACTTTTATATTTATATAGATATATATACATATATATATATATATATATATATGTAAGGAACTTTTATATGTGGAACTTCTCTTTGTGAGTGGTGTAATGGACAAAGAATCGGAATACGAAATAGGAGAATCGAGTTCTAATTCTACTCACGAGCAAATAAACATTGTATAGGTTTTGATCCATCTCCTGCCCCCAGTAGTCCAGCTCATATTTGAAAGCAGCATCCAAAAAACGGCAAGAAGCCAGCGAAATTTAAAATTAGCTTACGCAGTGTTCTCAAAAATATCCCAATCTGCCCATGCTCTATTTTTATTGACCGTCGTAATTTTACTTTTTAATTTGTTTTGTAAAGGTTAGCTTTTAAATTCAGAGTTTAATTCATTGCTCTATGCAGAACAACAGTTCGAATAAATTCAATCGACCCCATAATTAAATATCAAAACTTGAAACTAGAAAAATCTAATCGATCCCCTTAGTTAAATAGTAAGGCTTTATCTAGAAAATTCTATCCAGCCATTTAGTTAAATAGTAAGACTTGGATCTAGAAATATCCAATCAACCCCCTTAGTTAAATAGTAAGACTAGGCTCTGGAAAAATCCATCGATCCCCTAAGTTAAATAGTAAGACTTGGATCTGAAAAAATCTTATCTAGCCACTTGGTTAAATAGTAAAACTTGGCTCTGGAAAAATCCAATCAATCCCCTTAGTTAAATAGTAAGACCTGGATCTGGAAAAATCCAATCGATCCCCTTAGTTAAATAGTAAGACTTGGATCTGGAAAAATCCAATCGATCCTCTTAGTTAAAATAGTAAGACTTGGATCTGGAAAAATCCAATCGATCCTCTTAGTTAAAATAGTAAGACTTGGATCTGGAAAAATCCAATCGATCCTCTTAGTTAAAATAGTAAGACTTGGATCTGGAAAAATCCAATCGATCCTCTTAGTTAAAATAGTAAGACTTGGATCTGGAAAAATCCAATCGATCCTCTTAGTTAAAATAGTAAGACTTGGATCTGGAAAAATCCAATCGATCCTCTTAGTTAAAATAGTAAAACTTGGCTCTGGAAAAATCCAATCAATCCCCTTAGTTAAATAGTAAGACCTGGATCTGGAAAAATCCAATCGATCCCCTTAGTTAAATAGTAAGACTTGGATCTGGAAAAATCCAATCGATCCTCTTAGTTAAAATAGTAAAACTTGGCTCTGGAAAAATCCAATCGATCCCCTTAGTTAAATAGTAAGACTTAGATCTGGAAAAATCCAATCGATCCCCTTAGTTAAATAGTAAGACTTGGATCTGGAAAAATCCAATCAATCCCCTTAGAGGATTACGTTAAGAGGCAGTCTGTGCTGATTTGAGAAGAAAATAACAGTTAATTTTAGACTTGAACAGGTTAAGATTATAGTGATCGGAGAAGCATCCTTTTGGGTGTCGGTTCCACAGAAAAGTGATTCGCGGAAAGCTTTTAGAGAGGAACTTACTTCTTACCGATGGAATACGGAGGGAATGTGGGTGGATTGCTACAATGTGCGTGGCATGGCGGTTTCTTGCCGTGAAGGTTAGAATTAGCGGAACCAAAGAATATAGTTCGTCCGAGCACTTTCCGTAGAAGTATCGACAGAGCAGTGAGAGGTTTGCCAAATCCCGTCTGTGAGAGAGAGGTTGGAAGGTGGAAAATAATTCGTCAACCACAAGGACTCGGAGACTCTTTTGGACTCTGTCGAGGCTGGAGAGTGAAGCCTGAGAAAGTCCCCTCCAAATATGACAGCAGTGCTCTATTCTTGGCCGGATCTGACTGTTATAAATGTAGAGGATAGAACGAGGAGTTAGGTACTTAATGGAGACGTTCAAGTAGCCGTCCATTTTACCTGCATCCTTAGCGATGGATCGTATGTACGAGTTCCACTTGAGGTCAGGTGTGAGTTTAAGGCCCAATAGTCTCTCAAGAGAGGAGGGGGACATCCATTCATCATTGTAGTTCGGGGTTCGATCAACGATGATGGAATGTGCTTTTCGAGGCATTGAATGTAAGCAGGCAGCCATTTTCCCATTCCCCCGTGTACTCAATCGGAAAAGAAATCAGCTGCCAATCTCTGATCATCAAGAGTTTTAGAGTCGCGTATATAGTCGTATAATCTGCATAGAGAAATAATAGAAGAAATAAAATCACATAACTTCCAAGTCAATATGTCATTAATTAATAAAATAAAAACGTTCTCTCAGCTTAATTCGCCCAATACGAGGCTCGAAATCCCTTCAAAGTAGAGCGTTACTGTTATAATGGTTACGATGAATGGATCGTGGTATGAATGAAAGAGGATATGGTAAGCAGTGAAGATTAGGTGCATAAGGAGGACATATTAACCTTTTGGAGATATTACGATTATAATTTTCAGGGAAGCATGTATGTCAACGTTATGTCCCACGAAGTCGCCGTTCTTGGGAAAAAGGATACTGATTTGGAACTTCTTCGTACATTGGGAATGCAGAGAAAATGACAGTGATTCGACTCCGTGAAAGTAGCGTGGCGTGTCCTCGTAGTGAAGGTCTAAAATGGTCTAATGAACGAACATCGGCTGAACACTTGCCATAGAAACAGAATTTCGATAGGCTTGGTACGTTGCGTCTGTTAGGGAAAAAGGCCGCAAAATGTAAATCGTTTATTATCCCACACAAGGCCGTGGAAACGATTTTATACCCAAGTAAGGCTGGAAAGAGAAGATGGGTCAGCTCTAGCCAATATAATGCAGCAATACTTTATTTTTTTCTTTTATCTGACATTTGTAAAGATAATACACGAGAGAAGGAATCAGATTTTTTTTTTTAAAAGTTGTAAATGAGCCGGTAATTTTTCGAGCTTCTTTAGCATGTGTGAATTCTACTTGTGGTCTGGAAGGGGTTCAAGTCCCACCCTCCAGGAGATCAACTCGTTATGCCTTTTTGGTCTCATGTTTTCCATCGACACGAAGTGGGGCGATTATATTCAATCAGATTACTACGTCTGCTGCAAAGAAGGTTGGCTGCTTGCCACTATCGTACCAGACAATTTTTCGTGTTAAAATCCATACCGCACATTTATAAATCTACCATTTGTCCCCTACATTGAGTGTTGCTGCAATATCTGGTCTAGTGATCCGGCTATATATCTCGAGATTTTCGATAAAAATCCAAAGAAAGGTGTGTAATGTCACCTGTCCTGAGTCAGCATATCGTCTTCAGTCACTTTCCAACCGTCGTCACGTAGATTCCCTCTGTCATTTCTATAAATATTTTCATGGCAGTTGTGCTAATGAGCTATTTTTCTTTAGTTTAATTCTCCATCCCCTCCCTGGTTAGGTGGTCAGTGATGTCAGTTCTTTGGTGGATGCGGGGCGCCTTTCGTTTTGCGTATGTGTTTTCGTATTCGTTGTTGTGTCTGAATGAGTGCGTGTCTGTGTGAGTGCTTGGGATGAATGAATGTTTTTATATTAACATAGTCCTGTATTGATTTCGTTCAGTTAACTGATGTTTATGCCACATTTAAGGATTGTGGGGTTTCTTTTGCTGCTAAAATTATTTTGTTTAATTTCTTGTAAATAGTTTTGTTTCATATTGTACATACTCATTGGGGCTGGTTTTTAACTTGTTGTTTTATTCCCCTCCCTCTACAGACAATGACTTGTACATATGGGGACTAGTTAGGATTTTCATAGAGACAATGAGGTATTATGGTGGATGTAGTAAGAAAGGTAAGTAAGAATGTGATGTTTTGGTGTTAGGAATATTGTGATATGTTTCGGTCAGTGTTTGTGGCTAGCTAAGTTTAACGTTAAGACAGAAGAAGACCGTCCTTTTCATCCATTCTCCATTTTCGCCTTGTGTCACTTTTTGTATCATTGTACAAATAAATATCGCTCTCCTCCTTGGTAGCATGAATTTAAGCCTGCTACTAGATTGGCGAGTAGGTCTCATTGTAATAGCTAGTTATAACCGTAAGTTCTATTCTAATAGTCTCTTATCTTGCACTTCTCATCAATGAAACACGCTTACAATTCCTTGCTTCTCTGTCACCTACAATCTTCAAAAAGATAAATGCAACGTCAGTTGCTATTTTCTGCCATCATGAGACCTGTTCTTTTTTATCCTTACTCCTCATTAAAGCCTCCACATTCTCTTTTACATCCAGCAATACCTTGCGTCTTAGTGGCATTATTGCCTTGCTTGGTGGGGAGGAAATGATTTTTAAAAAGTAGACGTTAAAATCATGGATCCTCGTTAAGAGGACAAATAGGTGTGGAAAATCTTTGATATTAAATATATGTAAAAAGAGTACAATTTAAAATTAAATAATATTTAGCTAAATAAGTGAAACACGGAGTGATATTTTACTGAAGAAAGAAAGGGCTTAGAGTGTTATTGACAGCCACCATATAGGAAGAGAAGGCGGCTCGATGAACATACACCATGTTTTGTTTGATGGCATCGTGTGAATGAAAACATTTTCTTTGATTTCGCAGCTGCGTGACATGTAAATAATATTAGACGTAACAGCATACGTGACACACATCGAGCCCTATGCTACATTGACGATCACGCCACAGATGCCAAACACAAAAATAGCTCTTGAACCATAACATTTTTTTTCGTTGTAATATTTTCGTGAATGTGCTTTTGAAGAAACATTTTCCTTCCTTTTGTTTCTTCGGTTCCATTTCCCGGCTTCACTTCTCATCCCCAGCTTTTGTCATTTGACGGTGTTCAGCAGTGACCAGGGAGAAGTAATTGTTTCCTTGCCGATCTCAAAAAAAAATTCATAGACGAAATGAGGCCTCCAATGAACCCCGCGATAATTTCTTTTTGCATTTCGTTTGCCAACAGGAGAATAATTCGATTTTTGCGTATAAAAAGAAAGTATTCCGTTGATTATTATTTCTTCAAACAAATGAGAGGAAACGTGGTTTCATTCTTCATTTCTGGAAGCTTTATGAAAATCAAGCCGGGTAACGTAACGTTTACTTATGTTCTTATTTTATTTTTCAAAGATATTGTCATTTCTTTGGTAAGAATAATTACCAAAGTCCAAGAACTTTAGTTCAAGGAAAAAAAAAAACCTATCTATTTGTTGGCTTTTAACAGTAACTCTGCTCAAGAAAGTTACTGTTCTGTTAAAATATTTATCCTAAATGAAAGCGGACGAGACAGGAAGTGAAGATTATGAGGATAAGGGGGATAGATAACGGTTGACTCTTCACTTGAAATGTTACGATTTTATTGTCCAGGGAAGTATTCACGTGGAAGTCATATTTAAAAAATCTTTGGAAAAATTCTCCTTTTATTTGGAATACGGGGTAAATGATAGGGATTCGACTCCGTGGAAGTAGCGAGGCGTGTTCTAGTAATATAAGTGTAACTATTTACCAGCTACAATTAGTAACAACAAGAGGAATATATATATATATATATATATATATATATATATATATATATATATATATATATATATATATATATGTATCTATAACTATTTACACTATTTAAATTGTTCGGACTTATGTCCTCATATTTGTTGCCATATTTACGACGTTTCGGTCGTTGTACGCTACAAACTTCTTCAGTAGTCAAGTACACATGGTCCAGTGGATAAAAGCATTAATTGAAATAATCCAGTGACGTCACCCAAAGAATTGTGAATTCAACACCTGGCCACAGCAGAGGCGAAGAAAAACTTGGAGAGTTAAGTTAAAGGGAAATAAATGAAACTGAAACTGATATATCCGGTAGAGGCATGGCAGTGGAACTAGAACAATCTATATTGATGGGCGAAATAAAGGGTTCGTTTAAAATTCCAATCACCTGAAAAAGACCGGACCTAAAACGGCCGAAACATCTTGAATATGGCAACAAAGATGACAACATTCCGAACAATGTAAATAGTGAAAATAATTATAATACCTAATTTCAGATCGCTTTTATACAAAACAATTGTTCCAGAAAGATATATGTTTTGAACTCCGAGTTGTCCTTCTCGTAGATTAGTTGACAATGAAAGTGTAAGTGGTCATCTTTAAACCGTACTTGAGAAGTCATTTCTACCTATTGCAAGTATAAAATGAACAGTCTTTCAGGAGGAATTTGAACTCAGTTTTTCGATTTCATCATTTCATTGTTGTTACCCGTTAATCAACCCGAACCCCTTAGCCCTGGGTAAGACGATAAACTACATTCGGCAGAGCGGCCTCTGATCGAGAGACTGGGTTTTTGAAGAGTGGGAAAACACATCTTAATTGCCGTTGTTCCCACGTCCATCCTGATCTGAAGTGGTAGTGTAATAGTACAATTTCTTACACATTTTTAGAAGATAAGTAGATAAATTTATTTTCTTTGAAATCCACTTCGTTATCTGAGTTTCGTAGGAATTTCTTCTTCAGTCCATCTTTCAGTAAACTTAAGTGTCAGTGTTTTGGGGATTTATGTCTACACCTGCCTTTGGATTGGCAAACATAAAATGTTGTTAATGATTTTAGATAATCATAAAAGTCGTCCTTTGAAGAAGCTGACCACCAGCTTTTTGGGTGGTCTTCAACTTTCGGAACACAAGTGGATGGATAGAGGGATGGGGCCCTAGCCATTATTCATATAATTAGTGGAAAAGGTGTCCAGCAATCAGAGAAGTAGGTAGGTGACCAGTTAATGGATAGCTCTTCAGGGGCCAGGGATGAAGGGGCCGGTGGCAGATTGGAATATAGCAGAAGGAAAGATAGCTGGCTAAGTGAGAATTCGTATTGTTGTTATTTCCAAATCAGAGAGTCTTGAAAAGTAATTGTCGTTATTCTTTGTAAATTCGACTACGGCCAAGTGGACAGACCTGTGTACATAGCGAGTTGCGTGTATATTCAGATACAACGGACATTGGATGTCACCATAGTTTATACCGCGAAGGAAGAGAGGAGAATTTCGTCACAAATCTCGTTACAGTAGCACCTGAGAGGGTCCTAGCTATGGGAAATAGTATTTTGCTTTGTTTACTAAGTGTAGTATTACATTTTTAAAACAAAATGACCAGAACTAATATAATTTTATACCAAAATGACTATCAATACAGCACGAAATTAAAAAAAAAGACATTTTTATAGTAAAATTACCAGCCATACATTTTATCATCTAAAACTATGTATCTAAAAAAATATAAGAAAATAATTAATGATTAACAACACATCAAATTAAATGATGGTTCCCATTACGGGTTACAGGTTCGATTCCTGTCGGAGAAACACATATTTTCTACGAGATTTCTCGAACATTCAGGCCGGTAAATGTAATTAATACTGTTTAATTAAAAAACAAAGCATTTACTTAAATAAATTATTTCTATAAAAATAACGTATAAACGGAATATATATATATATATATATATATATATATATATATATATATATATATATATATATTCCGTTTATACGTTATTTGCCTGACGATTGCACTAGCATGAAAAAGACTGTCGCCTCTAAGTGTTGACTTCTATGTTCACTTTTATATTTACACACGCTCTATATCTGATATTGAGCACTTTATCCCATAAATATAGCACACTTTAAGACTATATTTATTCATATATATATATATATATATATATATATATATATATATATATATATATATATACATATATATATATATATATATGTATGTATATATATATATATATATATATATATATATGTATGTATATATATATATATATATATATATATATATATATATATATATATATATATATATATATATATATATATATATAGTATTTGTTGGTTATTGGAATTTATTCCGTATACACCAATCTTATATATATATATATATATATATATATATATATAAGTGAAACCTTGGTAGGTTTGTCTGGCTCATTAGGTTTGACTAGGTCTGCTCTACGTTTGTATTGAGCTCTATAGTTAGCTGTTTACTCGTATCGGTTTTTTTTCTTTGGGCCTTGAACCTGTATCTGTGCGATTATTTTCGACAGACTTTCATGTTCCTGGCTCTTTCTTTTTTAAAACCTTTTTTTCCCTTTGAGATTGATTTGGCTATTGTTAAATCAAGAATTCGAAGGTTTTTCGACACGAGTATAGTTACCTATATATATATATATATATATATATATATATATATATATATATATATATATATATATATATATATATAGGATTGGTGTATACGGAATAGATTCCAATAACCGACAAATACTATACTTAAAAGAGTGCTCAATACAGAGTAGAGCAAATATAATCATTTATTCGAAAATTATAACATAAAAATGTTATAAAATCACTACCATCACTTAATAAGATGCCAGAAGTGTTGAAACAAAATGGCTATTTTTGTAGTGATTTTATAACATTTTTATGTTATAATTTTCGAATATATATATATATATATATATATATATATATATATATATATATATATATATACCACATTCTCTATGGAATATTCTACCCACTTCAATTTTGTTTCTGGACACACTGGTACATCTCATTAACAACCACATTCCCACTACACTTAGCACCAACCTTGTTTATGGTCTTTGCTACCTTAATTTCAATAGCTGCCTCCCCACCATCCTAAAAAAAACTATAATCTACATCCAATGCTTACGCATTAAACGCATCTGTTCTCACAAGGAACATTAAAACTTACACATATTACAACTTTGCAATCACTTTCTTAATAGTAATTACTCACTCAAAATAATTAAAGAATCTATCTCCATAGCTTCCAAGCGTAAGAGAATCACTCTCGTCAACAATGTAACTAAAAAGAAGAATTCAATTTTAATTATAACATCCACAAACTTTTCCACACATTAACCAAAGATTTTCAACATTCAAAATTAGTAAATACCATTCGTAATTTATTTAGAGATAACCCCGTATACGCGAGGCGACAACCTCTTTAGACTTTTAACGTCATGAAAAATCTGCATCGCATCTGCTCTAAGCTGTGACAGTTTCAATCTCGAATATTTACTTTTCTGTCACAAATGCGAGAAAGGGAATTATGCGGGAGAGACCAGAACAAAGTTCCGTTTACGGTTCAATAACCACAAGAAAGGCATCAGGGACAACAACAACAACAATACATTTTCTGTACACTTCAACCAACCTGGTCATAGCATTAACGATGTCGGGTGCGTGCTTTTAGCGTCTGGGTTCGTTAGCCGGGAGGATAGACGCAAATTAGAGTTGAAGTATCTCCTAAAAGTAAATTCCGACATAAAGGGACTAAACAGATTTGGGTTTACTCAGAGAGTATAATTCTCACAAGGAAACCCATTATTAGCAACACCACTCCTGGGATGAGTAGGCACTCCACACACATTTTAAGTCCAAATTTTAACCGCCATCACCTACCTACTATATTTTCAACAACCATCTCCTACCTGCTATATTTTTTATGTTCTTCCACCTATGATTTCCCTCATTGTGCACTATTCTGTAATGGAGTATTGTCATGTACACTGAAGGCTACTTTCCAGTCATCCTCTTTTATACCATCGTTGGTTCTATAACTATAGTTCCTTTACATATAAGCTTATGCAAGGAGTGTGAAAGATTAGTGCAAATACATATTAATCTTATATATGCATTTATATCTTTACGTGTATTGAGATTCATATATTAGTGTGGTGGCTTGTGTATATTTTCACAGTGATGTGCACTTATGTACACATACACATCTATATATGTATACGCTTTTCCTCTCTGTTTTTTATTTATTGTATTTTTATTTATTTTAATTTTTTCTGTATCCCACTTTTTTAACAATAGATTTCTAAATTTTTTATCCATGAATTTTTATCCTTTTAATTGTTCCCTCCCTTTTTTTCTTTTCATTTTATTTCATTCAATTATATTTTATTACTATATATTCCTCTTTTCCTCCTCACCTGTTTTGTCTCGTCAGATGTTACTCTAACTACAGCCCGCCTTTCTGAAAGTGACAACTTGTTCGAACAATTTTCAGCTACTATTGGCTACACGCGAGACGTCTTCCCCACTCCGCAATCTATAACTCTCTTCATCTATGTTCACAATCTTACTCCCCCCTACTACTACTAATAAACCGACCTAACGCTTTTACACCGATCAAAATTTAAAATTTAACTTTATTTTCATAAAACGTTTCGAACAGCGGGGTATCAGAGATCGAGATGTTAATAATATGATTTGCCATTTCTCTGTTTATTTCGCGATCCGTCGATAAAGGACTCAGGCGTGTCCGAAAATTCCAGACATAAAATCTATATTTCCGTGCTTCATTTCTGTAATATGGTTCATCTATCTATTTTACATACTATAAGAAGCATACGTGGACACTTTTTTCTACTTCTTACACACGCACACACACACGCGCGCCTGAGCGCACACACACACACACACACAAACACACACACACAAACACACACACACAAACACACACACACATATATATATATATATATATATATATATATATATATATATATATATATATATATATGAAGATATATAGTCTTAGGGTGTGCTATTTTATGGGATAAAGTGCTCAATATCAGAGATAAAGCGTGTGTAAAAATAAAAGTGAACATAAAAGTCAACACTTAGAGGCGACAGTCTGATTCATGCTAGACGCAATCATCAGGCCTGACGATTGCGTCTAGCATGAAACAGGCTGTCGCCTCTAAGTGTTAGCTTTTATGTTCACTTTTATATATATATATATATATATATATATATATATATATATATATATAATCTAGCTCTTGAAAATATATTTCAATTGAGCACTGTTGAATGATAAGCTAATTCTATAAACAACAGCCACCTGCGCTAATGCAAAGGTCTTCAGTAAAATGAATGGGAGCACTCCGGCTGATTTGCATTTGTTTACATTCATAAAAACAATACGCTAGATTTAGTTGTTTCTCTCTGTGGAATGAAGGTAGCTCAGTGGTAGGAACTCTGACTGATCGGTTGGGTTTCGATCCGGTCTTGAAGTATTCGGAAGTCTAGTCGCACTGAGGAGCTGTGATACAGCGAAACAGTACTGTCTGCGAATGACACAATATATATATATATATATGTATAAGATAATCCTAAGAAGCCAGGAAAACCTACCTAAAGCCGGCTTTACCCTGAAGATCCGTTTAGGTATGCCTGGCTCCTTAGGATTATCTTAGGTTTTGCTCTACTTAGTGTATTGAGCACTTTACGTAGTTGTCTTTTTACTCGTTTTGTTCTTTTTCTTTGGACTTGGATCTTAAACACTGGACGACTGTTTGTGCCTTGTTTTAATGTTCTTGGTTCTTTCTTTTTTTTATTCCCCATTTTTCTTCGGGTACCGATTTGTTCTACTGCGAGGTTTTTCCAAACGAGTACCACCATTTATATATATATATATATATATATATATATATATATATATATATATATATATATATATATATATATATATATAATTCTGATTTTGCAAACCAAGAACTTTGTGGCTTATTGGTTAACAGCACAGCAGATTAAATGACGGTTTCTCCACATGTTTTACAGGTTTGATTCCCATCGTAAATCGCATATTTTCTACGTAATTACTCCAACATTCAGCCCGGTACATGTAATTAATGCTGTTTAATTAGAAAACAGAGCATTTACTTAAATAAATTGGATCTGTTAGAATCACGTATAAAGAGAAAATATACCCGGCTAAAGCAGTGGAGAACTTTCAGATGGAAATCAGCAGGAGATAACTGATAACTGACATCCATTAAAACATGGCACGTGGAATTAGAACAGTCTACCCCAGTGAGCGAAATAAAGGGTTCAGTTCGACATTCCAACCACCTGAAGAAGGCCGGAGCGTACAACGACCGAAACGTTGTAATAAATATGGCGACAAACATGAGGACAATAGTCCGAATAATGTAAATAATGTATATAATACCTCATCTCAGAAATATAGACAAATAACGTACAATCAGAAAATATATTAAAAATAATTGTCGGACTTATATATTTGTGCGTGTGTATGTATTTTTTTTATGCAAAACCTTGTTTCAGTAAAAATCGGTTTTGAATTCAGACTTTTACTTCTTGCAAACTGGTTGCCATACATGGCGAAAGTGCCCATATTTAACACAGCTGATTAGAGAAGAATTGGATTCCCACCTCTTTTTTAAGTTAAATTGGTAAGACTTAGCTGAATCGCAGAAATGGCCATAAAAGTCATGAAAAGGAAATCAATAATAATAATAATGATAATTGCAGCAGCCGTATTATTATGAGTGAATGTGAAAGATAGAAAAAATGATCAGTTATTGATATTCGTTGTCAATTATTGGTATTCTTTTTTAAAATATTAATTGCTTCGAATCCCTTGTGGATTTCGTTGGGAAATAAATACAATTTTTCAAAACAGTCACTAAATGACGGCAAATCAATTAATAGAATGAGTCAACTCAGCGACTCGTTTTCGGTCTCTTCTCATTTCCCTTAGCGCAAGACAAGTTTCAGATTTGTCACGGCAGACAATCACGTAAGCCCACTTTATCAACTTTACAAAAACTATGTAATGAAAATGGTGACGCTTCTGAGAGCAGTTAACATCTTTACGCGCCCAACAAATTTGGCATTTTCACATGCACATGATCGCTTGAAATGTCAGGGTTCGGGTAAGATCCGGAGAATGAAAGACTCTTATTAGTTTTCAAATATCAGGCTAGTTTTTATTTTTACTTTTCTCATGCGAAGAGCGCCATTTAAAATTGTACAAAATAGTTCACTCAAAAATATTACCAGGCCCCAGGTGTTATGTTTCTACTCCCCTTGTAATAATGCACTTTCTTTCTTTCTTTCTTTCTTTTTTCTTTCTTTCTTTCTTTCTTTCTTTCTAAACTTTTCTTTTTTTAATAATTGCTTTCTTTCCTTCTTTCTTTCTTTCTTTCTTTCTTTCTCTCTTTCTAACCTTGTTTTTTTTAATAATTGCTTTATTTCTTTCTTTCTTTCTTTAATATTTGCTTTCCCAATCTTTTTCTTTCTTTCTTTTTTCTTTCTTTTTTCTTTCTTTCTTTTTCACTGTTTAATATGTTTTCTCAATTTTTTTCCTTTCTTTCTTTCCTTCTTTCTTTCTTTCTTTCTTTCTTTCTGTCTTTCTTTAATATTTGATTTTAGAATCTTTTCCTTTCTTTCTTTCTTTGTTTATTTCTAACCTTTTCTTCTTTTTAATAATTACTTTCTCAATATTTTCCTTTCTTTCTTCCATTCTTTCTTTCTTTCATTCTTTCTTTCTTTTTCTTTTCTTTCTTGTCTTTTCTCTTTTTAATATTTCATTTCTCAATATTCTTTCTTTCTTTTTAATATTTGTTTTTCAATCTTTTTCTTTCTTTCTGTCTTTCTAACTTTTTTCTTTTTAATATATATTTTTTTTTCAATCTTTTTCTCTTTTCATTCTTTTTTCTAAAGTTCTCTTCTTTTTAATATTTGATTTCCCAATCTTTTCCTTCCTTTCTTTCTTTCTTTCTTTCTTTCTTACCTTTCTTCTTTTTTAATATTTTTTTTCTCAATCTTTTCCTTTAGAGATAAGAAACGATTCAGAATGTGTAGAAAATACATTTTTTTGCTTTTGATCAGATGAAGCCTAATCGGGTGTCTTTTCGAAACATTATAATTTCATGATCGTTTTTTCAATTGTCAATAATTTATAAGTCTGTCAGGATTATATACACAAATTTATATCATTCTCTTGACACAGAGAACGCATGGATAAAAAAAACAATTTTATTTTTATTTTCTACTTATTCTGAAGGATTTCTATCTCTAAACTCGGGCACTTAAAACAAAGAACATGAAATGTTAAACGACTTTTTTAAAAGTCACTCATTTTCGTTCTCTTTTTTAGTTACGAGCAACGCCACCTTTGGCAAAATATAAGATTTCATTATTTTAAACACACCAAAAATACATACGGACGCAACTAATTTTTTCACATTCGATCGAATTGGCAAAATGCATAGTCGGATGTGTTTTTTGACACATTATACTTTCATGAACGTTTTTCCAATTGTCAATAATTTATAACTCTTATATAATATATAATATATTAATTTAAATATATTAATATAAATTTAATAATTTATATATATATAATATCAAAGACGCCACACAGGGAGAAGTTATTTATTACGTGTTATCTAATTATGTATTTATTTGCACCTTAGGTAACAATTACTACAAAAGACGCTCAACATTACTCTATCTGTGCCAGACAATGTAAGACCCTAGTAGGACTAAAACGCCACACCTACGCTGCCCAAAAGAAGGAACAAGCAATGGCATAAACGGTATATATATATATATATATATATATATATATATATATATATATATATATATATATATATATATATATATATATATATAAGTGTGTGTGTGTGTATATTAAAAAGAAAAGAGAAACCGCAAACATTTTTGGTTGTAAGGTGGATTTTGAAAAAAAATATTATGCTTTATCTTCCATAATTTTGCTACACGTGTTTTTGGTATCGCAACGGTCATCAGGCAAAGGGTGGAGATTTCTACATGTTATTAAAAATAATTAATTGTTTTCCTTTATGTTTTTCGATGTTAAATATTCTCGATATGAGACATTCTCTTTCTCTGTGTTAGTGACTCAAATGTCTTTCTTGAACCAAAGTCTATTTTGTGTGTTTGTAACCCGAATGCCTTTCTTGAGTTAAAAAAATCCACATTACGACCAAACCATTTGCGGTTTCTCTCTTCTTTTTAACACACACACACACACACACACACACACACACACACACACACACACACACACACACACACACACACACACACACACACACATATATATATATATATATATATATATATATAAAATACGGTCTTTGCAAACCAGGCACTTCTTTGTGTCTTATCGGTTAACAGCACGTCAGATCACATAATGGTTCTCTATAAGTATTACAGGTTCGATTCCTGTTGCCAATGGCGTTGCTCGAAATCGAATCGCTGGCATCATATATATATATATATATATATATATATATATATATATATATATATAATGTACTGGTTCGAACTTCGGTTCAAAACCCGAACTAAGTGTGTGGTGGTTTTAAAGCAAGTGGGCGTGGAATCCTGACAGTTACTATGTGTTTTCTGCCTAAATAAATTTTCATATGAGACAGACACTGCGCGAAAACGGTTAATACTGATGACAACAGTAGAGAGGCCCAGAGTTCTAACGCTTGTCTGGGCCTTTCCTCTTCTAGATTACTCTTATTTTGCGTTTCCTGGGTATCAGCAGGAAAACATGTTGCGGACGACATGTTGTCATCGGTTCTCTCTTTCTTTCTCTTTCGCTTCCTTCAAAAAACGATGACGACTAAAACGATATCCTACCTAAAATAAAGCAAGTAAAAAAAAAAACGACCTGAAGAACTTCGTCGTTGAATCCGTCTGTTGATGCAGCATTGGTGAACCTACCAAGGAATTGCCGATAGGATTCAGAGACGACATGATACACTTTGTATACTCAATTATGTGGATTGATAATAAATACGTTATTATTAATATTTGCTTATTTTATAATTATCTTTATTATAATGTGTACTCGACACATTGAAGCTAATTTGGCAACGATCACTGTTAATAGGTGTAGACACCGAAAATACTTTTTAATCCACCGGCAAGTATATTTGACTATACTTCTATGTAGACTCGTTCCGAATCGTTCAGATTCATTGGTTTGGTTTGCTTGGTTTGTTTTGTTTGTTTTGTTTTACGGCATATCAACCTCAATGGGTCATTTAATGCCGACAACATTTTCTTTCCTGGTAATATATTCGTTTTGTCAAAAATCCATTTCTGTTAATATTCAAAAAAGTATTATTAGAAGCCTTGCTGTTGGACGTAGTTTATCGTCATACCCAGGACGCGGATGTAATCAGAGTGTTAACTATTTGCCCATAGCTGGGACCCTAACGGCTACTAACACCCCGGATCAGTGTGAACCTGGGAACGCCAGCAATTAAGAGGTGGTTCCACGCTCTTAAGGAGCGTGGAACCACCTCTTAATTGCTGTTGGGCGTAATTTATCGTCTTACCCAGGACGCGGATGTAGTTTATCGTCATACTCAGGACGCTCAGATTCATTGACTATCTTTTGTAAACAGAAATTTTTCAATTCATGTCATAAATTATCGATTAGGTGTATCTGAGGCGCTTATAGAACTCATTCAGTGACTGTAATGATTCTGAGATGGATTTCAAGGTATGTTTCGTTACTTGTCTTGGAAGAAGACCTGTCTATCACGATACTGGGTAGCAGAGATTGATTGATTGGTTTGCTTCTGGGACAATTAATGCCTAAATTTGATTTTCTCGACAGCTTTGAAGTAATAATGTTTTTCCTACTTTTCCATTTGAATACATTGTAGATGATATTCAACTTTGCTGCATGTACATGTTTGTGTGGACATTAATATTATCATTATATATACGTTTGATGTTGTAGTTTTCTTGAAGGTATGTTTTGGAATGCAGTTTGATTTAAGAAATTGTAAAATATCATATAGATTAATGTCATGAATGAGGTAAATCGTTTTGTTTTGTTTAGCGACATATAAACCTCTATGTTTTATTTA
>OZ038492.1:32065061-32067561 GCA_964036315.1 Acanthosepion esculentum | reverse complement strand
TTTTTTCATTTTTGGAATCACTAATCTTAGTGATTCCAAAAATTTCGCTTGAGGATAAAACGGAGCTTGATACTTTAATTCAATTGAATTTTAATAATTATATTGAAGTTTTTGGCTCTTGTTTTTGAAACATGAGAAGTCTTATGTAGCGAAGGAATCATATTTAAAAAAAATAATTGTATATAGTATAACATGGTGGTGTAAAGCCATAGATACTGTGAAAAGAAAGGATATTTAAACAGTCTTTGCTCAATATCAGTATCAGAGATAGAGCGTTAGTTTGCTTAATATAAATATAATATTATCACTTAGTTGATTGATTAATCAGCTAAGTCACAAATTTTATATTTCTATGAATCTCATATATATATATATATATATATATATATATATATATATATATATATATATATCCAGGTAAGATGGTGTAGCGATTTTTTACATGTTTTTGATTTAATCTCCTAAAATAATATCCACATATATATATATATATATATATATATATATATATATATATATATATATATATATATATAATGATAAATGTATGCTTCAAATGTATGCTTAATATCAGAGATAAAGCGTCTGTCAATATGAAAGTGGACACTAATTTTCAAACTGCGTGTAGTGAGGATCGCGTTCAAGTTTGAAACAGACTGTCTAAACCTTCGGCCATATTCTTACATTCTTAAGACTGTCATATACGATTTAAGTTGTATATTGTAATAAGTCTGTCTTAATAATAGAAAATCCTTAATAATAGTCTTTTTGCATGGTGTGTTTACCATGTTCCGATGACTGAACCGCAGTATTTAACATAATTTCCCTTTGAGCCAGAGAAGTTATCTATCTATCTATGGGAAAACGATATATAAATTTTATATATCAGGGACAATTTTAGGAAGGGGAAAAATATGAGAAAGTGGAAAAGGTTTTCGTGTGATGTGTTTAATCTTTTAGGACTTGGTCGGACTAAAGTGATATTTATGTTGATACGAGTAAACATGCTCACGAATAATTTTGAGATTTTTAAATTTTGTTTTAATTTTAAATATATCTTTTCAGTTTATAATTCTAGCCGTTTTTAATATACTAAAGGTATTTGTTGCTTCTAGTAATGTGACTGAGCATAATTTGGGTTAAATTGATACAATATTTGAAAGTAAAAGAGATTTGCTAACATGAAAATGTCTAGAATGTGCTTTAGAACAAATCTTCTAATTTCTCAATGTGGGATATTTAATATCAAAACTGATGGAAATAGGAACAACAAGAAAATGAATCTAAATGAAACTGGCTATTCTGTATACCCAAGACATATATTTAAGAGAAAAAAATTAATGGTTGATTTCTCAGTGTCCCTTTTCCTTCGTGCGCATGCGTAGTCGCATCAATGTAAACATCACGATAGTCCAGTGAAGTCCAAAAGAACAAAACGCATCACACGAAAACTTTTGTCACTTTGTCGTTTTTTCTATCTATCTATCTATCTCATTCTGTTTCTTCCTTTCTATCTATCTATCTATCTATCTATCTATCTATCTATCTATCTATCTATCTATCTATCTATCTATCTATCTATCTATGTATCTATCTATCTATCGCACGCTATTCCTATCTATCTATCTATCTATCTATCTATCTATCTATCTATCTATCTATCTTTTATGGTAATTTGAATTAAATGAATATACTAACAGAAACAGTAATACAAACATACAAACGAGAGTGTTACAGCAAGAATGTTCGGTCCGATTGGCAGAGCTGACGGCTGGAAACGTCCCTCTCCAAAAGGCACTACTTGTTCCTAATTACAGCTGGGGGAGTCAATGCGTGCGTAGGTAAATTACCATGACAGATAGATAGATAGGAACAGACTGAAATCGATCGATCGATAGATAGATAGATAGATAGATAGATATGAACAGACTAAAATAGATAGATCGATTGAAAAAACGTCGACAAACGGACAAAAGTCTGTTCCTATCTATCTATCTATCTATCTATCTATCTATCTATCTATCTATCTATCTATTATGGTAATTTACCCACGCACGCATGGGATCTACCAGCTATAAATAGGAGCAAATACTGTCTTTTGGGGAGGGAAGTTTCCAACAGTCCGCTCTGACAGTCGGACCGAACATTCTTGCTGTAATATTCTCGTTTGTATATGTTTGTATGATTGTTTTCTATTAATATATTTGTTTAACTCAATTCCCCTCTTTGTGTCTTTATTTCTGGCCCTAACAAGGCCACAACGCTATCTATCGTATAGGAGGCACGGTGGAGTAATGGATGGAGGTTAGGATTGAGAAATCGGATAGCCGAGTTCGGATTCACTTTCCTGGAAAAGGATATTATCCCCCCCAGCTATGGGTAAATAGAAGGACAGACTGGGTTCTATAGCCTTGGGTGGTAACCGATCTAGAAGAATTCAAAACTGTATGTAGCCCTGGCGTAGCACATACTATACAGCTTGCATTGGCTCGATGATCCC
>OZ038492.1:32055061-32060061 GCA_964036315.1 Acanthosepion esculentum | reverse complement strand
ATAGGTCTGAATGTAAGGTCACTGGGGTTTGTATTGCTAATGTATTCAAATTTTTGTGTCTGGATAGCTGCTTTTATTTCACTCGATTTGTGAATTTTAGGTAGTCCGTAGAAATTGCTTGTTTTTGGCACAAAGTTTATTAGGAAATCCTTCTCTTAATAATATTTTATTATGTGTTGAGTTTTGTAATTTTTTATATAATATTTTTGTCTATGTTGATGTCGATTAATTTATAGTTGTTCGTATCCCCTATTGCCTCTAGAATTTTTTATATTATATTTTGTCCATGATCAATATAGCACTGCCTTGTCTGCTTCCTTTATAATTATGTTATTTCTACGGATTCTCTCTGAGGCTAAACTTTGTATTTAAGGTTATTGAATGGTTTGAATTTTTCTTGTAGGTCGAGGTTTCAGAGTTTAGCTAATTTGTATTATTATTTTTGTTTTTGAAGAAATTGGATTTATTTTTAACTAATGAGTCATCTGTAATGTTTTCGTTATCATTGAATGTTTCTATTAGTCTGGGTTTGCATTCAAATTCTCTAAGATCTATTTTTAAGTCTGTTATATTGCTTTTCGGAGCAGGGCAGAATTTTAATATGTTGATTTCGTCGTTTGTAAGTATATATATAGATAGGTTTATTATTTTGGGTTTGGGTCATCTACACTCGTCTTCTTGTTCGGACTATGGATTCTCAAAAGATTGATTGTTTCTTTCCACATATTCCAGGTTTTTTAAGAGATAACCTCTCTCTATACGTTTTGGGTTTTCTAGCTAGTGAGAATTTCTCTTTGTAAAATTGTTGTTGTTGTTTCTAGATGGCTCTATATAAGTGTGTCTGTTTTTGTTATGAGGGGTGTTCCAGATGTTTCTAGACTTCTTGTTTCTCTATGGGGTTAATTAGAGATTTGTGGGTAATATTTATTGTATTTCTTGATATAAGTAGTGGTTGTTAGGTTTGTTTTGTTGCGTTTGGTGTTATCTGTAAGTGTTGCTTTTGTTAACATATGTGTGTTTTGTCCTATGTCTGGCTGTGTTATGGTGTGATGGTATATTGTAAAGGCTTGTGTGTTGTTAAGTGTCTTCGTAATTGTATTTGTTGTGTTAGTGTGTTTGTGTGTGGTAGTATCTATTAGGGTTCTTACCTCAGTTGTGTAGATTTTTCTGTGTTTGCTGATGTCACATGTAGTTGTTTTGTGTTGAGTATTGTGTTTTATTGTGAGTTTGGTTCGTGTTTTGGGTGTTTATCTCCTGCTAATTTTCCCTCTGAAAGTTCTCCACTGCCTGAACCAGGTATTGAACTCACACTCTTTGGGTCTGTCACTTATCAATACAGAGTGTTGGAGATAACTGATAACTGACATCCATCAAACATGGCCCGTGGAACTAGAACAGTCTACCCCAGTGATCGAAATAAAGGGTTCAGTTCGAAATTCCAACCACCTGAAGAAGGCCGGAGCGTACAACGGCCGAAACGTTGTGACAAATATGGCGACAAAGATGAGGACAATAGTCCTACTAATGTAAATACTGTACATAATACCTCATCTCAGAAATATAGACAGACTCATGTTATCTTACTTTCCAAAATTTTCGGGATTTTTCCTCCCCTTCTTTGCATTTTGACTCCCATATTTCTGATAGGAATTGGTGAGTTTCTTTGGGTCATAGTTCCCTGATTTCTGACAATAATTTATTGTCAATCTCGGTGTACTTTTTCGTAAAGTGTATTGTTTTGTCTTCTTGTATTTCAATTTGGCCTGCAATTTTGCTAGGCTCAGTAATTTTGATTTGTTTCTGCTTTTTCCGTGTCATGTGGATTATTTTTTCCCGAAATTTCCTTGGAATAAATGTTCCCTCCATTTCTATAAAGGTTTTGTATACTGTTATAGTTTCTTTCTTTCTTTTTTTTGATGGCATTGAAATATGCTAGTTTTCTTTGATTAAGTATGTTGTCCCACATCCGGAGATTCTGTCTCTTCGTTTTGTACGCTTCCTCTTGGATGTGCGATTTTAAAAATATTTTCTAGGTATCCAAACCGACATTTGACATATTCCATCAGTATTTCTGTGTTGTAGTTGTATTCCCTGCTGTGTTGGGATGTGAATTGTAGAAGTATAGTATCCATTTTTGTTTTGTTTAATTTCCGTATTTCTTCCTCCAGTTCTTGTTTTCTTTCCATCAGTTTTGTAAGTAGGCATACCACTCTGGGATATTAGAAGATCTGTTAGGAACTGTGAAATATCGTAAGCGCCAGAGAGCAGATATACTGTAGATGATCTTGCCACCAGGACTTTGACATAAAAAGATGCTAATCAGATCAAAGGAGAAATAATTCACTCCGACGTAAATGTCTAGAGAGTGCCTTAATCGCAAGGTCATCTATAGTAAATTTGCGCCCTGGCTCTTAAAATATTTCGCCATTCTTGCTAGATCTTTTAGTATAACAGTGTGGAATAACTATTTACAAAAGTGATGGAAAGAAAATAAAAACTCTAAATGTATTCGGCTATATGAAAAAAATAAAAATTCCCAAGATTCCTATGTCGTTTGCATGTTGTAGTCCGAGCAACATAACAAAACTTAGTCTGATGGAATGATGAAGGATGAAACGAGCCAAAACTAACCATTTTTCACTTTGTAATGCAATTTCACTATCTATCTATCTATCTATCTATCTATCTATCTATCTATCTATCTATCTATCTTATTCTATTTTTCTATCTATCTATCTATCTATCTATCTATCTATCTATCTATCTATCTATCTATCTATCTATCTATCTATCTAACATCAGTCTGATTATTTTATTCTGCTTTTTCCTATCTATCTATCTATCTTATTCTATTTTTCCTATCTATCTATCTATCTATCTATCTATCTATCTATCTATCTTATTCTATTTTTTCTATCTATCTATCTATCTATCTATCTATCTATCTAACATCAGTCTGATTATTTTATTCTGCTTTTTCCTATCTATCTATCTATCTATCTTATTCTATTTTTCCTATCTATCTATCTATCTATCTATCTATCTATCTATCTATCTATCTATCTATCTATCTTATTCTATTTTTTTCTATCTATCTATCTATCTATCTATCTATCTATCTATCTATCTATCTATCTATCTATCTATCTAACATCAGTCTGATTACCTTATTCTGCTTTTTCCTATCTATCTATCTATCTATCTATCTATCTATCTATCTATCTATCTATCTATCTATCAGAACCGTCATATAGCAGTAAATTCGACCTTGCCAACCGAACGATCCTCAGTGGCCGAAACGGTTAAGGCACGTCAGGCTATATGACGGTTCCGTATAGGATACAGGTTCGAATCCTGTCGGAGGACGAATATTTTCTATGAAAATTTCTCGGACATTCACGCCGGTAAATGTTATTTAATACTGTTTATTATAAACAGAGCATTTACTTAAATACTTGTATCTATAAAAAAGAATGTTAAACATAAAAATGTCTTTAAATATATATATATATATATATATATATATATATATATATAAACAATGAAATACAAAATTACCTCATATGGGGAAATAGCCTATTCCAGCAGACAAAAATAACGGTTGTCTGTCTTACCAACCCCAGTGTGGACTGAGTTCGTGTCCATACAGTTAGGGGTGTGTATAGGAAGTAGAATTTAACTGTGAAAGCTAAAAACATGAAACTGTTGAAAAACTAATACAGAGTTAATCCATTTCAATGTTTCAGTCAGACGAAATGCAAGAGGGAGGGAGAGAGAGAGAGAGAGAGAGAGTGAGAGAGAGAGAGTTTAGGGGAGGGTGGGAGGTATTTGTCATAAATTTGGAAAGGGTTTATAAAATTAAACCCCAATATTAACCTTATGACATGAATTTGGGGTTATATGAAGAATCAAATATTAATTTAAACAGGAAATAAAAAGGGGTCTAAATAAATTTAAACTATATAGATAAAATTATGTAAGCGTTTAATGGAAAGAGAGTTGGGGATAGATTAAAGTATGGGAGAGTTTATAAATATAGTGTAAAGCGGTTATAGAGGGGGAACTAAAATATAGAAATTAGAATTAGTTAAACTGTCGACATTTGAAGAGTTAGAAGGTGTGAATATTATGGAAATAAAGTAGCTAATTAAGTTAAACCTATATAATGGAAATTTGAATTTGTTTTTATATCGACATTTTAACAGTAATTCATTCCTCTGATTCAATAGTTGGATTGATTATTGCATTTTATTATTCTAATCTTTTCTTCTAAACATCTTTCTCACATCTATAGGACTATTAGCAGAACGTGAGGAACCTATAATATTCTAAACTCCATATATACCTAAGAACCTGAAGGAAATTATAGGTAGTAACCATATTTCAGAGGATAAGGTAATCCGTAATAAATCAAAACCAAAAAACAACAGGATTTTCTCAACCATATAACAACAAAAGGAAGTTATGCTGTAACCACATTAGACCCGCCAATTCATTCACTAGCTCTGTCACGAAATCTAATTTCAAAATCTACCACGACTCTAACTGTAGAAGTCATGACATAATTTACCTCCTAGAATGCACACTATGCCAGAAACAATATGTAGGAAAATCTGAATGGTACTTTCACTACAGAATTAATAATTATTACAATCGAATCAAGTCGACTCTCCATGAAAGATTATTACCTGGAGAACAACATTTCCGCCTAGAAAAACACGATTTTAAAACCCATGACAACTTCACTATAACTGAGAAAATAGAACAGTTCAGAGCAGATAACACTAGAAAAATTTTAGAAGACCATCAAGATAAATGGATACTGCGCCTAAAAACACTCTATCCAGACGGGCTTAATCACAAATTTAACAACATAGATAGAGTAAATATATAACCCCACAAATCAGGCCCTACTCACATTTCTCACCCACACAAGACAGACATGCTTGCGGAAGTCTTGAGACCTCACACTTATACACGCACCTATAATAATATATACA
>OZ038492.1:32037561-32052561 GCA_964036315.1 Acanthosepion esculentum | reverse complement strand
TCAGGCCATATGCGTTGGGTTTTTGCTCGACTATTTGTATATACATGTCAGTGGTGTTTTGTGGGTAGTCTGTTGTATTGTTCTAACGGTTATTTAGGTGGGCGGTAACGGTTATATTTCAAATGTTTTAGAGGCTAATAAATACACATATATAGTGCTATTCATGGCTTCCAAACTCGTCAGGAATAAATGGTAAATAAACCGCTTATTACAGTTGTTTTTTTTTAATTACTGGGTCTCATGGGAGGAACACTAAATTGTATACAGATTCAAAGTTATTTTAAACTTAATATACTATTGAGATATAAATTCAAAATATAGTGTTGGTGAGGCGATATCGGAAAAATGGTGCATGCTTTAAGCTATGTAGTACATGTTTTTTTCCGTTGGGTAAATAAAAAAACAGACACACACGTCGATGGTTGTGTATTGTGTGTTTATTGTAGTATTGTGTTAAGAATTGTAAAACGTAAGGAGTAACATGTTTAAGAAGTGAAGTGGGCACGGTGAATATACGTATGTTTATAAGTAATCTTTATGTTTCAAGGGAGTAACGTTGCATTGTATATAAAATTTTAATAATATTAGAAGCTAAGATAAAAATAAAATGTAGATAGGTAAATAAGATGAGAAAGTAAAAAAAAGGAAAAATAAAAAACTCACAGAATAGGTAACGCCGTATTTTCGGTTACCTTATCAATAGACGTTGTGAGATTGTAATGAAAGCAATCAACAAAAATATTAAGGGCAGTTGAAAGTATTAAAACAGAAGATAATGGGTTAATTGATCTAACCAGAAACAGAATACTTTAGGAGAGAGCTTTTCCTCTGAATACATGCTATCATAAGTTCGTTTCGTAGTTTGATGTAATAGATGTGTTTAATATTGAGTCTCTAAGGTTTCATTTCTCGCATCGGCCGGTAAAGTGTGTGGTTTTAGCGATGAAATTCCAATTTACTACCGTTGTGTAATTATCTGTTTTAATTTCCCAGTAAAATTTGGAGAGTGCCGTGGCATTTGAATATTGCTTATTTGTCATTGACATTTTACGATGGTAATACCGGCTTTTCCAGCGGTTGTCAGTGGAGCCAAAATAAAATTTTGTCTCGCCATTATGTTTAATGCTAGCCGTATAAATACCGCCTTTATTCATACATTTATGACTTAGCGGACAGGTACTGTTTTTCCGACAATTACACGTTTTATCAGTATTAATATTGCTATTGTTTTAATATTTGTTTAATATTATTATTTTGTCGTGCGCAAGTTTTTTTATGCAGTTGTAGCTGCTTTTAATGTTTTTGTTGAAGATTTTGTAGAGCAATCGGATATGGCTGAAATATTTGTGGATTAAATTAAGAAAAATTTTACCAACGCTGGTTTTGATAGTCTTGTTAAATGATGCGGGGGGGGGGGAAACCAAATCATATAGCGTTTTCTCTGCATATTCTTATTGTTGCCTTTCTTGCAAATATTTATGTATTCTAGTTTAAATTTATGTTTACTTTTTTCTACTGAATCTACATATTTATTTAGTGGTTTATTTACCATTTGTTCCTGACGATCTGGGAAGACATGAAACGTGAGTTACACGATAAGCGTAGGTATATATATATATATATATATATATATATATATATATATATATATATATATATATAAAAGTGAACATAGAAGTCAACACTTAGAGGCGACAGTCTGTTTCATGCTAGATGCAATCGTCAGGCCTGACGATTGCATGAAACAGACTGTCGCCTCTAAGTGTTGACTTCTATGTTCACTTTTATATTTACACACGCTCTATCTCTGATATTGAACACTTCATCCCATAAATATAGCACACTTTAAGATATTCGCATAAAATGTCGACACTGAAGCAACATAAGCCTTTATCAACATTCATTTTTAAAACCATATTACTGGTGAAGGAATAAGCTTAGCTTTAAAGAAATATAGATTGATATATATATATATATATATATATATATATATATATATATATATATATATATATATATATATATATATATATATATATACCTTCAGCTAAGAAGCAATAAGTTTAATTCGAAGAATATTTTGCTATTGTCCATTAAAATCGAGCGCCTGTTTTTACCATCTGGCCCCGTTTTCTGCTTTATATATATATATATATATATATATATATATATATATATATATATATATATATATATATATATATGCAAGACTCTTCATATATATATATATATATATATATATATATATATATATATATGTGTGTGTGTGTGTGTGTGTTTGTGTGTATATTCGTAAAATACAAGAATATATATGCAAGACTCTTCGGTAAAACGAATCGAATTCTCTCAACCATTATGTGTTTATCTAAAAATAAATACGCTTAAATTCACCTTCATCCCTGCCGTGTGCCAGTGGCTCAGGGATAGAATCGCCGACTGACGGGTTTCGATCTTAGATAGAGCCAACCGGACGTCTAGTCACAATGATGAGCTGTGATGTAGCGAAACAGTCATGTATAAAACAGTTATTGGTAAGAGTTGTATTAGACCAAGAAACAGTTGTATTAAATAAGTGCCCTTTACACGTATAAAGAAAATAAAAAATTTAACATGCAGAGCTTTTAAATTAAAAAAAAGAATAATTTGGCTGTTATCGCCCTTGAACCCAAATTAACATGATTGGGTGATCTTATATATATATATATATATATATATATATATATATATATATATATATATATATATATATATATATATATATATATTTGTTTATCTATCTATCTATCTATCTATCTATCTATCTATCTATCTATGTTATCCCTGGCAGATTTAGCATAAAATAATCATAGAACTTGCTAAACTCATTAATGCAGGGATGTATGGCTCAACACAACTTCCAACATTGTGTTCTTTGTAGTTCTTAATAAAGTTTGTCTTTATGAGATCACTCCTAATCCCCGTTATGCCATGCATTTACACAAGCTCGTTTTCAATATGTCTTGTATCAAATTTCCTCATCATGTCTCCTAGAAATTCCAATTGTCTCTTTCTGGTTCTATATATGAGTTTCCTTTTTGTTTCCATTTTTCCTAAAACTTCATCGTTACTCACGTGTTTATTTCACGGGACTCCCAGCATCCTTCTGTAGAACCAGTTATCATTCTCTTCCATATTCTCTTCTTGATGCTACAACATAGTTCTGTATTCTTTTCTTATTTCTACAATATTTTACTTAGAATAGCTATGGCAGATTTTACTATTTCATTGCCCCTTCAAAATTCGGTATGGCTATCAACAATGTGCGTGGTAGATAATTTTTATATTTCCCTTAGGTGTTATTCGATAATTGTATATTTTAGCGTACCCTAAACAGTATTATTATTATTATTATTATTAATTCGAGTTCTCATCAATTTACAGTTGAGCTGGCTAGATGTAACCGTAAATTCTATGCTAACACTTTCTTGCACTTGTCACTTGTCGAAATCCCTTCCGGTTCCATGCTTTTCTGCCAACTTTAATCTGCAAAAAATTAAACGCAATGTCAATCGCTATCGATAGCCCTCCTGATTCCTCTTTCCTCTCCCAGCTCATTATTAATGTTTCTGTTCCTAATTCTTCCACACCCGGTAACCCCATGGGGTGATACCGATTAAAAAAAAATTCCTACGCCTTATGAAGAAGACTTAACAATTTTATTAAACGCTGAATGGGGTACGTATTTCAGGAGGCCGTGTACGGCAAACGTTTGGACCTAAAATTGTCGCCTTTGAAGTTTTCCATTTTTAAGACTTTTCGATTTACATTTTAACACACGCGTGACTCCTGCAGTAGGGATTAACTTTCTGTTAAAGGTTACTGTCTTTTTCTACAGTATCTTTATTTTTTTTTCTTCACACGTAATAACCTGTCTTATCAAGACCAAATTGAAGAAGCCCCGGCTCAAGAATTCTCTTGATAAGAAACTGATAACATGCTGTCATGGCCAAGAGATATGAAAGGAAATTTAAAGGAATGAATATTTTAAGGAATGGGAATTTTTGTTAGTTGTTTTTCTTTTCCAATATATCTTGTTAGAATAAATCGATGATTTCATGGCGAACAACATTTTATATGTGACTGGCAAAAAAGTAATATGATGAAATAAGAAGCTAGAAAGAATGTGATGCGCCATCCATTTGCGGGAGTATGGTTTGGCTTGTCTTCAAAATCTTATCTTTTAACCTTGAATTACTTAGATGTCTCAATTTATAGATAGATAGATAGATGGGAACAGACATAGATAGATACAGGTGTTGGACAAAATAATTGGAACAGGTGCAAATTCCACTCCTATGTTTCAAAGACTTATTATATTAAGAACTTTAACTAAGACTTCATAATTGCAGGTTATATCTATTGTAAATACGTTTATTTATCGAATTTACTGTCTCTGTCTTATTTATTTTTAGAATTTAGTAAAAATTTATGCTAAATGCGTGACCTCTCCGATTTAGAAAAAGGGCAAATTGTCGGAACTCGCATAGAAGGAGCCTCGATCCCTAAGGTTGCTAAACTGTTTGTTTTTTCAAGAGCTACCATATCAAGAACTATGACGCAATTCGAGAAACAGGGCAAAACCTCTAGCAACCGTAGCAATTCGGGCCGGACTTGCAGACAGACAGGGACCGACGTGCATTGAAACGTAATGTGGCAAAAAATCATCGGACTACTGAGGCCAAAGTGACTGCTGAGTTGAATAATCATCTGAATAGTCCAGTTTCTAGTTAAACTGTTCTAGTTGAACTGTTCATCCTGAGCTATATAAGGCTGGATATCAGGGAAGAGCCGCCGTAAGGAAACCTCTACTCTCCACTCGCAACATTCAGAAGAGGCTGAAGTAGTGCAGAGTCTTCAGACCAATGGAAGCAAGTCATATTCTCAGACGAGTCCAGTTTTTCGTTTTTCCCAACTTCAGGGCAAGTTTATGTGTGGAGGCAGCCCAAAGAAGCTTACAACCCTGACTGCCTTCTTCCAACAGTGAAGCATGGTGGTGGATCAGTGATAGTTTGGGCCGCCATATCATGGAAATGCCTCGGTCAAATAGTTGCCCTGCATGGAAGAATCAACAGCAAAGATCACCTGAACATTTTGGGAGATCATGTCCATCCAATGTCCCAGACTTTATTCCCCGATGGTGACTGAATCTTCCAAGACGATAATGCTCCAATACATACCACTCGAATGGTTAAGAATTGGTATGAAGAGCATGAAAGTGAGCTAAAACACATGGAGTGGCCACCCCAATCTCCAGATATCAATATTATTGAAAATTTGTGGTGCATTTTGGAGCAACAAGTTAGGAGCCGCTATCCTTCACCGTCGTGCCTAAAGAGCTGGAGAAGTTCTTAATGGAAGAATGGCTGAAAATTCCTTTGGATGAAGTCAGGAAGCTGTATGATTCCGTTCCTAGACGTATTAAAGCTGTATGTGAGGCTTAACGAGGACCAACTCCATATTAAATAAATTTTCTTTGAATTTAACAAGTGTTTCAATTATTTTGTCCAACCCCTGTAGATAGATAGATAGAAAGAATGAAAGGAACATTCTTAGATAGATAGATAGATAGATAGATAGATAGATAGATAGATAGAAAGGGACAGTCTTAGATAGATAAATAGTTGGAAACTTGCATATTCGGATTTTGTTTTGTCATTTCCATATTTTTCATCATACCGTCGGATCTACATCCACATATTTGCTTATATATATATATATACATATATTAAGCGAATCATTCATACGAAAAGCAGATAATGAAGTTAATGATATGGCAAGAATCCCTCTCGCAAACAATTTTTAATAATAAAATACATTAACCTCGAATCCCTTTTATCAGGTCTTTTTTTTGTTCTGTTTCTGATAGAAAAAAGACGATAGACCTATAAAAACCGGAATTTATAAACAAGGATCATACCATTCATTAACGGATTCGAGGTTAATGTATTTTATTATTAAAAATTGTTTGCGAGAGGGATTCTTGCCATATCATTAACTTCATTATCTGCTTTTCGTATGAATGATTCGCTTAATATAAATTGAACCCGCACCACATAATTGATATATATATATATATATATATATATATATATATATATATATATATAAGTTACGAAAAACTTGGTAATCCGTATGGGTAGTCCCAAGGAGGATGAAATCCTGAGAGCTCGACGTAAATACAGAGTTAATAATTTAAAGAAAAACAAATCACTTTAAGCGTCCATGTAATATTTTATTTCATCAGAGACCTTTTAAGATACTCTGGATCATCAGACATCAATTTCAAAAGGTGAAACGAAAAATGAAATGAAAATTTACACTATTGACGGGTAGTATTAAGTTCATGTTTATTTAACAGAGAAGGTAGCGAAGAGTGGTGTGAGAGACATGGTCGATTTTAGAGAGAGTTTAATTCTATATTTCTTTCTATCAAACTTAATATTGAGGAAGGGGGGTAAGAATCAGACATTGACCTATTATTTCGGTCAACTCAACGGAAATGATATGTTGAAATGGAAGGAGAGACGAGAGAAAAAGAAAAGGAAAAGAAAAAAAGAAAGAAGGAGAAAGTAAAGAAGAAGGGGATGTATTTAGGGTTTACGGAGGAAGGACGGGGTGGTATAGTTTTAGCGATTTAGGTAAAAAAAGATTTTAACCTTTGATAGTAATTTCGATGTTTAAAAAATCACGAAGAATTTAATTTAATGCTTGCTAGCAAATTAAATATTCAACTCCTTTACAAGTCAGGATTTGATATAAGTTAATAACTATATTTAAAAACACATTAATAAAAATATATGGAGAGAGGGAGAGGGAGAGAGAGAGAGAGAGGGAGCGAGAAAGGGAAAAAGGCGGGGGGGTTCTTGATTAGGCCTTCATCACAATAAGTAGGGAGGAGTAATAATAAATTGCAGAAGAACTAGCTGCAAATAAGCTGGATCCTGTGGCGGGCTCTAGATTTGGTCTTCGGCTTGTTCAAGAGTTTGAAAGTCACTAAGACTCTGCATATTCTCTGCAGTGGAAGTTCTCCTGCAGCCTTGACTCTTTTGATTGCAATCTTGTCCTCTGTTGGCGGAGATTTCTTTTTTCAAGGCATACAGCGCTGAACTGGAGAAACATTTGGTGGAAAAAATACCGAATACGGCAGTTGCAACTGCCGCTACTTTTGCTGCTGCATCTGTTGTTGCCGCTGTCTATGCTACTTCTGATGCTGCTGTTGATGATGAGTTATAAATTCCAAATAAGACCCGCGAGAAAAAAGAAAATAAGGAAAAATTATAACGAAAAATATTGAAAGAAGGACATCATAATAATAATATGTTACTTTATAATGAGCCAATGTTGTTCTAAAGGGGTTAAGCTGAAATAATCGATTAACGAGCAAGAGGCGTTTAACCCCAAATCTTCAAAATGTTTACTGGTCAAGGAGTTTCGCATCTTATCACGAATTTTTTCCTTTGCGTGGGAGGTTTAAATTTCGCTAAAACAATGCCACTGCTAACATCTCGAAGCGATTCGGATAAAAGTCAAACATTCGAAACACGTCGTGCTTCAACTTTATAAGACGTAACTTTATTAAAACAAAAGTCGATATTATTATTATTATTATTATTATTATTATTATTATTATTATTATTATTTCTTTTGATTTCTGGTGTGTACACATTTCTTTCCGGGTCCAACCTAGAGACCTAAGGTTAGAAATGGCATCATGACATTTTCCACTGACCAACTAAAAACAAAGACATACATGTTTTACATAGATAAAGCCCTTCGTAAGGTGTGGGCTGTACTCATGTGCACGCATTTTTCATATTTCTTTAAGGCATGGGTTTCCAGGAATCCCTTCAATGGGTTTACTGGAATCCGAGGGCTACAACTATAAAAGGGATTGTTGATGTTCCCATGTGCCACATTTTGAGATTTCGATTTCATTATTATTAATATTATTATTATTATTGTGGAATGATTTTACCAGTACAATAAATGGGATTACGTTTGTACAAAGAAACATTTTTGTAGAGTTTTTAATATTTTCATACTTATGTGCAATTTTAAACATAACTTGAAGAAAACAGACGTAATGTTGAAATATTATTGAATATTGTCAAGCTATGTGTATTTTCTTTTTCTTATCTTAAATCGCATTCTACTCACAATATTGAACAATATTGGAAGAGTTACGTCGATTATTGCCTTTATTATTGTTATCATTATTTTTTTATTGCCTTTGATTTCTCTTGCATACACATTTCTATCATGGTCCAGATGCCTAAAATCAAAAATCGCTTCATAATACTTTCCATTAGGCATTTTTGTAAAAACAAAACCCTAAGATCACAGGTATTTTTCATAGATAAAAACGCTTTGTAATGTGTAAACTGTACTTGTCAGAATCCAGTGTTATATATAAAGGAGACATCTCATTTCCGAAAATAGGTAAAGACTTAAAAGATAGCCTTACGGCCATAATCGGTTCAAACCTCGGTTCTCGTTCGATTCCCGAATTTAAGCAAAGCTGAGCCTAGTCTGTACCTACATGGGTAAATATTTGAGAATACCAGATGCTTATAGCTCCTATTAAAACGCACTATATATATATATATATATATATATATATATATATATATATATATATATATATATATATATATATATATATGAGCTGTGAAACAGCGAAACAGTGTGTCTGTGGATGACAAAAATATTAGCTCCTGAAAAAATTAATTTCGGTTGAGCTCTTTGGTTTGAGGTGTGAGTTTGTAAACAGTTACTATTTAAGCTAATATAACACGACTCTTCGGCAGAACTGAGTCACTGTCAGTCACTGTGTGTTTATCTAAACACGCTAATATTCACCTTCATCCCTGCCGTTAGCCGACGGCTTAGTGGCAGAAGTTCCGACTGACGCCAACTCTGTCGGGTTTCGATCCTAGCTAGAAGCAACCGGACGTCTAGCTGATCAGCTGAAAATCAGCGATACAGTCTGTCTGTGGATGACAAAAAAAATATATATTTATTTGTTTTAAACAAACATTATTTAGTATTATTTTTTATTTTTTTAACCAAGACGACTTTCGGCCAACACTTCTTCAGGCACCAGCTTTGGCAAAATTATTATATCAAAATTGGTATGCCAGTCAGTCATGCGTGATACACGAGGCAGATTTCTTCCGCAGTAGGTTGCCTTTCTGTGGTAGACCAGTTTCCATCCAAGGCTATAGAACCCGGTCTATCCTGCTATTTACCCATAGCTGGAGGAAGAAGAGGATTCATACCTTTCCCAAGAATATTAGCACGCAAGTGAATGTAATGGATCCGACTAGGATTCCTCAATCCGAACCGCTATCCATTACTCTATCCTGAATAGATAATATGGAAGAAGATTTGGAATACCCCATAAATATATAAATTAACGATTAAAATATACATAAATTCAAAAGTTTTAAATACTCCAGCGTGAGTGTAAAATACGAAATATATATATATATATATATATATATATATATATATATATAATATTTTACACTCGTTTCGGAATGCGAACTCGAGAGCCGAGTCCTTTTACCAGTCGAGTCTGTTACATTCATTTACGTGTAAATGCCCTCGGGAAAGGTATGAATCCATCTCTCCTCCCTCCATCTATGGGATGAATAGTATGACCCATTAGAAGCTTTAGCATTGGTTGCCAGCCAGACTAGGAGAAGGAAGACCTGGGCAGGACAGTTGTCTGTATTCAGTTCTTCCGCAAACGCATTCACCTTTATAATCAGATCATTTTGTCAGAAATTTCAATTCTAGCAGCTGAATTGTTAGATCCTCATACATCGAAGACGACGTGAGTCTATCACATATAATTTATTGTTATATATTTTAATATAGTCTTGTAGAATTATATTTAAACACTTTAAAAAGTTTATTTTTATGCTTCTGCTATACTTTATATATATATATATATATATATATATATATATATATATATATATATATATATATATATATATATATATATATACCTCTGTAAACCTAAAGTTTGCCAAAACGAAACGATTATTTTATCTTCACCAATAGAATGAAATATAACATCAAAAGCTTCGAGTTGACTATAAACTTGTTTTTTCTTATAAAATGCTTTAACCATTAATTTATTGTTGTAAATTCTGTGAAAGCCGAATTGTTCCAAATCAGATTGTAACAATTCTACTTTTAGCAGTGTCTGGTCACGAAATTTTTTTTTATCGTTGTTAATTTTATTATGGCCATCAAAACAGTCATATTTTATGGGAGTGTAAGGAAAATGAATGAAAGGAAGAACGAAAGAAAGAAAGAATGAATTAAAAAGAAAGAACAAAGGAAAGAAAGAACGAAGGAAAGAACAATAGAAAAAAAGAAATAAAGACGAAAATGAAGAACAAATGAAAGAACGAAATAATGAAAGAAAGAAAGAAAGAATGAAAAAAGAAAGAACGAAAGAAAAAAGAAATAAAGAACAAAGAAAAAAAAAGAACGAAAGAAAGATGGAAAAATAAATAGAGACGAAAATGAATACAAAATGAAGGAACGAAAGAATGAAAGAAAGAATAAAGAAAAAAGAACAAAAGAAAGAACGAAAGAAAGAAAGATAGAAAAAGAAACAAAGACGAAAATGAAGAAGAAATGAAAAAACGAAAGAAAAAAGAATGAAAAAAGAAAAGAAAGAAAAAAATGAAAGAAAGAACGAAAAAAACGTCGAAAGAAAAATAAACGAAAGAAAGACAGAACAAAAAAGAACGAAAGAAAGTACGAAAGAAAAAGAAAGAACAAAGGAAAGAAAGGACGAGAGTAATAACGAAAGAAATTTCAAAAGAAAAGAGAAATAAAGAAGACATGGAAAAACGAAAGAATGAAAGAAAGAATTAAATAATGAAAGAAAGAATTAAAGAATGAAAATGAAAAGAAAGAAAAAATGAAATAAAAAAGAAAAAATGAAAAAAGTACAAAAGAACGAAAGAAAGAAGGAAAGAAACGTCGAAAGAAAAATAAACGAAAGAAAGAACAAAGGAAAGAAAGAACGAAAGAAAAAAGATAGAAAAAGCAATAAAGACGAAAATGAAGAACAAATTAAAGAACGAAAGAATGAAAGAAAGAAAGAAAGAAAGAAAAGAACAAAGGAAGGAACGAACGAAAGAAAGAACGAAATAAAAAAGAAATAAAGACCAAAAGAAAGAACAAATGAAAGAACGATAGAATGAAAGAAGAAAAGAAAGAACGAAAAAAATAATGACAGAAAGTACGAAAGAACGATAGATAAGAAGGAAAGAAAGAAAGAACGAAAGGTGAAAAGGAAAAACTAAAGATAGAACGAAAAAAGAACGGGTATAATAATTTTATTAGTACGAGGGTTATAATGCAAATCTCTGTTAGTGTAAGTAGTTCAAAAAGTTTCTAGGCAGTATTGTGGGTGATGAACTATTTTCCAGTCGACAACCCTTTTCCCAAAAACGAATCATCGTGAGCTTTTCGTTCTGTCCCTATTATATGACAAATGTTCTGATGCGCTACATTCCTTAGTTCCACCAGTTGTAACTTTCACAACTAAGACCACGTACACTCTGACGAATCAAGCTCATTCCCTTCGTATTCCATTAGTAAGATAATGTTCCACTCGAACACTTTCTTCCCAAGAAGTGATACCTTGTAGAACAGACTCCCGAGAGAATGCTGTCCCGATCACAACAAACTTAACCTCTTCAAGTCTCAGGTTGACCATTATATTTCCTATGCCTACTCATAAACTTGAAAATCAGAACTTAAACGAAAATGATGGTCTATAATGCTGTTGGCATTTCAGTTTTACTATATAGTTGCGAAACGTGTGCTCTCTATCGTCGCGATATACTAAAATTAGAACGCTTTCACCAGCAAAAAGTTTCGTTCAATCTTGAACATCAAATGGAATTACTATGTGATCAACATTAAAGTCCTGAAAAGAACCAACAGTCAAAGCATGGAATCGCTGATTAATAACAACCGTCTTCAGATGGTCAGGGCGTGTAGCAAGAATGAAAGTGTCAAGGTTTACACGTCAAGTATTTTTCAGCCAGCTCACTTCACGGAAAAGACCAAGGAGTTGCCCTCTTCGAAGATACAACGACCCGCAACACTAAATCGTTTGAAATACATGGACAAGACCGTTCCAAATGGCGATGTTCTATCACCATGGGAACCAAAAACATCGTAGCCACAAGAAGAGAAACGGAAGAAATCAAATGACAAAGGCTCGACAAAATTGACCTCGTCTTCCATGGGCATTACTATGCAGTCAATGTCATCGGCTCTTCCATGCCAGAATTGGTCCACTTAGTCAGCAACGCCATCGTCGTAAAGGAAGCGATCAGCAAATGAGAAATTAAATTCTTCGATGCGAGATATAGCCAACGACTGATAAATTACACTTCTTACCTCCCTCTCTTATGCGCTTACAACAACCTCATTCATTTACCTTCTAAAAGGTGTTTCATTAAGACAGATTACATATAAGGGTGTTTCATTAGGAAGGATTATATATAAGGGTGTTTCATTAAGACGGATCAAAGTCAGCAGTAAATAAATCAGTGTTATTGGTGAAAATGTATTTATTTCTCTATTGGATCATGCTATTTAAGTCATGGCCATTATGTGTCAAAAATAATATCGCTAAATGTCCGCCAAATCTGAAAGAAAACGAAAAAGAAATCATTAGACGCTTAACATTAATTCACATTTAAAATCGGTCCAAGTTATTGGAACACACTTACTTTCAATGGCTCTTTAGACATTATATTAGGTGAATATTAATAAAAAAAAAACAGGATTGGCATTTGGCAGCCAATCTACGTATTGTCTTACCTACCCAACCGAGATTCTTCAATCCGTAAGAATAGTCTACCTACTTGCTATATTAGTTCTATTATTCATCATTTCAAAGGTTTATATGACTATAAAGATAGAATCACTCCGCAGTTGTTCAGGATGTATACATAAAGGGTCAATTTCATAATTTGCATGGGCGCGTGAATACATCCGGGTCTGCGATAGCGGCACATCCAATATGTAATCATTTGTGTGCATGGCCTATATTTTTCAGTTTTAAACTTTATCTTATACCAGAACTATTTCACTTCTTCATTTGATGGTGTTTTTCTATAGGCTACATTTATCTCTCAATTTCCCTATAGATTTTTTCCCTGGTAATTATTTTATTACTTGTTTTTCTTGTACGTTCAGAGACCTCGCTGTCGGACGTAGTTTATCGTCATACCCAGGACGCTTTTTCTCTATTTGTTCGTCACAAGAATGACAACATTTAAGTAACCAATTAAATAACTTGAGTACTAATTATAGCACAAAGATTATATAAGCCCAGAGAAAGAAAACGCTTAAAATTTGATATGAAACTGTTTTTTTTTTGGTCAGAGCGCAAAAAGATGGATTAACGCTGGAGATGTTTATATCAGAGAGTGAAACCAAGAGAATTAATTTCCGGATTGTTCCGAAATAAATGATTCCATATCTTATAGACTAGTGAATGTTGGCTATGTTAATAGAAAGGTCACTCATCACCATGAAAGATATCCATAAGGAAATAGAAGGGAGAAACCATTTGTCTTTTATGACAACTATAGGCACTTAAAAATGACCCGGGATGAAATTAAAGGCCACAATGTTTTTAAAAAATCACTTTCGAAAATCTTGCATAGACGGCA
The DNA here is from genome assembly GCA_964036315.1 of Acanthosepion esculentum. Taxonomy (NCBI): domain Eukaryota; kingdom Metazoa; phylum Mollusca; class Cephalopoda; order Sepiida; family Sepiidae; genus Acanthosepion; species Acanthosepion esculentum. Next base: position 32,038,798 of record OZ038492.1, on the reverse strand, counting down.
CTCCCTATGCAAAGAATTGCTGCAGATTTGACAGGGCTAAAAGCAAAAAAACGAAAGAGACCAAACAAGAACGAAGCAGACAAATAAAATTCGATTGGAATGGATCAGATTGACCTTTTTTTATTATTAAACTTACACAGGGTTTCTGATTTATTCATTAAAAGTGAGTTTCATTTCAAGTAGGTTTCAACTTTGCGTAACTTCCCGTTCCTTACAAGTGATAGATTTTATCCATTTAAAGTAGCTATTCCTCGTAGATGATAAGAGGACTTGAGGCAACAGTAATGTGGCTCTAGAGAAGGATGCTGGGAATGCCATGGACAGAATCAGTTAGCAACGAAAAGGTTTTAAGTAAAACGGAAACAAGAAAGAGCGCTTTTACATAAAACCAGAAAGAGGAAATTAAAATTACTGTGGAACTTAATGACGAAGGTGGCATTTGAAAATTTGACAATCACAGGACATACCAAACACAAAAAGGACAAGGACATGCAGCGGGCTGTCTACATGAAAAACTTATGTGCATGGCAGAAAGAGAAGTGGGAGATATTTTTAAAGGACAGTCAGTGCTAAGAGCTGCGCATGACAGGAAGTTGAGAAAATCATGACCGCCTATGCCATGAAGTATATAGAAGTAGAAAATATATGCTTTTATGTAACTAAATTTATTTTCTTTCTTTTTATCTCATTCTGTTCATACCTACCTACTTACCTAATAATAAACGCTTCAATATGGTGTGGTGGTTAGCAAGATTGTCTCACTAGATCAATTAGGGTTGAGTAGTGAGTTCGACCCTCACTGGGTACTTCATACTTTCGAGTTTGTGCTACATCTAACCAAAACTTATTAATTAACTATCTATCTCTTTGCTCAGATCTATCGATCTATCTCATTCTGTTCGTATGTATTTATCTATCGCTGTTTCATTCTGTTCATATCTGTTCATATCTATTTCATTCTGTTCATATCTATCTATCTATCTATCTATCTATCTCATTCTATATCTGTCTATATGTATTATGTACATTATTTACATTATTCGGACTATTGTCCTCATCTTTGTCGCCATATTTATTACAACGTTTCGGTCGTTGTACGCTCCGGCCTTCTTCAGGTGATTGGAATGTGGAACTGCACCCTTTATTTCGCTCACTGGGGTAGACTGTACTAGTTCCACGTGCCATGTTTAATGGATGTCAGTTATCAGTTATCTCCTGTTAATTTTTCCCCCTGAAA
>OZ038492.1:32025061-32032561 GCA_964036315.1 Acanthosepion esculentum | reverse complement strand
GTAATTTTAACTACTTTCAACCCCTCGACAATGTTTATTGTCGTCGGGATAATTAGAATTTTAATAAAATCTAAACATATGAAAGTGAATTTATACATTTTCTTTGTCCTTGATAACTGACAGCAACAATAATAAACATTATTTATTTATTAGATTGTTTATTTACACTGTTTATTATATTATTTATTCGAATGGTTGGCAAAACATCGGCTAATTGCCAATTGATTCGAACTTTATAAAATGGTAAATAATAAGTATTTGCTTACAGTTGGTTCACATATTTGCATAATTTAGTAAATATTTACAAATTTATGAATAAAAATTATTTTCATATTTATTTCTTAATTGATAAATATTTCATTGCATCAATTTTAATTGTATTAGTTTTTAGAATTTTATAGATATAAAATTACTTTTGTAATAAAAAAAACTGTAAATTAACAATTTAATAAATAGTATTTAACATTTTTATTGTAAATTTTGAAGAACAAAAAATGTATAAATTCACTTTCATATGTTTAGGTTTTTATTTATTTATTTTTTTTAAGTAATTAATCCCAAGCAAGGCAGGAGTGCCACTAGTACGCAAGGGGTTCAGAAGATGTTGATTGACATTACACTTGAATATTTGAAGATTATAGTTATCAGGGAAGTAAACAAGAGGAGGGGAGATTCCACAGACGAGAAGTGCGAGAGAAGAAGCTGTTTTAGTAGAAGAGATGGTTACATTTAACTGTTTCGACAGTGAAAGAGTGGGACCAAGATGCCAGCCAGTAGCTCGCTTAAATTCATGTAGTCTGGGAACCAGCGAAAGTAGGTCGTCGGAACAGTTGCCATGAAAATACTTATAGAAGAGACAGAGGAAAGCCACGGTACGTCTGTGAGAAAGCGACTGAAATGCCAGATCAGGACCTATCATCTTGCATATTCGTCTCTGTATTTTGTCGAGGACCCCGAGACGTACAATAAGGGCACCAAACTATGTATAACAGCAATATTCCATGCAAGGACGGATGGTTGATTTATAGATTTGAAGGATGGACTCAGACGAGAAAAACTTTCTGGCACGACACAGAGAACCAACTTTCCTTGAGGTTGATGAAGCTATTGATTCAATGTATTTGTTCATACCTCATGTCAGCGGACAGCGTGAGAGCAAGCAGGCGCAACGAGTCGCTCTCGAGGAGTTGGGCATCAGCCATTCTGATGGGAGGCAAGGAGGGTTCCCTGTGGTGGGTAAAGTAGAGCAGTTTAGTTTTGGAGGCATTAAAGTTTACAAGCCAGTTTCTGCCCCAGTCAACCACAGATTGAAGGTCCTTTTCGAGATCACTGGCCAGGTTATTTTTGTCAAAGATACCAAATTTACCATTGAGGCACGAGTAAATAATAGTGTCTTCCGCGTAGATGCCAACTTGGGAACTGATGACATCGGGAAGGTCATTTATGACGATCAGGAACAGTGTAGGGTCCAAGATAGACCCTAGGGGAACAACAGCGTTCGTGATAATGGAGCCGGAGGAGAACCCGTTTAGGACGACCTTCATTTCACGGTTTGATAGGGATGAGTGTATTAAGTCAAATAATCGTCCTGTAATACCGTATATCTGAAGCTGAAGGTTTAATTACAATTTTAATCATTGCTTTTTAAAACAATGAACATTACTGAGGAGTGAAGATAGTTAAAATAATAGCGGTGTCAAGGGAAAATCATCCTTTTGGCACTCCGTCTTTTGTTGGCATGAAGGTCCAAGGTTGCCTAAAGATGATAATGTCGATGTTTATCGTGCCACTAAAACATAGCATTTTTCTCATCAAATATGCTTTCGATTGTTGTCGCCAGAAAGGGTTCAAAACGATGTCGAATCAAAAGGTTGGGGATCAATATGGCTTCGACATTTTCTTTTCTCTTTTTTGTTTAATACTGGTGGATTTCGGAGATGAGAAAATGGAAAGGGAAAAGACAATGACAATGTGTCTGACAACAAAAATTGTTCGGATTATCATCCCCATCTTTGACGCCATATTTATCACAACGTTTCGGTCATTGTGCGCTCCGGCCTTCTTCAGGTGGTTGGAATGTCGAACTGAACCCTTTATTTCGCTCACTGGGGTAGACTGTTCTAGTTCGACGTGCCATGTTTAATGGATGTCAGTTATCAGTTATCTCCTGTTAATTCCTTAAGGACACATAGCACAGTGGATAAAGGCGTTGGTTAGATCCAGTGAGAGGACCCAAAGAGTGTGAGTTCAATACCCGGTTAAGGCAGTGGAGAACTTGGAGAGGGGAATTAACAGGAGATAACTGACAACCGACATCCATTAAAACATGGCACGTGGGACTAGAACAGTCTACCCTAGTGAGCGAAATAAAGGGTTCAGTTCGACATTCCAACGACCTGAAGAAGGTCGAAGTGTACAACGGCCGAAACGTTGTGATAAACATGGCGACAGAGATGAGGACAATAGTCCGAATAGTGTAAATAATCTATCTATCTATCTATCTATCTATCTATCTATCTATCTATCTATCTATCTATCTCATTCTGTTTATAGCTATCTATCTGTATCTGTCTATATTTCTGAGATGAAGTATTATGTACACTATTTACATTATTTGGACTATTGTCCTCATCTTTGTCGCCATACTTATCACAACGTTTCGGCCGTTGTATGCTCTGGCCTCCTTCAGGTGGTTGGAATGTCGAACTAAACCCATTATTTCGCTCACTGGGGTAGACTGTTCTAGTTCCACGTGCCATGTCAATTGTATGTCAGTTATCTCCTGTTAATTCCCCTCTCCAAATTCTCCACCGTCTTAACCAGGTATTGAACTCACACACTTTGGGTCCTGTCACTGGCTCTAACTAACGACTTTATCCACTGTGTCATGCATACAAAAAAAAAGACAGCTAACAAAAATGTCTAAAAAAGAAAAGAAAAGAAAAGAAAAGAAAAAACGTAAAGAGCCAGACACTGCAAAAAGAGGCGAAAATCCGATATTAAATCAGACAATAACCTTTTGACGAGGGCTCTTTTGAAAACAAAGCGAGTGTTAAGAGAATTAGAAGCGAAAAAAGATCTAGAATAAATATGAAGAAAGCTAATGAGATTAACAAATATTGCTTGTAAGCCTTTCGAAGACAACACAAAAATTACTTAATTAATTATATTATAATGTATCGTATTACTTAGGCATTTCGCTGCAACAAATTATGAGTCAACCAACAAAGGCAGTGACAAGATTGGATGGTAGGAAACTGAACCTAGCTTGTACTCTTTTCCCTCAGATACTATGTCGTTTGTATTGTCCATCCCTGTGGAAAGTTATAATTTCTAAAAGAAACAATTACTTACTATATAAATTCCGAAAGCTGAGTGCAGCCACAGATGCATTTACAAACATTTGTTCGGTGTATATGGATGTAGGGGGGACTGGAATATATGAGCAGTGTTTTAAAAGGTCTAAAAAAAGCTATTATGACACATCCGAACATGAAGTACTTATGAAAGAGGCGGCTGAATTGTATCAACGTCAGAGCCTCAGATATTTATTTAATGGATCATGTTCAGCTGTCCATGAACATCTCAAGTGAATTCGGGAAACTTGCAAAGCGGGAATCTAGGCTCTTCATGAACTTTGGCTTGAGAGCCGAATACAGCGTTCCAGCATCTGCAGCAGCCTTTTCAACCTGGAATGACAGCAATTTTGTGCAACGTTGTTACGGGCGATGGAAAAGGAATTTTGCAATAAAACAGAAAACGAAAAAGACTATAAGCATTACCAACGCTAAAGCCATTGTTCCATTATAGTTTATTATGTATGATACATACGACATACATCTGAATACAAATCTATCTATCTGTTATGGGTCCCTACCTATAACTACAGAATGAACTCTTCCTAACACTATGTATACTACGCCTCTCAAGAGAGAGAGAGAGAGACGAATCGAGCCGAGCCGATAGTAGTTCACTCCAAACCAGACTGACAGTCATACTAACACCTTCCACATCTTGTATTATTATTCCGTATAATATATCTTCGTTATTTCTACTCTTGTGTTCGTGTTGTTCTTCCTTGGTCCTAACCTGGACCATAACACTATCTATCTATCTATCTATCTATCTATCTATCTATCTATCTATCTATCTAAACGTTTATCAATCTAATGTGTTTCGCTTTTATTAAATCGTCATTCAGAGAATGTGATATGGAGAAAAAGATACATGAAATGCTGATAATTTTAATATTGTTTGTTTGATTTTCATTGGTTAATCAGGTTTCAGCATGCGAAAAACTAACAAAGATAATGTCCGTCACATACACACACAAACACGCACACACAAAAACACACACAAACACACACACAAACACACACACACAAACACACACAAACAAACACACACACACACACACAAACACACTCATATATATATATACATACATATATATACATATATATATATATATATATATATATATATATATATATATATATATATATATATATATATATATATATATGTATATATATAGGGAACACTGCCGTCGGTTTCGACGTATGATGATCTGACAACTTAACCAATTGACTCAGTTATGAATTTTGTGCGAAAATCTTAACTGGCACTTAAGACCCGCAAGTGATTTCCAAAGGATGGAGCATACAGAGTGAGGATTGTGAGATGAGTTCACTCATATATATATATATATATATATATATATATATATATATATATATATATATATATATATATATATATATGTTGAATATATATATATATATATATATAAATATATATGTTGAATATATATGTGTTGAATATATATATATATAAATATTTATGTTGAATATATATATATATATATGTATATATATATAAATATATATGTGGAATATATATATATATATATATATATATATATGTGGAATATATATATAAATATATATGTTGAATATATATATATATATATTGAATATATATATATGTTGAATATATATATATATATATATATATGTTGAATATATATATATATAAATATATATGTTGAATATATATATATATATATATATATATATATATATATATATATATATATATATATATATATATATATATTGACTATTGACTGGTTCCACAGCATAAATAACAAGCAAAATTGCCACTTAATTAGACATAAAAAAATTTAACCCATCCATAACAGAACGCATGTTAGATAAGGCCATCAACTTAGTTCAGGAACAAATAATAATAAAACAAATCGAAATCGACATCATTAAGCACTCCCGTAAATCATTACTATTTCACCATGAAGAAGCATGGATAAAGAAAGATGGGATATTTGACACTACAATGGGAAGCTTTGACGGTGCAGAGACATTCGAAATCGTAGTTATTTACTTGCTACACGAACTAAGCAAAATAATAGATAGAAATGACACAGGACTCTACAGTGACGACGGTCTCATAATCTTAAGAAACTGCAACAAACAAAACTAGAAAAGCAATAATAAAGATTTTCAAAAATAACGGATTCGACATAGATATAAAAACTAACCTAAATGAAGTAGATTTCAACCCACCGTACAGCAAAAACGTAAAAACAAACGTAGGAAAATTATTCTTCAAACTTTTAAACAAACACTTCCCGGAATCAAGAACAAAAACAAAAACACAGTAAAAATCAGCTACAGTTGCACCGAAAACATGGCACAAATAATAAAAAAGCACAACAGGAAAATTGTTAACAAACCACACGAACAAATTAAACCCACTTGCAACTGAAGAATAAAAAACGAATGTCCCTTAAACGGTAATTGTTTACAAAACAAGGTAATCTACCAAGCCACGATAAAATCACCAGATAATGAAGAAAAAGTATACATAGGAGTAACTGAAACACAAAACATCTTTCACAAATAGTAAATATGCGAACAGCACAATGCTTTCTAAGTATATCTGGGAAATAAAAAACAAAACGCACACCGCACCAAAAATATCTTGGAAAATAAGGAAAAAATCATCTGCCTACAACAACCTATCAAAAACTTGCAAACTTTGCTTGGAGGGAAAAATAGTTATCATTACCTTCCCAGACCAAAATAAATTATTAAATAAGAGATCAGAGCTAATCACAAAATGCAGACATGAAAACAAATTTTTACTACATAACTTAAAAATCGAAAAAAGAAAAAATATATAAATGCATAAACAAACAAAATGACAATAAAATAAGAACAATAAATTATTCCAAACAAATTATCAAATGACACCTGTTAGAATAGACGAAATAGAATAAAAAATAAGGAACAAAATCAATAAATAATGTAAATAATAAACGAATTAGCAAACTATTATGACCAAAATATTGGACTATAAAAAATCAAAATCGGACGAAAAATAGCTATAACTGTTATATAACGCTAACAAAAATGAATAAAAAATAATATACTACGTTACTTAAAAATCGAAAACCAAAAATAGAAAATATACAGTGTAACAAATAAATAACAACAAGTATAATAAATTGATCTAAATACATCCAAATATATAAATAAACTAACAACCGATACCGATAAACTAGCCGTTTAGAAAAAACAAATAAACATAATCAATCCAAATAAATAAATTAAAAAACTGTTCCCGCCAAAATAATACTCAGAACAAACCACAACAATCAACCCCAAAATTCAACAAATAGCTTTATCTTCCCAAACAAAAACAAAACTATTAAATAAGCTATAGAAACAAATTTTTATTACGTTAATAAAAACACCGATCAAAATATAAATAATAAATATATAAGATAAAAAATAAAAATAAATAAAAACTAGCAAAATAATTTGACCTAAATAAATAAACAAATAAACGACTTCCGGTAAAATAACCGCTATAATAGACTTCCCACAATAACCTATAAAATAAATTTTACTACGTTAATAAAAACACCGACCAAAATAAATAAAAAATAAATATATAAGATAAAAAATAAAATTAAATAAAAACAAGCAAAATACTTTGACACAGATAAATAAATAAACAAATAAACGTCTTCCGGTAAAAATATCCGCCAAAATTCGAATACACGTCAAACTTGATTAATTAATGTTTAGATTTATTTGTGGTTGAATTTGTTTTTGCGTATGACTAGTGCATTTGATAAATTATTATGTATAAGGTGCCTTTTATATTCTTAGATAGTTTTTTTTTAAATTTCTGCATGTTTCTCCAATCTATTGTGTGGAGCAGGTTTGGCAAATTATTTTATATAAACCTGATTCAGAATTATTACTGTTATGGGTCTTTTTGGTTCTGATCATATCCATTCTAGTTTTGGAAGTGGTTGTGACTATTTCGATGTCGTTTAGATGGGTTATTTTGTATTATCAAATGCACAGAAACAAATTCAACCATAAATTTTACCTAAAAAATGCCACGCTTATCAAAAGAAAAAGTAATTTACTCAGAAGGAAAATTCTGGAGATTGTCGCTATGGAATTT
>OZ038492.1:31992561-32020061 GCA_964036315.1 Acanthosepion esculentum | reverse complement strand
AGACAAAAGTAAAGATAGAAATTTTTAAAGTCTGTTTCAGTGAAAAGGAAAATGTCAAATCTTTTCTTTTGTACCCACTTCTTAAAAAAAACGACCACCATTTATGTATATGATAGTTATTGTAATAATTCGGTAAAGTTGATATGCTCAACTACTTAACGATGCTATAGATGAATTTCTACGGACATTTTAGTGTCGTAGAACTCGCCAGGAGCTTCTTCAATCATTATCTTAAGAATCAAGATTCATTAGAAATTTAAAATAGGAAAACGTTGAACTTTTCGCAGGTCTTTCTAGTACTAAGTTTTCAGCCTAGAAATGACGAATGCTTCTTGCATTACTATTTCCAGTTGTTGGTTGATTTATTGTGTTTTACTGCATATCAACCTCAATGGGTTATTTAATGCCGACAACATTTTTTTCCTGGTAATATTTTGTCTTGTCAAAAATCTATTTCTGGCAATATTTTTTTCCTAAAAAATGTATAGCTGGTAATATTATTTTAAAACATGTATTGCTGGCAATATTTTTTTTTCAAAAACGTATTGCTGGTAATATTTTTTCAAAAATATATTGCTGGTAATAGTTTTTTCTTCAAAAATTTATTTCTGGTAATAATTTTTTACAATTTATTTATGGTATTAAAACCTATTTTTACACTTTTATAATGCTTTTTACCTCAGTTTCGGGGTTAACTATTTGCCCATAGCTGGGACCTTAACAGATGCTACCACCCCGGATCAGGGTGGACCTGTGAACACCAGCAATTAACAGGTGGTTCCACGCTCCTCAAAACCTGATCTTGCTGTGGGACGTAGTTTATCGTCTTAGCCATGACGCAGATGTAGTTTATCGTCATACCCAGGACGCTATTTCCAATTGTATTGACATGTGTTTAAAGTAACGACAATGAAATTTGTGGTGTTTGAGTAATAGTGATACTTATAAAATCTAAATCGTTCCAGTCTCCGTCTCATTCGCCATTTTTTTTTCTCGAGGGATTTTTATTCATATATTTTCTCGATTTTTACCCATTTTTATGTTTTTCATTTTTATTTTTTTATTTTTTCAGATATTATTTCTCTTTTTTCTTATTTCTATCTGTTCTGTTAAATTCATCTGTCAATTTTTTTCTCGAATATATATTTTTTTTTTTGAGTACTGCATCGTGAGTGCTGCTCTTCGTCACTCTTCTAACCTAATTTTTTTTCTTTTCTTTTCCCTCACCGCCAAAACCCGGTATCAAATTCACGTAGGCGTTATAAAAAAAACGTACAGGGACATGTTCAAGATGGAAGATTTAGTGATCGATGCAATTGGTCAAAATAAAAACTATCCACCAAAGTGAGCCATATTCGAGAGGATCGATGTAAAATTCTCATTTCCGCCAAACTTTAAAAAAAAATGGCGTTCAGTTTTCAGAAGCAATGAAAAGAAGGAGATTTAACTCAAATGTTTGTTGTACTGAAACGACACAAGGTGTTTGGACACTTATACACAAAGCGTATTTGGTTTATTGATCTCCTCCAATAACTAATAGGTATCTCATTACATATGGATTTAGCGTTCCTAGTTGAATTTGGATTCATTCGGGTTGGAATTCACATTTTTTTTGTTATCCCGAATGAGCAAATTCCGTTTCTTTTTTATTCATCATATCCATTCAGGATGTCGGCGATTATGGCTCTCCACGGTTTTCTGTATTTTTATTAATTGGATTTTGGCTGTTTACCCTTATTTGTCCTTATTCGTTCCGTAGCTTTTTCGATCTTTTCAAGCCAGAAGTTTTGTCTAAACCATGTCCTGCGGCTTTTCAGACCTTGTCTTCTGATTACGTGTCATAGGAATCCTCTCTTTCTGATTGTAAGTATACGTTACCCAGTTGGTCGTATGTTCTTTAAATGTTTCTCCTTGACTCACAATTGCAGTCTCTGTTGCTTCCAGACTCTTCAACATCTCTGAACATATAGCCCCACATTCACTGTCACATAGGAGATTCGATATTACACATCAGTTCCCCACTTACTTCTTTGATTAATACTTTGCTTAAATTAAAGAAGGTATCTTTCGCTATCCCAACGAAATTTCGGATTTCACAACGTCCGTCTTCTTTTATTACATTCTTTAAATATATCAATTTCTGTAGTTACTTGAATTTAAAATCCCCAATACTTAGCACTCACGTTGGTCTGTCTCCTTTGTTGATAAAACTGCATTCTGTTATAGAATTCTGTTTATATAAGAACTTATTTGATGGAGTGAATTTTTATAACGCAACTCGCTGGCCGTTCATCTTATTATAAACAAATATATGTATTAGTATAGATATTCATATTAACTACAAAAATAAAATGTAAATAATGACCCACAATGGTTTAAAGGAAAGATATATAACCTCAAAGAGAGACAAAATGCTGTAATTTTATTGAGTGATAGAGAGACGTTCTTTGAAATTGCCCTAAAATAGAACAGCAATCAAAGAATAACCAAAGCAGAATTTTAAAATATCTCCAAGAAAAAGAGAAAATGTTCTGTAAATTGACCCGCAAATAAAAACAATTTATATTTACTAAAATTAACACCAAAATTCAGAAATGTCCTATAATATTTGTTCAAAAATTAATTAATGTCTGATTGGATAAATTACAAAAATTGTCTGCTTACTTTTATCACAATCCTTTCCTATTCACGAATAACTGTAATATACGGAAAATTATTAGTGGATATGAAAAGATTATAATTTATGAGTAGTAAAAAAAGATTTGAGTAGTAAAAAGAGTAATTGATTTGGGGAGTTAGGCTAATTTTATAGTAATTCATCGATTTCGTTAGAATCCTCAACAGAATGTAGAAAGCACTGGACGGTCGTGTCTTCCTATCTGGGACCCATCAACAGTCTAGTTTATGTCTTCTTCGTCACCGTGTCCCGTGGTACAGTTGGTATTACGTTCGCGTTGTATCGAAACGATCCGGGTTCGATTCTCGGTAGTAGATGCACACTGCTGATAGGACGAAACGGCCGTCCAGGGCATTCTGTTGAGGATTCTAAGCTCAACGTATTACTCTCTCTCTCTCTCTCTATATATATATGATTGAACATAACGGTCAGTCAGACTCACACACAGATATATTTATGATAAAATATAGTTTTAAGATATGCTATATTTATGTGTTAAGCATCTTTTCTATTAATTCACCCTAAAATATTAATTCACCCAAATTAAAAAGAATTTATATTTATTATTATATTATAAATGTCCTATAAAATTTGTTCAAAAATACATTCAGTATTATTTTTTGTCTTACGCCTCCAAATGAACTCACACAAATATGAGTCTATCATGCTGCGATGAGTCCCGACCATGGACTTATTCTTCATTTTGGCGTTTCATTGTTTGCGTGTAATCTGATGTTTCTGCTTTAACGAAATTCATACAGTTAGATGAAAATAATTGGGATAATCCTTCAAAGATCTTTATCCTTTGCAATAATCCGACATAATCGTAGTCCCAAGTAAAATTTAATAATAAAAAAAACAGAATTTCATTTAAAATTTATAATTTCAAAAGTTTGCCAAAAATTTAATAAAGAAGGAAACAAACATTGATTTAAAATTTATAATTTCCTGGGTTGAATTAATATTTATAATTTTCTGGGGTGAATTAATATTTATAATTTCCTGGGGTGAATTAATATTTATAATTTCCTGGGGTGAATTAATATTTATAATTTCTTGGGGTGAATTAATATCCTCGGGTGAATTAATATTTATAATTTCTTGGGGTGAATTAATATTTATAATTTCCTGGGGTGAATTAATATTTATAATTTCCTGGGGTGAATTAATATTTATAATTTCCTGGGGTGAATTAATATTTATAATTTCCTGGGTTGAATTAATATTTATAATTTTCTGGGTTGAATTAATATTTATAATTTCCTGGGGTGAATTAATATTTATAATTTCCTGGGGTGAATTAATATTTATAATTTCTTGGGGTGAATTAATATCCTCGGGTGAATTAATATTTATAATTTCTTGGGGTGAATTAATATTTATAATTTCCTGGGGTGAATTAATATTTATAATTTCCTGGGGTGAATTAATATTTTTAATTTCCTGAGGTGAATTAATATTTATAATTTCTTGGGGTGGATTAATATTTATAATTTCTTGGTGGTGAATTAATATTTGAGATGAGTAACTTTACATTATTTAGGGTGAATTAACAGAAAAGATGCAATGCTGTTTTACGAATATCATGAACATACATTAGAAAAGAAATGAAAACACTTCTTATTAAAACGATTGTCTAGCAAGAGAATATTTGAAGACGATCGTATTTTAAATGTAAACAGAGAAAGAGATGCAGGATATTAAAAAAAGAACATAATTTAAAGAAATCAAATAACTAAACCACAACTTTAATAAAACACCTCAAAGAGAAAGCTTCGTATTTAGGCGAAGTTGAATTTGATTTTCCGACGGTAATTTTTAGTGACGCATGTACTTCGAGGTGTATTGACTGAACCTGATTTCTGGTTTAGATGTTGGATCATTTTAGAAACATTAAGCGATTATCATACCGATTGGTCCGAAAGTCTTCTCACCCCTATCAAAAAATTATGAGAACAATGGAACAAGTAATACAATAATACAAAACACTTATACTGGATTCAGTTTATTCACCTTCATTGACGGTCAGTCAGACTCACCCACACAGATATATATATATATCATTGAGAAGCTTCGTATGAACGCCATCATTTTTTTTGTCAGCCACCTGAAATAGAAAAGGGTGACAAGACTTTCGGACGACTCTGAGTTAAAGGGAGATAACTGAAACAACCGGAAGAGACATGACACATAGAACTAGAATAATTTACTCCGTTAGACGAAATAAAAGATTCAGTTCGAAATTTTAATCACTTGAAGAAGGCGGGAGCGAACAACGCCCGAAACGTCGTGAATATAGCAATAAAGATGAGGAAAGCAGTTCGAGCAATGTAAATGATTACAAAATTACAGGTTCAAACGCCACCTATTAAAAAATGCGTCTAACTTTTGTTACAAACCAGTACACGCACCTAGGCCTTTCAAGCGTGGAATCGGACCGCAGCTTCCTCTGCGTTAGCACTGGAGCCTTGCTACTATAACAGCGAAGATTTGGCTGCAAAAGCTTTTAATGTCATCGATAAGACCGCTGCTATTGCGCCAGTCGCCAAGTGAAAGGTATTTTAAGATTTAAGTTTTACTCTCTGGAAAAGCATTGATTTTGTTTCCCGTTTCGCAAGACGGAAACCTCGTCGAACTTTACCGATGGAAAGAAGATGAAGCGACTTTGTAACAATGCCAATCGCTTAATGCATGTAAGATGAGTGAATTCTGTCGACATCAGACTCTATAGTCTTCAATTTCCTTTGCCTAATGAATACTGGCATTTAAATAATGCTAGAGTATTCATTTTTTTCCCCTTATTTGTAATTTCTCTAAATTGGAGAGCAGATTCCAGGCTGGAAATTTTAAGCTTAACTTTACGATTTTTCATTATGTCATTGAAGATTAGCTGTCTACTTAATGGTCTCTTTTACTTGTTGCATTCGGTTAAATAAAAATTTAGCGCAAGTTTAATAACACTTTTTCAGATCTTTCAAATTGCTCTCGTAAAAATTAATGATTTATTTTTTGCTTGAATATATTGTGAAGGTAATGGCAACCATGTTTTTTTTTCTTTCAGTCAACCAGGCTGTTCTTTCATGTGTCGCGTTTTGATTAAGTAACTTTAAAAAAATACTTTTGTTTACTTATTTTTCCCAACGGTATTTCTAAAATAAGAGTAGCTACCTGAAAATCAAAAGAATAACTGAAATTTTATCTGCTTAAATGAAAACAAGAAAATATGTAAATATATATATATATATATATATATATATATATATATATATATATATATATATATATATATATATATATATATATAAAAGTGACATAGAAGTCAACACTTAGAGGCGACAGTCTGTTTCATGCTAGATGCAATCGTCAGGCCACACTTCTATACTCACTTTTATATTTACACACGCTCTATCTCTGATATTGAGCACTTTATCTCATAAATATAACACACTTTAAGACTATATTTCTTCATATATATATATATATATATATTGATGCATGGTTCATTAAATAATATAGACAAGTTTTGTCTATTTATTTTTAAGTAAATTCTTTTCATATCGTCTGATAAGCTTAATAACATTATCATTAAACGAAGAAAGAAAATCACAATACTGATACATATTTTTTTAATCCAATCTAAGCTTTCGGCTTACATAAGCCATTATGAAAGATGACAATTACATTACAATATATTAACCAATACACGGACAAAACAATAATGATAGTCTGTTTATGTTTACATGGAAGATTTCCAAGCAACGACAAACTCGTGCATACAAGATGCTGTAATGTAAGAATTTACATAGACAAAACTTGTCTATATTATTTAATGAAACATGCATCAATGAATAAATGGAGCCTAAATACACACAACATATATATATATATGTATATATATAAATATATATATATATATGTGTCTGTGTGTGTGTGTTTAAAATTTTCAGATAGTGTATATCTGTAAAAGGATAATATGAATAAAGACAAAAGGAATCTTTGACCGAGCGAATGTCTCACTTATTAAGAAAGAAACTTATTTAAATTCTCGAAAGTGTCGCTGTTGAACCTTATCAAAATATAAACGTGCGATATCTCCTTTCCTGAAAGAATTACTACTATTCCAAGTCAAAATAAATGACCACAAATATACTAAAAAAAATTAAAAGAAACCCCTTAAATCCATAACGTCATATTATCTAAAATATATAACACATAAATCAATCCCAATCCAAAATAATTCACATATTAATTTACATAATTTTAATAATATTTTTAAAATATTATTTAAATATTTTGTGTGTATGTGGTGTGTTTGTGTGTGTATGTATGTGTGTGTGTCAAAGATGGACGAACATTTTAAGGAACACAAAACGAATATCACAAGATGGATAAAAAAAATGCTCAACTCTACTCAGTTCTCCAAATGTAACGAAAGACTCAAATATCAGAAATCTTTGAAAATTGGCGTAATATTCAATATATTAGTATATATCGACGCTATTTAAAATCATCTGCGCGATATCAGATTCTGGCATTAATCCATTCACAGCAGGTTTAAGAGAAAAATAATAGATTGATTCAAATCATTCATATAGAAACACCTTTAGGTTCAGATACATATGAGATAAAAATAAAACACCGTGTAGATTTATTAATGTAATACACACACACACACACACACACACACACACACACACACACACACACACACACACACACACACACACACACACACACACAGAAACACAAACACACACGCATATATATATATATATATATATATATATGTATGTATGTATATGTCTCAAAGTGTAAGGTAGGTTAATTCCAATGTCCAAATATTATATTTTAAAAGTGCTCAATACTGAGTAAAGCTTAATATTGTTTATTAACAATTATAACGAAAATCTGTAGTCTGAAATATGACTGCAGTTTAAAACATTTTTTTAGAATTGTTAGTATATATATATATATATATATATATATATATATATGTCTCAAAATATAAGGCAGGTTAATTCCAATGTCCAAATATTATATTTTCAATACTGAGTAAAGCTTAATATTATTTATTAACAATTATAACGAAAATCGGTAGTCTGAAATATGACTGCGGTTTATAACATGTTTTTGTTAGAATTGTTAATATATATATATATATATATATATATATATATATATATATATATATATATATATATATATATATATACAAGTATAGGATTGGTGTATACGGAATAAATTCCAAGAACCAACAAATACTATTCTTTAAAGAGTGCTCAATACAGAGTAGAGCAAATGTAATTATTTATTCGAAAATTATAACATAAATATGTTATAAAATAGCCATTTTGTTTCAATACTTCTTGTGTCTTATCAAGTGATGGTATTGAGACATTCAGCACCAGTTCTGCGGAATCAGAATCAACGTTGAGTTTAAGCAAGCGAATGAGCCAATTGGAGTAAAGTGCCATGCAGATTTAAATTTTCCCACTTGTGACGAATGCAGCTATCGATTTTTTGGCATGCTAGCATGCTAGTTAACATTCGTGTCAGTCAGCTGTTGGCTCTCACGCTGGCCAATAGAATCTTCCTGCCTATTCGTGGCAGCCAGCTATAGGCTCTCACTCTGGCCAGTAGAAACTGGCCGCAAACTACATGAACACTGCCGTAGAAGCATGAAGAAATCGATTATTTTCACTATCGATGGGAGTTGGGAAATTCAAAGTCGGTCTTGGCCTTCTCACTGACTTGGAGCATGTGCACACGCACGCACACACACACACACACACACACACACACACACACATCCTGTCTTTTATACATAGAGATGCGTACAAGTACATATATAACACGGCTGACCACGTTCGATCCTAGGTACTTCCCACGCTGGTCGGTAATGTCGCCGGTTAACTGATGGTTATCTGCTTGCGGTTTCGTTCCTTCATCTGCTTCTACCCCACGTTGTGTTCCTTGGTCACAGAGCAGTGAAGATCGAATTTTGTCCGGACTTGATCATTGGGTCGAACCAGGGCGAAACCGTGTTGCAAAAGGACAACGAACATTTCCGCTGACGAAAATAAACTAGACATAATAAAATAACAAAGAAGGTAGCCTGGTTAATTCTCAATTGGTTTATATAGATTTTGCTACAATAAAATTAACCCTTCTCGTGAAATCTCTATCGTGACACTATCTTTTTATTCTAAAACCTGGATCGGTTTTAAAAAAGAAGGTAGTGAATTCTCTCGGCAGCAGGTCACACAACATATTTTGGCTTCTCGTGGCTTCTGGTTTTTGTGTCGCTTAAGCGCACGTGTGTATGTCTTTCGGCCAGTTCCTACCGCGCTTAAAGATTCATTATCTTTCCAATTTTGGAGAACCGATATTGACCTTCAAACGCCATCTTAAACACGGAGACCGTCCAGAAGAGTTGCAGGAGATTCCAAAATTGTCTGGAGGTCGTGGTTGAAACCAAAGGCGATTTTATTGAATAAATTTAATCTTTAGTATTTCAAGATATTTTTGTGTAACTTTGGTAAACATATCTGTTAAAATGAGATGTTAGTGTTATTGTACATTTTGGAGTAATTTAGACGAAAATGTATCCATCGCACACTGAATAGCGATTTAAAGACGCAAACCATGTAGAATTAAAGGGTGAATTTCATATTTCGCTTTTCTCTCAATGTTCGTCTACTCATTTGGCTTGCAAATCATTAATTACTCCACGAATATACGTACTTTCTTTTCTTTCCACGCAGACAAGCATACACACATATATGGTTACGTGAGGCTAAAGACCTAAAAATGTTATTGACGCCATTATGCACTTAATGTGAAAGGTACAAAATCATTTTAGTGACATCAAAATCACTAAGCCTAGAAAGCCTCGGAGCGGGCGGGTGTTGTCTGGCTGGAGTTTCTATTTTACATAAACAAAAATTTGGAGACTCCACGGTCATTATATTCTCGTTTCAAGCGGTGTGCACCTCAGGTAGAATCAGTCATAAGTGCAAGTTAATACATTCGTTTCAATATGTCCTCCAGAATTCGTTCACAATCGGCTTTAGACGATAGAGACTCTTAAGATTTCTTCAGACTTATAAAGAATATCGATTTCCTGTCTTATTTAACCGATCATTGAGTGTTTTAATGTAATTTATATAATGTCATCGAAATTTATCGAGTTTACGACAGAAACCATATTATCTTTTTTACGTCTGGGTTTATATGGTTAATCTTACTCCAGATCAGGTCTTGTCAACCATTTTTGCCGAATACACCCTTTTCACCATAAGCCAGAATGTCATTCCCCTCTTTCCAAGATAATTTCGAAAATTACGACCACTTTCGTAAAAACAACAACAGAGAAATAAATGTTGCGCTTAAATATAAAAAGGTTAGATTAATATATATCAGGTCATCCCATAAGTTCTGTCCGAATTTTAACTTTTTGTTAAAATGAACGAAATTTAAAGAGTATTTGATAATGTCTAATGGAGCTGAACATTATTTTTATGTTTAGATGCATTTAAACTGATCAAATTTTATTTCAGAGAACAATAAAATTAAATTTTGTTTGATTAAAACCCTGCTAACATGGAAGTACCCAAGAATCATTTGAGGCACATAATGCTTTTTGAGTTCAAGAAAGGAAACTCAGCAGCCGAAGCGGCTAGAAACATTCACTCAGTTTATGGAGAGGAATGTGTGAATGAAAGAACTTGCAGAAGATGGTTTGCAAAATTCAGAGGTGGAGATTCCACCCTTGAAGATGAAGATCGAACCGGACGTCTAGTTGAGTTTGATGAAAAGCTTCTTCAAAATCCTGCTTTATCAGTTGAGGAATTGGCAGTGGTTCTCCGTTAAAACCATACAACTGTTCATCATCATCTTCAACAACTTGGAAAAGTTCCTAAACTTGGAAAATGGGTGCCTCATGAATTGTCTAAAAAAAACTCAAATCCGGAGTTGGCATTTGCTCTTCTCTCCATTCTCGCCAACTTGTTTCACCTTTTTTGGATAGACTTGTGACTGGCGACGAAAAATGGATCTTTTATCGAAATGTTAAGCGTCGTAGACAGTGGCTTGGTAAATGGGTGGGACCCCGCCAAAGAACTTCATGGGCAAAATGTTTTTGTTTCAATCTGATGGGATTGCCAAGGAATAATCCACTTTGAATTCTTACCACCTAATGCCACAATTAATGCTCAAATATACTGTCAGTAATTAGAGAGTTTGTACCAAGCTTTGAGGAAAAAAAGACCTGTTCTAGTGAATCGAAAATGGGTAATGTTTCATCAGGACAATGCGCGACCACACACAGTAAGAATCACGTCACAAAAGATCGAAGAACTTGGTTGGGAGAAAATTCCTCATCCACCTTATTCTCCCGACCTTGCTTCTTCAAGCTACCATTTCTTTCGTAGCTTACAGAATCATTTGGAAGAAACAGCTTTTGTAACACAGGAGGAGGTTAAAACTGACATTTGTGAGATCTTCGAATCAAAGCCCAAATAATTTTACAGTAATGGAATTAGTAAGCTTGTTAATAGATGGAAGGAAGTCATAGATAATCAGGGAAAATACATTGTTGATTGAATCTGTAATTAAATGTAACATTTGGTCACTTGTTTTCTTTATTCAAAATTCGGACAGAACTTATGGCATGACCTGATATATGTTTCATTAAAATAAACAGTAGTCACATGACTAACGTGAATCCCGTTGTGTCTCCCCAATATAGATTTGGTTGAAATAACATCCATTTTTCTGATACTGCCTGTTTGATCAGAGAGAAAAGGGATAATTTTTTTCAAATTGTCATATATATTGGTCTTTTATGTATGTATTCATCAATATTCAATTTTTACCCCCCCCCTCACATACATAAAAAAATTAAATAAATGTTGGGAATTTTTGCCGTTCAGTTGGAGCAGTTTAAGTTTAAAGTCAGCCCAGTCGAAAATCAATATTATTAACGACATTTGGGTGCAACTGAGGCACAACCCCCAATGAGGGGTTAACAATTTGAATAGGGGGGGTGTCTCTGAAAAAGAGCGTTTTTGTGTTCTCAATCTTGCAAGGAAGGAACCTCTTCCATGGACAGTCATAATAATGATATGCGATAATTTTTATTTATAATATAATTTTTTTTATAATTCTAATAATCCTTTGCGTTAGATTTCAACTCTCTAAATTGATTGTACGCTGTTTTTTTACAGACATTAAATTTTGCCTCTGATTTTTGCGCAAAGTATAAAAAAATTAGTTTTTTCGATTTTCACCTTTGAGGTTGTAATTTTTTCCAGCCAATTTTGGACTCAAAATCGGCACCGAAATATGTTTGAAATGCCACACATATTATCTCAAACACGTGGACGCTCTAATAATTATATATATATATTTTTTTCCTCCCCATTTCATATTCATTGGTTCAAACGCTCTAATTACTGACAGTATATTTGAGCATTAATTGTTGCATTAGGTGGTAAGAATTCAAAGTAGATTATTCCTTAGCAATCCCACCAGATTGAAACAAGAACATATATATATATATATATATATATATATATATATATATATATATATATATATATATATATATATATATATATATATCACAAAAATAATACTGTGAAGTTTATATTACTAGACATATTAAAAGCGAAGAAAAAAATGAACACAAGGATCTAGAGACAAATAACAGCGAGTCCCTGTCACTAGCTCCTTGTGTTAATTTTTTTCTTTTTTTTCCCTCCCGATTTCATATTTTCTAGTGTTTTTAATTTAAGTTAAATCTCCCATGGAAGCCTGAAGAGCGGGAGCGAAACCGGTTGCTTCGCTTTTAATATGTCTAGTAATATTAAGCTTCACACTTTTATTTGATATATATATATATATATAAATATATATACATACACATACATATATATATGTATAAAAAATAATTCCAAGAGGATAGAATCCAGGCAGAACTCAATGTTTAGGATATAATAAAAAGGCTTAAACACTAATATTAGAGTTTAAGCCTTTTTATTATATCCTAAACATTGAGTTCTGCCTGGATTCTATCCTCTTGGAATTATTTTTTATACATATATATATGTATGTGTATGTATATATATTTATATATTTTAGATATATGATTGCATATGTATGTATATATTTACCACTAATATTATATATATATATATATATATATATATATATATATATATATATATATATATATACCCTTGTGAAAATTAATTGAAACAACGGCTTTTTCTTTCACCATTCGGTCAATTTTAGTATCACTGCAGTGAAAGTGTGTAATCGATTTCTATATCTTCCTCAGATTAGGTATGATGAAATTTGTTTGACCTGGAAAAATATTGTGTCATCAGTGATTGCATCAGATTTTTATCACGCCCAGACACTATTGTCTCGACTGTCGATTAATTGTCTTACGGCAACTGTCTGCTATGCTAGTACTCCTAGGAAGCATACGAAAATTGTAACACTGCCAGAACACACTGACAAGCCTTATCAGTCAGCAAATCAAAGTACTATAAACTTACCTGGAAACTATCCTGATTTAAATCCAATCGAGAATCTGTGGCCAGTCTGCAAGGAAAGACTTACTGGAATGCACATACAAAATGCTAACAAGTGCATTGGGTCATGCTTCATTGGAAAAATACGAAAGAAAATAAATAATAACGAAATTATTCGTTATGTATCAATTAAATTGCACAACGGTATATATATATATATATATATATATATATATATATATATATATATATATATATAAAAGTGAGCATAGAAGTCAACACTTAGAAGCGACAGCCTGTTTCATGCTAGATGCAATCTTCAGGCCACTCTTGTATGTATATATATATATATAATAATCACGCATAGAATCAATCAGCAATATTAATGCGATTATTGGCGATATCACATCATAGTAGAATATAATGTATGCATTAAAATACTGTTTTATCCATAGAATGATGTGATCCTCATTCATAAAACTGTTGTCAGTTGTTTCCAGTTTACATATTTATATATATATATATATATATATATATATATATATATATATATATATATGTGTGTGTGTGTGTGTGTGTGTGTGTGTGTGTGTTTCGAACATTGCTATGTGTATGAATTTTACATCTTTACATCTATATTATAAATGCATATTAAAAAATCGTTGGGAGTTTGTGTATATGCATAGTTATACCGATTGCGTCGCATGTAGCTAAGTCGTTCGAACGTTGGCGCCCCGACCATGAGACCTGAGTTCGAATTTCAATATGTCAATTTGGCAAAGCAATGATAATATCGGCTTCTGAAGGTGATCCCATCATACGACATCGAAGAAACGTTCCGGCAAATCACAGCACTGCTTGACCTAAACCTTGTGAGTGAAAGTAAGAAGACGAAACTGTTCGGGCGCCGACGATGATCGAGCTAGAACGAACTTGCAAGTCATTTTTGATCGAGGTTTTGAGTCTACTTGCCAGAAAGTGTAACTAATGCAGTTTAAGCCATAGGTTGGCTCGGTGGGTTTTGAAGAAACAGACAGATGCCTGAGTAGGCGCCTGAAAGAGGAATTAGTTTAGCCATACGAGTATAGTAGGAAACGAGTAGCCATTCATGTTTGTACGTAAGTATAGTTTCATAATTTAAGCAAAATAATACTACGTTTGAAATACACACATTGCCTGTAAAAAGTATTTCTATGAGAAATGTCTGTTGAACGCGTAATGGCTAGCCGTGTCTGACAAAAGGTATTCGAACTCAATGAAAATTAATAACCTGGCAGCGAGTGGGTGTGTCTTAAAGTCTACATGAGTGATGCGCACTCATGAAACTGGGGACTCACTTCGATATCAAGCGGCGAATATATTTGTAAACGAGAAAGCAACTATCATTGTTATAGAAAATGTTACATAAATTTATACTTATATTACTACACTGATGTATATATATATATATATACATATATATATGTACATATATATATATATATATATATATATATATATATATATATATATATATATATATATATATATGTATATATATAAAAGTGAACATTGAAGTCAACACTTCAACAGACGACAGGCTGTTTCATGCTAGACGCAATCATCAGGCCTGACGATTGCGTCTAGCATGAAACAGCCTGTCGACTTTACACGTTGACTTCAATGTTCACTTTTATATTTACACACGCTCTATCTTTGATATTGAGCACTTTATCCCATATATATAGCACACCTTAAGAGTATATTTCTTCATATATATATATATATATATATATATATATATATATGATGGATTCTCCCCTCGTTTTCGACGTATGAGTGCCTGTCAGTTCAGTTTTTATGTTTATGTCTATGTACCAGACAACAATCCTGCACGGGATTTGCAAACAAGTCCACGCGAGAGACATGCTGAAGGGTTGATCGTCATATAGGCTGATGTATTAGCTGGAGATTTAGTGTTGCTTCTTAATTCTCTCAGATGGTTGAGATGATTCTTTTCAAAATTAGTTATACTTCGGTAGCAGATGTTTTTCCAGTTTGCTCTGTTTTCAACAGCAAGTTCGAACTCCTCTATAGGGATGTTTGCTGCATTCAAATTGTATTTAAATTTGTCCTTGAAGCGTAACCAAGGACGTAATATATTACGCTTACCATGAAAAAGTTGGCTATGCATGAAAATTTTCGGCATCCGATCATCACTCGTTCTGATCACATGATCAGCCCATCTGAACTGTGATTGCATCAGAATGGATTCGATACACCCGATGTCACATTTGATGAAAAGATCAAGGTTAGAGATTTTGTCCTGCCATGTATAACTGCATATTGAATAAAGACAGTGTTTATGAAAAGCATCAAGTTGATTGATGTGCGTCCTGCATGGCGTCCACGATGCTGACCCCTAAAGAAGTGTGGTGAGAATGACTGCTCGATAGACACTGATTTTTCAGAGAAATCCTATGAACATCCCATAGGCGATGTGTAAGCTTCCCAAAGGCATTGGTTGCCTTTGATATTCGGTTAACTATCTCGTCACCCAAAGAGGCACTTGGATTGACTTTGTTTCCTAAGCATTAGTCTAGCATTTCAAATACTTCAGGTTGTTGTTGCCAACAGTAATGGAAATGATTGGAAAGGTATGGACAGGTGGTTTTTGTTTTACACCCTTGATTTGCTTAGGTGTAGGCCTTGGTTGATGGACAACTTCAGTTTTCTTTACACTCATAGTTAATCCGAAGCGGTAGAAAAACGGTTAACAAGTGTTTGAGCTTCTTCGATCGCAGCGTCATCATCAAACAAAAGATCACGAACAAGGTTTGCCCAAGTCAGCAATTTTGCTTTAAATCATTGATGGTTAAAGGGGCCATCACACATGCGGAATTCAAATTTCACACCCATGTCAAGATCACTTAAATCATGGTGTAGCATGATCGAAAGGAAGAGAGCGAAAAATACAGGAACCATGACTCAGCCTTATTTTGTAGCATTCCTTACATGAAAGGTAAGATAGAACAGATGCTTTCATTCCTTTTTGAAACGAGATGATGGCATTCTTTCAGGTATGTCAAGGTTTTTGAGTACTTTCCAGAGAGCACTCTTGTTTACAGTGTCAGACCCTTTGGTCAGATCGATAAAGACGGTATAGTGTTCATAGTTTTATCGCGGAATTTCTCAGCAACTTAACGAAGTAAAAATATCATATCAATGGTTCCTCGACCTGAAGGAAAACCACACTGAGATTCGGGATAGATGTTGTCAATGAGATATGTGATTATCCTGTTGAGAATAACATGAGTGAAAATTTTGCGAGCGATAATTAGCTGTGTAATGCCACAGGAATTGTCACATACAAACTTTTTTGCTTTTGTTTTGGAACAGATGTTTTATGCAAGCATCTTTGCAGTCCTGTGGAACAGAACCCACTTTCCATATGACTTTAAAAAGCTCAAAGAGTTTCTTAACCAGAGTCTTCCCACCATATTTAAAAATTTCGAGGAGAATAGCATCTTTTCCAGGGGCTTTGTTCGAGGACAGTTCCTTGATAGAACCCTTGATTTCCTTTAGGGATGGTTCAAGAGACAACTGGGAAATTTCTGGTCGCTGATGAATTGAAGCAATGGCGTTGTCGTTGATGGCAGAGGTAGAATTAAGGGTATGTTTAAAGTGTCCTTTCCATCGTGATATAATTTCCTTCTTGTCTGTGAGGAGTGTGTGTTGACCATGTTCACCATAGTCTATGAATATAGAATCCAGCACAGTACGTAATCTGTTCAATGAAACAACGTTAAAGATTAACACTCACGGGTCAGACACTCTACTGAATCTGACTATACCGCCAATACCACCAGCAGCTGTTCCGTAATTCTTCAGTTTTCGATATCAAAGGCTGGCAGTAATATTTAGCCACCCCTACGAGGTTTACATGTGGCACAAGGCCGGGTTTAATGTGAGTTTTCAGAGCCCGTTTGCATGGCGGCTATCCATCGTTTGGAATTATCAGAATTTATGGCTTCTTGATAGTTCTTCAGGATACAGTGCACCGAATAGCAACAGTCAATGTCACAGATATTACATTGACCCATTCCAAAATAGTCTGGCTTTCTTCTATTTTTGGTCGGATAACGCGGAATTTGCCCTCCTCTTTGGCTGTATCTTCTTTTAACTCAAGGTTTGCGTCTGATTTTTCCTCGTCTATATCATCTGGTATAACACCTTCCTTTAATTGTGGATTTTGAACGGGTTTTCTATTTATTGGTCCTATCTCATAATTAGGCCATACTAGTTCGTGTTGGACCAGTTCCCCGCAGTTAATGTTCTTTTCTTCGGGATCCTCCATTTGCTCAAAGGAATCTGTAAATCTGACGCATCTGATCTTCTTCATTATTTTACTTTGTGGGAAATAAATCATATAGGCCGGACTTATTTTGTCATAGCCAATGGATAAGCCTCTTTCACTTTTAGGATCTAGTTTTGCCCTGTGGTTGACATATGTGTAGCAAATTGTACCAAAAATATGCATACCACTTACGTTGGGTTTGTAGTTCGTATAAGCCTCGGAAGGAGTCTTTTTAATGTTACTATTATGGCAACGATTTCTTATATATACGGCTGTATTTAATGCATAGATCCACAGATTTTTGAGTAACTTAGATTCTATTAGCAAACATCTAGCCATTTCGAAAAGCATCCGCCAACTACGTCCAGCGATTCCGTTGTGGTGTGGACAATAAGGACATTTTCTCATGTTTAATGCCTTCATTTATTAGGAGGTTTTCGTAATCATCAGAAGTAAATTCTCCACCATTATCTGTTCTAATTATTTTCACTTTTCCATAAGGTGAAATATCAGATAAAAACATTCTTGTAGGTTGTAGGGTATCAGATTTGTTTTTCAGAAAATATATCATAATAAGTCCTGAATATTCGTCAAAAAAGTTTAATACATATGAATAGGTGCCAATACCCATTGGTGAAATTGGACCCGCTAAGTCGCAATAAACTCTGAACAAGATGTCTGTTGATTTTGGGATTTGATCCCTATTTCTATATTTCGTCATTTTCCCTTTAATACACGTCTCACAATGTTGTAAGCCCTTTGGAGATATAATTTTCATTCCAGTGACGTGTTCTTGCAATCTTTTAACATCCGAATTATTACAGTGGCCTAATATTTTATGCCAAGTCCTTAAGTCGTGGGTGGCTGTTTTCACAGATTTAATACTTTTCAAATAATACAAACGTCCATTTTGTTGTATAATTAAATTCAGTTCCGTCTGGGTATATTAACTTTGAATTGTCTCGGTGAAAATTAACTTTAACACCAGTTTTAACAGCAGACTGAATCGAGAAAATATTTTGTTTAAATTTAGGGATATATAAAGCCCTTTTTAATAGACATTTACAAATATTTACTTTAGTATCGCGTAAATAAATACAGACTGTGCTTCTTCTTAAAACTAAATTATTAGTTCCGGTACCGTCAGCCAACTCAATAAAGTGGGAACCTGGCTCGAAGTTGGAGTCAAAATTAATAAATTTTGTTTCATCTGTAATTACATGATTTGTCGCACCCGTGTCGACTAGGTAAGAATTATAACTATTGGGTATGGTATCCAACCCAAACGAAAAATCATATGTTAGCTCATTCGAAAAAGCTTTTACATTTTTACAAAAATCACTCGTTGTATGAAATTGACATTTCGCACGTACATGCCCGGGTCTTCCACAATGAAAGCAGATGATATTTGATTTTCTGTTATTATTGTTCCTGTTGTTGTTGTTGTTGTTGTTGTTATTGTAATAGTTGTTTTTAAGCCCCTTGTTTTTAATATCATAATTCCTAGTCTGGTAGGTTTGACGGACTGGTTTTCTGGATTTTTTAAATGACGTTCTCAGTTGCATTACGTTATTTCCTTGTTTTGGGGATTACACATTTTTTCAGTTTCTTCATAACTACGTAACGCAATTTTAAACTCAGTAAAAGTTAATTTTTTTTATCTTTTTGAGTTATGACTGTCGTGAATAGTTTGAATGTTGCAGGTAATCCCTTTAAAACCATGGCTATTAGCAGCCCATCTGAGATAGTTTCACCTGCCATTTTTAAGGAATTTGTGATATCCTTAGCTAGTATAATATAATCTGTTACAGATTCATTTTCTCGTCTCCTTAACGAGGTTAGTTCAGTATATAAAGAAATAATTTTGGGTTTACCTTTTGACGAGTAAGGTTCACGCAATATTGATAAAGCTTGGCGGCCGTCGCCCCTGGCTTCTCTCATTATTAAAGACAAACTCCTGTCATCCAGGCATTGTATTAATTCGGCGAACACAGTCGCATTTCTTTCCATAAAATCATCATTTCATCTGGTCATCTTGAATGATGTCATGAAGTTTTTGTATTCTAAGGTAGCCTAGGAATTTCACTTCCCACAATTCGTATTTTGACTCGTTTCCGTCAAAATACAGTCGTAATCTGGGCTCATAACCTTTGCTGACCATGTTCACCATAGTCTATGTTTATAGAATACAGCGCAGTACGTAATCTGTTCAATGAAACAACGTTAAAGATTAACACTCACGAGTCAGACACTCTACTGAATCTGACTATACCGCCAATACCACCAGCAGCTGTTCCGTAATTCTTCAGTTTTCGATATCAAAGGCTGGCAGTAATATTTAGCCACCACCCCACGAGGATTACATGTGGTACAAGGCCAGGTTTAACGTGGGTTTTCCGAGCCCATAAGCTCGGCCAAAAATTCCCTATTGAAACCCGTAAAAACGGCTTCAGGGACAGTCTACCACCCCGAACGAGACTCAGCCCCTCGGCGGAGCCTCGTCCGGGTTTCCTGTCTGTCAGAAGACAGAGAGTTAGACTGTTCAGCCATCAAAGGCTGGCAGTGCATATTCGGGAAAAACATGTCCGCCTTTATACACGTCGAATTGAATATTTTGAGCTTTCCGATTGGTGAAATTCTTCTATTGGTGAACTATAAAATGAGTCAGCTCATTTTGGCTGGCTCACTAGTACACCAGAGTACCCAAAAACTCCAACAGTGTGTTACTGTCAGACGACAGAACAGGTGAAATTATATTGGCTTGTGGACTGTACACCTTTTTAAGGTCTTCATAGAATGCTTTGGGATCTTTTCTGTTAGCTGCCGCCTGGATTTCGACTGTCTTAGTAGACTGCCAGGACTCTTTCACTTTTCTGAGAGCATTTTGCACTTCCCGCTTACACTGTTTGTATATGCTCTTTTTTTGATGGACAATTTTTTTTGTTTATTGATATTTTATGCGAATCGTGCCTCTTCTCGTTGAACGTGAGCATCACTTGCATCGAACCAATCCTGATGCTTCCTTATGAGAAGTCCTAGAATTTCAAGGGAGCTGGAATAAATGACATCTCTGAGAGATTTCCAGGACGATTCAGTGTCTTCTGAGATCACAACTGAATCAAGCCTCGAATCCAGTATGTCAGAAAGTTCTTTCTTCTTAACATCAGAATCCAGGGGTGAGATGTTGATTCTTTTAGGAACTATAGTGCTAACGAGAGGTTTCTTGCGTACGACTTGAAAGGATGCTTTGCTACGTAGTAGAGCATGGTCTGAAAGATAGCAAGTGTTGTGGAAAGAGCGGGTGATATTGAAGTCTTTCACATCACGTTTCTTGGTGATAATGCCAATTAATCATATGCCAATTGTGGGATCTGGGATGCATCCAAGTCGTTTTGTGATGATTGGACTGCTGATAACGTGTGTTGGTGATGGTGAGATCGAATTACTGGCAGAGAGAAAGAAGTCGGAGCCCATTTGAATTCATACTCCGGACCCCCACCCTGAGTGCCAAGGACACCAGGTCATGTCTGATGGTCAGCACCAACCCGTGCATTAAAGTCTCCCATAATAACAAGTTTGTCTCTATATGGAATTTTGGAAATGACTGTACGTAGTTGATCAAAAGTCATCAATTTCCGATATATGGTTGGGGTATAATAGCTCACAAGATTGGCAAAAGAATTGTTGTCGATTTCTAAGACTAGAGTCATAATGCGATCAGTTATTCCTTTCTGAAGAGATGACAGGGATTTAGCAATGTCCGATTTTATGGCAAAACCTACACCTGATAGGCGGATATATTATTCGCTTTTGCCAATCCAGAAAAAGATATAACCTGCACTAAATTCCTCAAGCTGAGAGCAGCAATGTCAATATTGTGCTTGTTTAATGTATCACCGATGCAGGGTGGTTTACGCTCTGGAGAAGAATCGATGTCTTGGAGGGTTCTTATATTCCAAGATCCGAGGTTAACACGTTTGCGAGTTTTATTTCAACTAAATCGATTATTGCGACTGCGTTATTGGATAACTAGACAACTGCGGCGGGAAGCCAAGTTTATTAAGCGCAAGCAATGTTTAGGGAACCTTTTCTAGTCCCCTCCCCGGATTAGGCCAAGCAGTGCTATGTCTAAATAGACCTGCTTTGTCACCATCAGAGGACACGAACAGCACAATTGTTCAGAATTTTGTGCAAGAACGGCCATCACCCTATGATCGCCAATGTGAGAGCGCCAGTTAGAGACTTCCAGTACTACCCTGTACCTGTTCCTGTCCCTGTCGCCCTAACTCTCTCGTCAGTGGATTTGTTGTTCAGGTAGAATAGTAAAGAAGGAACACTGAACTGAACTGCACACTATCCACACAAAAGACTTGTTTAGAGTCGTGAAGGCTTGTGTAGAACCAGCCACACTTATTGAAAGTTGGTGCAAGCATTTGCCACGAACACAACGAACAACACTCATCAAGTTTTCTTATCACGGAGTTATACCTCTTCAGTACTACCAGTGCACAGAAGAGTGTAGCACCTTTCGATGGTAATTTCACGTGATTTAGCCCACCTGCTGAAGCGGTTTACAGGGTTAGGCGCGTGGAGATTTAGAGGATGGGTGAAGACCAGTGTTGCCCATCCATCTTAATAATAATGACAGCAGCCGAGCAACAAATGTACTACTTCTACTCACTGCCCCTACACGCATAAAACATATATATATATATTACACTGGATGTCGGAGTAAACGGATCGTCATCAATGTGCAATATACTGCTAGATACGCTGAAGTATAAATTATTATAAAATATAAGAGAAATTTTATTATTATTATTACTGTTGATGTTGTTGATGTTGTTTAAAAACATTAGAATCATAAATAATTAAACAAATTGACTAGAAGTAAAAAGGAAACAAAATAACGTTATAACTCGAAACGGTTTTTCATCGAAATTGGAATTACGTTACTTTACAATTAATAAATAAGAAAATGTTTTTAAATGAATAAAATTCATACCAAATTTTATTAAAAGGCTCTTTGAATATAAATAATAATAGATAAAGAAATCGGCGATAATGAGCCATTAGTCAAAAGATTAACAAAATAAACATTACAAAAATGCTTTTCTCTAATTTCGAAAATTACGACCACTTTCGTAAAAAAAAACAACAGAGAAATAAATATTGCGCTTAAATATAAAAAGGTTAGATTAATATATATATGTTTCATTAAAATAAACAGTGGTCACATGACTAACGTGAATCCCGTTGTATCTCGCCAATATAGATTTGGTTAAAATAACATCCATTTTTCTGATACCGCCTGTTTGATCAGCGAGAAAAGGTATAATTTTTTTCAAATTGTCATATATATTTATCTTTTATATATATAGTATGTATTCATCAATATTCAATTTCTTTCCCCCAACTCACACACATAAAAGAAATTAAATAAATGTTCCATGTCTGCCATATTTAACGAAAGATGTTTAAAAAAAAGTAAAAACTAACAATAGCCAAAGAGAAGACATTCTTCTTTCATGTGTCGTTTCTCTTCAGGGCGTCGTTGATCATGATTCTGTGCATTTCCCTGTGCCTTGTAGCTTTTAATAAGTTTTGTCTTTTTGTTATTTCTCTCAAACCTTGTTTTACTATCCATTTGCTCAAGCTTATCAAGTACTTTATGTGCTGCTTTCCTCTGTCCGTCTTTCCTTCAATCTGTCCTGTGAGTATCAGATTTTCAAAACTTTTTTCGTCCTTCCTCATTAAGTGCCGCAAATATCTCAACTGCTTCTTCCTGATGTTAAATGTAAGTTTCCTTTTTGTTTCTCCAAAATTTCGTTGTTGCTCACATATTCGGTCCATGGTATCTTAAGCATCTTTCTGTTGAACCGCATTCTGTTGCTTCAAGCCTCTTCTTCATCTTTGAGGAGATTGTCCAACATTCGCCTTTGTAAAGAAGGGCAGATATAACGCAATAGTTCAGTAGTCTTTTCTTTGTTTCCAACAAAATCTTTCTTTCTCATAATACTCTGCTAAGCTTTCGGAATGCAATTTTGGCCATTACGTTTTCCGTCCTCTGTTAGAACACTTCCCAGATATTTAAATTTATGTATTTGGTTTGATTTTAGTATCGCCGATTTATAATTTGCATTTTTGGCTCATCCTTTTGCTGATATCCATGCATTCTGTCTTCTTCCAGTTTATACTTAGTCTTTTCTTCTTGTTTTATTTTGTGTAAGATTGTGGCCACCAGTAATGAATCCATTTAATTCTCTCAGAATCACCTCACTGTAAAGGTTGACTAAGTCCGGTGAGAAGACACATCCTTGTTTTACACCCCTTTCTATTTTTGTAAATCTGCTGAACTCTTTTCTATCCATCTTTAGGCGGTTTACTGTCAGTATAGGTTCTTAAATTATTCTAATATCTTTCCCGAATATGTCAAAATGGCTGAGCCGGTCAAACAGATCTTTGTGGAATACTTTATCAAACACCTTTGCATAATCTATAAAACACAGGTGCATCTCCTTCTGCATTTGCGTTGCTCTTTCTGATAATATGCAGGAGGACAGATATCGCATAGCAGTCCAGTACTCTTTTCTTTGTTTCCAACGAAATTTTTCTGTCTCGTAATACTCAGCTTAGCTTTTGGAATGCAACTTTGGCCATCCCAATACGTCTTTCGATCCCAGTGTCACAAATTTAGCCTTTCTGTTAAAACACTTCCCAGATTTCTAAATTTCTGTAATTGTTTGATTTTAGTATCCCCGATTTGTAATTTGAATTTTTGGCTCATCTTTTTGCTGATAACCATGCATTCTGTCTTCTTCCAGTTTATACTTAGTCCTTTCTTCTCCTTTTCCCTCGCTACCTTCTGTAGTAGCGTTTATAGTTTCCTTTCTGTATCTGCTATCAACACTATCATTTGCGTATCTTATATTGTTAAGATTGTGGCCGCCAATAATGAATCATGGTCGGACTTCTAATTCTCTCGGAATTACCTCGGTAAATCCGGTGAGATGACCCATACTTGTATCACGTGCCTTTCAACTTTTTTTTTAATACCATCTGAACTCATTTTCTGTCCGTATGCAGGCAGTCTTTTTTATTGCAATTTGGGTGCTGCTTTAGGCTTCTTCAGTTTCCGTAGATTTATTCTTAGTTTACATATAACAGCGACGTGATCGCTTCCGCAGTCGGTACACTCGGTAGGTTTTGCAGTGTGCAACTGCATTCTTGAATCTATTCTTGATTGTTATTTAGTCGGTTTAGTTTTCCGTTTTTCTTTCTGGCTTTCTGCATGTCCCCATTCGACTTGGATGTTCTTGGAACCAAGTGTTGGCTATTATTCGCCGTGCACCATTGGACCCATTTTTATCTGCGTTCGTTGTGGGTCCCTAGTCCGAATCTCCCAGATATATCACCATCCCTCTCCCTGTCTTCTTTGGCATTCAGGTCTCCCATGATAATTATAATTTCTTGCCAATATCTTGGCGTTGTCTAGCATAGAATAGAAAGTTTCGATTTCGTCTTCCGTACTTTGTGTTGTCGGTACATACACAGTTATAATGGGTGTGGATAGGCTTTCCTTTCAGTTTAACGACAAATTTTTTTCCCAGATAACTGACTGTATACAGCGTCTTAAAACCTTAATCTTAATTCATAAAGACAAAGAGATTCTACAAAATACAAAGAGTACAACAAAACGCACAGCTACTGAACGAAATCTCAAACACCTCAATAATACGATAGACCTCAACCAGCAAGACAATATCACTAAACAACTCTGTAACGTAAAGGAAAGATTGTACTACCCAATGGTGAATGTAAATTCTTAAACGTGTCTAATGTCGAACTCATCGACAGCCAAATAGAATTCTTGGATATCGGCCCAAAGTGAAATCTCCAACCCCATTCAAAAAGATAACCAGGGACGAAATACTCCTCCAATCAACCCAACAACGGGGGAAAAAAGTAAATTAAGGTGCATTTAAACACACATTCTAAAAGCGGGAGGTTTCTTTTACATAGGAATAAAGTGTCGACACTTGAGTTTGAACATAAATCGCCATTGAGCAAAACGCAGGCGATCCCATTACTGAATTAAGTAGACCACGTGACCATAGAAGAAACGCATAAGTAGAAAGTATCGTGACATCTAGATTGAGCGTTATTTCTAGTCTATCCTCTATTACTATTTGGATCTGTAGTTCTACTCTATCCTCTATATTATACGGACCGCTATTCTCTACTCTATTCACTATACTATTTCTCTATTTGGATCATTATACGGATTACTGCTCGAGCGAGTATTATCGAGCAAGTACTGTTAGTGCGAGTGATATTCGAAGGCGTCTGACACCAGCATTGTTCAACGGTGTACTATAGTTGTATCTGCGATTACAAAGGCTCTACTACAGCGAGCATTACGAAAGTGACAACAAGTGTTTATTGACATGACAAACATTTAAAAAAATGTTTCCCACACAGCAAACACAATAATATCCTCACAAACTGTCATATAGGAAGAAAATGAATAACTACCCACACCGGGATTTGAGCGTGACACTCTGGATTTATAAGTATTTTCCGTCAGGTGTCTAAATAGTGCTGTCAAGCTACTGACTGGAGTTAATTATTGGCTGATTATTGAGTGGAACGATCCAGTCGAATTAGTATGAATTAGTTCGTCGATAATCTGGGTTTTGATTTAGGACGTTAATCCAAGCAGCGCTACTAACAAGGTATTCACTGATATAGTTAATTATCTTTGGTTGACTTTTACTTCTTTGTTCTTGTTAAGTATTTATTTGCGGTTGTAATTAAATACGGTTTTATTTTAACAGCGAAGTTTTAAGTTATACTTAATTATTAACGGCCGCCGTACATCACAAAACAAACTCAAATTAGCTGCAAGAGTTACTCAACAACCCCAATATCATCATCAGACGCGCTGATAAAACCAACAATTATATAGATTACGACCAAAAATTACAATCTATCCTAGGTGACACAGAAAATTCGCAAAATTAAATAAAATCCCACAGAATCACTAAAAGGTTACGTAAACAAACTGATTATAGCAAAAAACGCTGAGATCGGAAGCTGAAAAATCAATAAGATTGTCTGTGATTACCAACCAGGATATCTGTGCGGTAAAAGTAAAAATCCTTAAACCAGGTCTTCCTCTCCGACCTCTCATATATCTACACTAGTATACCAGCTATCAAAAACCCTCAATAACATAATTTCTCCATACACACCCAACAATTACAGAATCACACCAACAAACGAATTCTTGCATATCTTAAGAGCTACAAATTCCATGAGGAGAACACTAACTTCGCTCTAGTTGAAAATCTTTTTTACCAACGTTGAAGAAACTATTAACATAATTAGTTACTGCATCTACAAACACCCTTCGATCCCTCCTGTCAAAATTCGACCAGCACCTCACCGAAAACTTCTCCTCGCGTGTACCATGAGAGCCCCATTTTATAATCATAATGACAACACCTACATCCATGACTAATGGCGTCAGCATGAAAAACCGATTAGGTCTTGCTTTCTCTTACTGTTACTTGTCTCATATTGAAAACAAAGTGTTTAAAAAACTGGCAAACTACAGAACTACACACGGTACGTTGACGCCATTTTGTTTTGATAAAAAAAAAAGGACGAAATTATTAATCTAAAATCAACTTTAGAAAAAAATTCAACGCTAAAATTTACATACGAACTCATGGTTAATAACAAAATCCCATTCTTTGACGCCGATATAGAAGCAAAATCTAACGTATTTATCATCTACCCGTATAAAAAACCATCAGAAATAACTCTTGTCTTCTAAACTATGACAGGCAATACCCGTAAAAATAAATAAATTTGGCAAAATAGAGCATACTTAAATTCCTCTTCCCAAGGAATATTTCTGAGTGAACTCAAACAAATAAAA
>OZ038492.1:31962561-31985061 GCA_964036315.1 Acanthosepion esculentum | reverse complement strand
ACCCCGGACATCTTCAGAAGATGGCCCAGTGGATAAAAGCTTTGGTTGGATCCAGTGACTTGACCCAAAGAGTTGCTTATCTCAATACCCGGCTACTGCAGTGGTGAACAAATACTTAGAGTGTTGAGTTAAAGGAAGATGACTGAGGCATGGCACGTGCACCTAGAACAATCTACCTCGGTGGACGAAATAAAGGTTTCAGTTCGAAATTCAAATCTCCTGAAGAGGGCCCTGAGTGTACAACGACCGAAACGTCGTGAACATGACAATAAAGATGGGGACAACAATCCGAACAGTATAAATAATATAAATAGAACTTGTAGTTTCCTCAAAGATGAAGAAGAGACTCGAGGCGACAGAGACGTGGTTCTACAGAAGGATGCTAAGGATATCATGGACCGAGCGTATGAGAGGTTGTAAACAAGGACAAGGCTTACACCAGGAAGAGGCAGCTGAAGTTTCTGGGACACATAATGAGGAAGCGGGACCTGGGGTATCTGATACTCACGGGTCGAATAGAGGGAAAGAGAGACAAGGGAATACAACGCGTGGCATACCTGGCGGGCTTGAGCAAGTGGATGATAGAACGTGGTCTGGAGGAGGATGCAGAGGGAAGGAACTTGTTGAGAGTTGCAAGGGTTAAAGGGAGCCGGAGAGCCACGATCTCCTTTGTTATTATAAGACATGGCGCATAAAAAGAAAGAAAGTAGTTTTGAAAAGTCATATATTCTGTTCTAGGGAGAAAAATGTATAAGTAACAGACAGATGGATAAGAATGGTGTGTATTATTTGATATGGAGAACGCAATGAGGTCATCACTTCAGTAGATTGAATAATATCAGCCTTCTTCATGCGTCTCTCTAGAAGAGCGACGCATGAAGATGGCCGGTGGCTGGCATGTTGTCAGTATAACAAGCAATATTTTCATGCTGTGCTGAATAATAAATCATACAATGAGAATAAATCTTAATCTGAAAAATTCTGAGAAAAATCTGCATTCTCTTATTGAACTGTTGATGGATTGACTGATTTATGTAACGGCATATCGACACCTTTTGGGTCATCTAATGTCGAAAGTTAATAATTTTCTTGGGAGATTTAAAGTAATAAAAATATATGTTATTCTGCTTTCACAATTGTATACATGGTAGATGATACACAGCTTTTGTACGACGATTTTTTCCTTGGTGCCTCGACTACATGAATTTGGCATCTAGTTCCCATCCTTTTCCTGTTGAAATAGTTAAATGTAATCGCCACTTCTACACCAACAGTTACTGTTCACGCACTTCCCGACAGTGGAACTCCCTTCAGCTTACTTGCTTGCCTGATAACTAGAGTCTTCAAAAAACTAAATGTAGCGTCAACCGCCATCTTCTGCTGATTTGAACCCCGTTCATCTTTTATCCTTTTCTCAATCCCCCCTATACCCAGTCATTCCTCTCATTTTCACTCTCTGTAACCTCCTGCGTATTAGTGACACTCCCGCGTTGGGATGAAATGTTTAACATATACAGTAGTGTTCGATAAAAATGACTTACCTGATTTTTTTTACTTAAAAATTTTCGCCTATTGTTTTCGGGTCAAACTAATTTTTAATCTTACTAATATAAAGACCCCTTCCCGACCACCTAGTAAAAAAAAGTTTACTCACCCTAAGGTATTCTATTGATAATTATAATTTTGGATATAAATGAGAATTAGGGAAAAACTCTGGGGAACAAAAAGTGACTCACGTATTTCCTGCAACTAGTAATCAATAGAAACATAACCGAACAGATCTAAATAAAGAATAATAGAGGTATAATTTATTTATAATAGGTAATATAGTTCGAAATATTTAATAATCTATGGGTCCTCCTTTATTTTGAATATCCTTTTCAACCCTTTTTGGCATTGACTTAATTAGGTTCTGGCAAATCTCATCACGCATTGAATTCCATTCGGATATGAAATTCACAATCAAATCCTTTTTGTTGCTCAACTGCTTTCTCGACAGCCTGTACTTTATAATGCTCCATAAGTTTTCTATGGGGTTGATGTCAGGAGATTGGGGCGGCCATGTCATAAAACTCACCTGCTTCTCATCAAAGTATTCCTTCATCAATTTTGATTTGTGACAGGGAGCATTATCCTGCATAAAAATGAGCTTGGTGGGGTCGATTTGCACCATTTCAGCAGAAGGGAGCAGACAAGACTCTAAAATTCTCTTGCACTGCTCGCTCCTGAGGGCAGAACATTATACTGAACGGATGCTTGACAGTACTTACTGCTAAATTCAAAGAGCTTCCAAAGCTTCTTCTTCGGATTTTAGATCGCTTATCCTTTGAATTTAGCTCAACTTTCGTTTCATCGGAGAAGAGAACATTTAGTAAAAAAAATCAGGTGGGTCACTTTTATAGAACAGCACAGTATATATATATATATATATATATATATATATATATATATATATATATATATATATGTGTGTGTGTGTGTGTGTGTGTGTGTCTGTGTGTCTGTGTGGACATAATTATTAAAGGTGGTGATATGTGTTTTATTTTGTAGTTTTGTTGAAGTTACATTTTGGAATACAGTTTCATTTCTTTTAAGAAATTGTAGGATATTATGGATTAATGTCATGAAAGAGATTTTCATGTTGGTTTTTTGGTAGGTTGATTTTGTTAATCGACATATAAACACCTCTATGGGTTATTTATTTTATTTTATGGCTTCAACTACAGAAAAAATATATTAGTCATTTTGTTATAATATGTATTGTTTGGTAATTCCATTTTAAAAATGTGATGTCGATAATTTTATTATAAATATGTCTTGTTGGTATTTTTTTTATATACAAATCTATTACTGGTATTTTTACTACAAAAATGTTATTTTATACTTTCATAGTATTTTGTTTTTGTTTTGAGGTTTACTGTTTGCTCATAGCTGGGACCCTAACATAATTATTAAAGGTGGTGATGATACACAATTTTTGTATGACGATTTTTTTCCTTGGTGCTCCCACTACATGAATTTGGCTTCTAGTTCCCATCTTTTTCTTGTTGAAATAGTTAAATGTAACCGCCACTTCTACTCCAACAGCAATTAAGAGGTGGTTCCACGCTCCTCAGAATTTCCAATACGTGGCCTTGCTGCCGGATGTAGTTCATCGTCATACCCAGGACTAATTAATGAATTGTGAGAACCGGCGAAAATATTTTGCGGCAAAAGCCGCAAGTAGTGATTGAGACAATCAGAGAACGTTCGGATGATATAAATGCCAATGCTATGGAAGGCTCATCGTGACGAAAAGATAATTGTACAGCCCAACAATAGAATGAGATTCAATATCTGAGATCTAGACTAAGTTTTTGTCGACATCATCATCGACGAGTACAAATGTCTCATTCATTCTCACAGACTCCATCAGTCATTCCTGATTATCTCTTCGTCCTTCCCTAATGACTCTCCATGTTGACAACTCCCTGTATTTTACTTCTTTCTATCTATTTTTCTTTCTTTGTTTTTCTCTCTCTTTTTCTTTTTCTTCCTCTGTTTCTCCCTTTATTTCTTTTTCTTTATTTAATTTTTCTAACTTTCTGTTTTTCTTTCTCATTTTTCTTTCACTTTTCTTTTCGTTTTCTCTCTTTTTTATTTTTGTTCTTTTTCTTTCTTTCTTTCTTTCTTTCTTTCTTTCTTTCTTTCTTTCTTTCTTTCTTTCTTTGACTTTCACGCTTTCTATCTATCTTTCTTTCTTTCTTTCGTTATTTTTTCTCGGTCTTTGTTTCTTTCTCTCTCTCTTTCTTTCTTACTTTTTCACTCTATTTCTATTTTTCTTTATTTCCTGTCCTTTCTATCTTTCGTTATCTCTATTTCGTTTTCTCTTGCATTCTCGGTTTCTTTCTTTCTTTCTTTTTTTCTTTCTTTCTTTCTTCGTTTCTCTTTCCCCCTAGTTTTCCTTCTCTCTCTATCTTTCTCTTCTCTATCTATTTTTCCTTCACTCTCTACCTTACTCTTCACTCTATTTCTTTCTCTTCACTCTATCTTTCTCTTCACTCTCTATCTTTTCCTTCTCCCTCTATCTTTTTCCTTTCCCTTTTCTCTTTTCCCAGAGTGCGTTGTAATTTTCAAAGCTCGGCTAAAAATGAAATTTTAATGTTTCGTTATTTGATCACATTTTTGGAGAATGAAACATGCGAGAAATTGCCAATATCCCTCCCTATGTTTGTGGGTGTGTGTAGGCGTTGCTAATTGCTAATTAGGGCTTAAAATGCTTCTGAAAGAAAAAAAAAACAATGAAATGACTGCTACACATAGACAGATTTAATGTAATTATCCAAAGCCTTTTTTTTGAAAATCTTTACTTTATAAATCATTTCGCCCAAGCAAGGCAATAAAGCCTCTAAGATGCAAGAGGTTACTGAGTGTGAAAAAGTATGAGGAAAAGAAAAAGAAACTCAGCAGAGAGACAAATAAAAGAATAGGAATTAAGAAGACAGTATAGAATGATTGATATGGACACTTTGACGTGATTAGTTGTTGTTCATGATGACGGTAGTCTTTGAGTATAGAATCCAGAGGTTGGCAGTGAATATTTCGAAGACAGTAGGGAAGCGTAGTTCATGTTAGCAGTGGATATCCCGATAAAGTAGCAGAGCGGAGTTCAGTAGTTTTTCCTTCTGTTCATTCGCTCGACGGGCTGACATTGGACATTCGGAGAGAGTAATCAAAATGGCCGCCTTTATACAAGAAGGATTGAATATTTTACGTCTCCTGATTGGTTAACCGTCTATTAGGGAACTATAAAGTGAGTCAAGTCATTTGGGTTGGCTCACTAGTACATAAGTACACAAATAAAATCTAACATTAGTAATTGCTAGCAAACTTGGATCAGTTACGACTGAATAATAAGATCGATTCTCACTGACTGTCCTATACTTTCAGCTTAGTAATCGACTATAAGGATTGACATTGCATTTAAACTTCTGAAGATCAAAGTTAACCGGAAAGCAAGAAACCGGAACAGAGCTTGTGATGTAATGGAATAACCAGTCACCCCCATGAACGATTACACTATAGGTAGTAAGTACCTATAAAGTCCACTGTCTACAAGAGACTCATATATTAATAAATATATATATTATCCCACAACGCAATCTTCAGGTGTTTAGTATAGACCGACAATTACGTAATTTATATTTTAATAAAATAAATTTGGTTATCGCAGTGTTGGCGGAGTTATATATACTGGGATTATAGTTTTTTTAATTTTAAAAATATTTGCCAATTAAAATAAATGGGATTTGAATATGTATGTAAGAAAAAATATTTTTGTGTTGTGAATATTCATTTTTTAATTAGATGGAGATCACTTGTTCCAATTTAAAAAAAAGAAAAAAGAAAATCAAAGATAAAAAATAAACCGTAATTTACATTTAAAAATAACCTGGATCAACGTATCTAAACAGATATTTATTTTATACCTGCATGCAATCAACAATTCATTTCCCTTGTTTAATAAGCTCAGGTTATTTAAGTGTTTAAAGATAACCAGTTTTTCAGCAAGACATAAGTTACAATTATTCCTTTTCCGTTATGAGATTTGGCTCTTGCTATAATATTCCAGTTAATAGAAGGAGAACTATCAGTATACATTCATTGCCAGAAATATTTAGAGAAAGCAGTGCTGTTTCTGTATATTATATTACCTAAAGTCATTCGATGATGGTAGAAACGAAATTTCCAAGGATTTTCAATAGAACCAAAATAAAATTTAATATCGTTACCGGAATTTATGCTCGCTCGGTAAACAGTATTATCGGTCATACATTAACCGTTTAGGGTATATATCATATTTTTCCGGCAGTTGCATTTATTTTTAGAAAAAAAATTACGTTGTCTTTGTTGGAAATATATTTGTTTAATATAATATTCCTATGTTGGGAAAATCAAAGATAAAAAATAAACCGTAATTTACATTTAAAAATAACCTGGATCAACGTATCTAAACAGATATTTATTTTTATACCTGCATGTAATCATCAATTCATTTCCCTTGTTTAATAAGCTCAGGTTATTTAAGTGTTTAAAGATAACCAGTTTTTCAGCAAGACATAAGTTACAATTATACCTTTATTTATTGGTGGTACTAACACAACTATAGCTGATTTTGTCATTATTTTTGTTAAAAATCTTTTTTTTAGTGTTGGTGAATGGTTGAAGTGCTTATGAATTAAATTTAAGAACATTCTTCTAATCTTAGTTTGGACATTACGGTTAAAAGGTGGATTAAAATATATGATGCTGCGCTTACGGTCTTCCTATTTATTTTTACCTCCTTTATTTGTTTTTCTCCTAAATACTTTAAATTTACTTCTGTACTTCTAAAGCCTTTATATATTTAATCATATTCTTATAAAATATTTCCTGACTTGGACTGATTTATGGAAATTATTTAGAATTTTGTGTTGTTGTTTTGATTCTTTACTGATGTATCTGTGATCATACAGATCTTTTGTACATGGTTTATAGTAACGATTATTCCGGTCTAAGGTGTCATCAATAAAGTTGATCACTTTCGCATTGGTGGTGGTAGTGATATTTAGTTCGTCCTCTTTAAAAAAAATTATCATTTCCTTTCTCAGTCTCGTCCTGGGTAAGTCGTTAAACTACACCCGCGTCCTTGGTAAGACGATACGTCCAGCAGCAAGAGTAGGTTTTGAGGAACGTGGAACCACCTCTTAATTGCTGGTGTTCCCAAGTCCACCCTAACCCGGGGTAGTAGCACCTGTTAGGATCCCAGCTATGGGCAAATAGTTAACTATTACCAGCAATACTTCTTTTGAAAAACAATATTACCAGCAATATATTTTTGAAGGAAAAATATTACCAGAATCAGATTTTTGACAAAACAAAATATTACCAGCAATAAAAGAATTTGTCGGTATTAAATAACCCATTGAGGTTGATATGCCGTAAAACAAAATAAACCAAGCCAAACCTTTCTCAATCGGTCTAAATTTCGTATATTAGTTTTACGGGGGAGAATTACACGTCATCTCTAGATTTCCGTGTCCTTGGTGTCGAAAATAAATCTAAGTCACCATAATAATAGAATTCCAACAGTTTTGCATGCTCCCGCCGAATCATACGCTTCATTTGTCGTTCGTGTTACGTCCTTTGGTGGACTTTATTAAGACAAATATAAGGCCGTCCTGGGTATGACGATAAACTAAATCCGCGTTCTGTATAAAACGATAAACTACGTCCAACAGCAAGGCCTCTGATCAGGAGGTTTTGAGGAGCATGGAAAACTACCTCTTAATTGCTGGTGTTTCCAGGTCCGCCTTGACTCGGGGCGGTAGCACCTGTTAGGGTCCTAGCTATGGGCAAATAGTTAACCAAGAAACTGGAGTAAAAACCCTATGAAAGTGTAAAAATAGGTCTTAATACCAGAAATTTTTTGTCAAAAAATATTATCAGCAATAAATTTTTGAAGAAAAAAACTATTACCAGCAATATATTTTTGAAAGAAAAAATATTACCAACAATACGTTTTTGAAAAAAAAAAGCATTACCAGCAATATATTTTTGGAAAAAAATATTACCAGCAATACTTTTTTAAAAAAAATTATTCTCAGCAATATATTTTTGAAGGAAAACATTATTACCAGAAATGGATTTTTGACAAAATATTACCAGCAATAAAAATTTTGTCGGCATTAAATAACCCATTGAGGCTGATATGCTACAAAACAAAACAAAACAAACGAGTATGAGAATTTTACTTGCAAGAAGTATTTATAAATAAAAAATAAAATAAAAATGTGAGTTTTTCAAAATTTTAAATTTAAGAGACGCTCATAAATATTCATTAGGTTAACTAAAAAGTCGAGGTTAATTATGGAGGATGCTAAGTGATGTAATTTAATGTCTAATAAACGAAAGTGATTAAATGATGTTGAATTTTTATCCAATTAATATTTAAATTATTTTTAGTTTGGTACAAATTTATGTATTACATATATTTTAAATAACAGACGGTTATGTATTTAACCTTTTTCTTTTAATTTAAAAAAAAATATAGCTATGTATATTGGCTTAGGGAAGTAATAATTATATCAGGAATAGAGATATTTTGGAAAAAAATCTGGGGTGCAGGTTTATGTTTTGATAAGATTCGATAGCGACACTCTCGACAATTTTCTGTCGAAGTTATTTTCTCGCTCAATAAAAGTGGCATTCTTTAGATAATTTTTTTTTATTTTTCTTTGTAAGTACCGTACGGCATATAAGACGCGCGGATGCATAAGACGCACCCCAATTTCAGCAGGGCAAGTCAAGAAAAAAATGAGTAAAATTAATGAAATTATTATTAAATGGTACAAGCTAGGCTATATTTATGAGCTATTATTTTGGTGAAATTAAACGAAAAATAATAAGAAAAAGAACACGGGTCTATAAAACAAAATAAAAGTCAAGCAAGTATTACAATTGAGCAAAACAGTAAAGTTACCATTAAAATTTTTATTCATCTTCAAATCCATAAAATTTGTCGTCTTCCCTATCAAAACTCTGATACTTATTTTCAATACTACTATCATCGTCGTTAAATAATGCATCATCTTCCGTTCCATTGA
The DNA here is from genome assembly GCA_964036315.1 of Acanthosepion esculentum. NCBI lineage: Eukaryota > Metazoa > Mollusca > Cephalopoda > Sepiida > Sepiidae > Acanthosepion > Acanthosepion esculentum. The sequence goes on along the minus strand of OZ038492.1, from coordinate 31,976,437 downwards.
GAGCATTGCTAATGCCACACTTTTTAAAAGATTTCACAATTTCTGGTTTAATATTATCCCAAGCTTGCTTCAACCATTCGCAGACTTGCGCAATGCCGGGTCTTTTTTTTATTCATCCTGTAAGTGTAAGGTCGTCATCAGGCTAAACCAGCCACGTGTTCTATTTTGCTCCTTCATGTTTATGTCTAAGCGAATAGGAGTTGCCAGGTAGCTAATTTCGGCCGACTATAGCGAATTTTAAACCTACATATAGCATATAAGACGCAGGGAAATTTTAAAATAATTTTTTAGTAAAAAAAGTGCGTCTTATATGCCGTGAAATACGGTACTTGGTACAAATTAAATGCCTACATAATAAAGTTCATCAGAGGATGAAACACGTCGGCTAAGATAAGTCTTTCTTTTGTCTTTATTCATATGATCTTTTACAGATATATTTTTAGTCATATCTGAAATTTTAACACGCACACACAGGAACACAGGTGCACACACACACACACATGGAATTTGAAAAGATTGAGCAGTCTGTTTAATTTTTATTTTATTCTGCATTTTTATGGTCTTAACTGATATGTCTCAAAATCACTCTACCTGCAAATGACTTAATTCACATCTGTTCTTATGCATTGAAATTTTGGACAGCATCATATAGACACATAGCATCATTATCGTTACCCCCTCAAATAGCATCATTATTATCATTCCCTCCCCCACTGTACGAGCCTATTTGTCTATATTTCTGAGATGAGGTATCATGTACATTATTTATATTATTCGGACTATTGTCCTCATTTTTGTCGCCATATTTATTACAACGTTTCGGTCGTTGTACACTCCGGCCTTCTTCAGGTGGTTGGAATGTCGAACTGCACCCTTTATTTCGCTCACTGGGGTAGACTGTTCTAGTACCACGTGCCATGTTTCCTCAAGGACTCATGGCACAGTGGATAAAGGCGTTGGTTAGATCCAGTAACAGGATCCAAAGAGTGTGAGTTCAATACCCGGTTAAGGCAGTGGAGAACTTTCAGAGGGGAAATTAATAGGAGATAACTGATAACTGACATCCATTATACATGGCACGTGGAACTAGAACAGTCTACCCGAGTGAGCGTGCAGTTCGACATTCCACCTACCTGAAGAAGGCCGGAGCGTACAACGGCAGAAACGTTGTAATAACCTTTCGAAAAATCCCTACAATAACGACTGATATTTTACTCTTTCAAAAAATCCTCTATTTCCTATTTATTTTTATGATTTTCTGATTTTCTCCCTTATGGAGTTTATTATCCACTTAGGCATCTATTCAACCGTCCTTTTGCTTCTTCTGTTATCCTTACTGCTTGCGATCTAACTCATCCATCTTCCATTTTTGTCGCTTAATCTTATTTTTCATCTCCTTCATCTTGGTTCATTGTTCAATTAATGGTTGGTTGGCTGATCTTGTTTAGTGGCATATTTATGGGTAATGTAGTGTCGAAATTGACCTATTTTGAATACAATTTTATCGATTCACCTAAATATATTTCGAGTGCAAGTGGATGTATTGTTGGTCATTTTGCTATAGATATGTATTGTAGATAATTATGTTATAAATAGGTTTTATTTTTACTATGAATAAGTATTGTTCGTATTTTTTTTATATAAAGATGTTTATATTATTACTAAGAGGGCAAACGAAAGCATTTTTAATTAATTCTTACATTTTTTTAATACTTTCTAGCACGTTAGGAATTTTGCTTAAAAATCTTGTTTTTTTTTTACGCCAGTGGTCACATAACATTGAGCATAAGTTTCTTACCCCTTTTTGCAGTTGAAAAACACATTGATTTGAAAATTCTTGCAAAAATCAAATACTTGTCGGATTTTAGTGAAGCTTTCAGAACTTATTAAAAAATGAATGATATTATTTTTAAAATGTTTTTTTTTAGAAAGTCATGTTAATTTATTTTTTTAAAAATCTGTCATTATTATGAAAACTCGAAAATCTGACTTCAGTATAATATTGTGATTATAGTAGTTAAAAGCAGTAGACTTTTAAGAATATAAATCATCAATTTTTTAGTAAATTTCGAACTGATGTTACGCAGAATTCAGCTCTGAATTGTAAAATACAAAACCCAATAAAACTAAGACATTATTTAAATAAAAAAAACCTTTTAGTAGCTTTTATGAATAATATATATTAAGAACAGTATTGTCTGAAGCCAAAATATTTTTCCGACGAAAGCTAAATTTTTCCAAGAATTTCTTTTTTGTCCAATTATAAATACAAAGTGTGATAAATTTGTTAAATATTTTAAAAGTATGTGTGAATCTGTGTGTTTTTGGAAATGCTGTTTATATATTTTTACAGACCATAAATTTGAAGGCTTTCTACAATCTGTGAGACGATAGTATTTTTAAAATATTTTTAATATGAAAAAATGTATTGAAAACATTTTCTCTAAAACTATGGATGCACAGTACAGAAATAATAAGTCATGTGTTTTAAGAGAAAGGCCTTAAGAAATTGCTTTGCTTTCCTTCTGTCTAGCACGTATCAAATTCTCTGACTGACCATCATTTTCTCACTTCCAAATTTTTTATTTTCTTTTTCACATCCTATTTCATTAAATATTTTAATTTAATTTTTTAATTATAATTAATTCATTGTTTTTTCAGTGAGAGATGTACTGCAATTATTAATTATTTTGTTTTTTAGATCCAATTTTAGGGACGGAAAGAGTGCAGTCTCTGGATATATTTTCGTCAAAAAAGAACATAAAAAATAAAATATTACACTTTTGAAAGTATTTAATTTTTAAAAATTACTTTATAGCTAAATAAGCTGGTTCACTTAAAATTCGAAAACACTGCCCCTTTTGTCCTTCCATCCGATGAATTACACTGACGTTAGTCGTCGATACATTGACGTAAGCGTCAATTCACAACTCCAAAACTAATCATCACGATTAGAAACGTTTAACTTATTTTCAACTAAATCTTTTTCTAAAAAATTAAGTAATGTTTGTCTCTAATTACATTAAGTTCACGTTATTTTTTAAAATTTTTCCTAAAATAACTATATTTGAATTTTACAAGATTTTTAAACAGAGAATCTCACTTTTGTTTACAAAGTTGTTAAAAATGGCTGACATGATCGATTTTATGTAAATTTTGACTAAAAAACAAAAACAAAATTTTTAACTAAATTTTGGACATGCTAGGAAGGATTAAAATGTTTAAAATAATCAGAACTACTTTGGTCTTTCCTCTTAATAATAACATAAACATTTAGATGATGAAAATTTTTTTTATCAAGTTTGGGGCCTTTTTTCGTCAGGGTCTGCTCTTTTTATTGAAGTGTCGAAACACCCTAATAAAATCTTTATGACGCTGTTCATATCTATCTATCTATCTATCTATCTATCTATCTATCTATCTATCTATATGACGCTGTTCATATCTATCTATCTATCTATCTATCTATCTATCTATCTATCTATCTATCTCACTTAATTATCAGTTGACCTCTCTGTGTCAGTCTCTTAGTTATCAATTGATTTCTCTGCCACGTACTCATCATCATCAGTCGATCTCTCTCTCTCTCTCTCTCTCTGTCTATTACGGTCTCTTCATTGTCAATTGATTTCTCTGCCTATCTATATTGGCTGAACTTTACAGCTGTCAATGATGTGGCTACAAATATGCGTGGGATTTTGTTGAAGAGTTCTCAGCCTTATCTATTAGATAAATTAATATTCCAATGGCCAGACATCAACATAGTAATTTTCAGGTAATTGGTGAGGTCTAGAGTTTTTGAAAAAAAAACGTTTCCTCGTACATTCATAATAAAATCGATATTCAGCAAAAAATAATTTACCACGGAGAAAATTAAACGGTGGCACAGTTCCAGTAAATGTCACGGACAAAGAAAGTTTTATAAGTTTCTTTCTTTATTCAGTATTCAGGAATATTACTTTTAGAAAATTCTGTCATTTTAAAATGTAATTCTAAAAGATGTTTGAAGATAATATATAGGAATAAAGTGTCGCTGACGACACTTGAGTTTGAACGTAGATCGCAAGTAAACAAACACGGGCGATCCCATTGTTGATTTTCGTGGGCCACGTGACTGTGGAGGAAACGCGTATATGTAGGGAATAGCTGACGAATAACAATCTCCAATTCTAGTCTATCCTCTATTACTATTCTGATCACTATTTCTAGTCTATCCTCTATACTATACGGATCGCTATTTCTATTCTATCCTCTGTTACTATACGGATCACTATTTCTAGTCTATCCTCTATACTATACGGATCGCTATTTCTAGTCTATCCTCTATACTATACGGATCTCTATTTCTAGTCTATCCTCTATACTATACGGATCTCTATTTCTAGTCTATCCTCTATACTATACGGATCGCTATTTCTAGTCTATCCTCTATACTATACGGATCTCTATTTCTAGTCTATCCTCTATACTATACGGATCGCTATTTCTCATCTATTACTATACGGATTGCTATTCTCTACAATATTCACTATTTTCGGATCACTATACGGATTACTATTCGAGCGAGTATTATAGAGAAAATACTATTAGTGCGAGTGTTATTCGAAGGCGTCTGACACCAGTATTGTTCAACGGCGTTACTATAGTTGTATCTGCGATTACAAAGTCTCTACTACAACGAGAAGTATAAAAGTGACAACGAGTGTTCGTTGACATCACAAAAGTGTCAAACAAGTATTCGTTGACATCACAAAATAATAGAAGTAGTTTATATAAAATTGTATAGAACTATATTCAAAATTATTTGTTTTGTGCTATTTGCTAAGGTGCTTTGTATAGAAATGGTAGTAATTCCATTTTTCATCTCTTCAGAATATTTCCAGTACTTTGCGACTAGTTTCAAAGCAACTAATTTTGAATGTAGTTTTATACTCTTTTATATAAAGTGCTTCCGTTATCCAGAAATAAACTTAGTCCGATGAAATTCTAAAGGACGAAATAGCAAAGGGGAAAAAAAAAGATGAAAATGTAACAGAAAATATATTTACCCTCACGTATTATTTGATCGATTTTCATATGAAACGATGGCAAATATAGGAAGGAAGGAAGAAGAAAAAAAAGAAAGGAAAAGAAAGACAGAAATAAGGAAAAAAGAAAGACAAGAAAGAAAAAAGAGAGGAAGAGAGAAAAAGAAAGAAAGAAGAAATAAAGGAAAAATGAAGTAAGGAAGGAAAAAAGGAAAGAAAGAGAAAGAAAACAAAGAAAGTAAGAAAGAAAGAAAGAAAGAAAGAAAGAAAGAAAAAAAGAAAGAAAGAAAGATAGAAAGAAAGAAATGAAAAAGAAAAATAGAGGTCTATGAAAACGTAACAAAAACATCTTCGGTGAAAACATGCTTTTTTTTCTGCGAACAAGAATCGAACACCTAGTGAAGAACAAACTTACGAATAAATACCAAACAGACTAAGCGTCTCTCTATGACAAACGCGCAAAGGTAGTCAGTGTAGCTATTTACCAAAATTCGCTTAGTCAAGCACAGCGTTATATTGGTTTGAACTCTTTTACATAATCGAATTAGTCTCCAACATGATCTTGTCGACCATGGCGCTAGGGTAGGCAACTTAGTGGTAACGAATATGCAACCATCTCTAAACGAGAATTGACTTCTTCTTTAAATAAAAATCCTTGCATTGGTACTCTCTGCATTGTCATTAGCTATCGAGGTTGTCTCATGTGCAGGATTGGACAGATTACTCTAAAGTACCACTGACTGTTTCACGACTTATAGACTCCAAGCCAAATGTTTTATACTAATTTGATAGTTTGAAAATGAGCCATAAATGTCTCCTCTTAGCTATTGTAGAATCCCATCGGACTGATTTACGTTCTAGATTCCTAGCTGTTAGCACATAAATGAAACTTTTAACGGAAATCAACCAAGGTGTATCGGTTTTTGCGACTGGCTTTCTCATTCGAAATAAGTGGAAGATACACACGAAAAAATTCTTGATACACGGGAATATTCTAATATTATCTAGGTTCAATTGTCTTCATAATATATATATATATATATATATATATATATATATATATATATATATTTTAAGACATTTTTATGTTTATACATTCTTTTAATAGATACAAATATTTAAGTAAATGCTCTGTTTATAATAAAGAGTATTAACAACATTTACCGGCCTGAATGTCCGAGAAATTGTCATAGAAAATATTCGTTCTCCGACAAGAATCGAAACTGTATCCTATACAGAACCGTGACATAGCCTGACGTGCCTTAACCGCTTCGGCCACAGAGGTGCGTTTGGTTAGCAAGGTCGAATTTACTGCCTTTAAACTTCAATCTTCCATGAATCTCTCACGTACATTTATATCTGCTCAAAGCGAATCCAATTGTACACAAATGACGTCACACATTATGAAATGGACAAAGTACGACAATTATTTTAAGCCATTTTAATTTGTATCTATAAAAAGAATGTATAAACATAAAAATGTCTTAAAATAATTGTCGGACTTTGTCCATTTCATAATATATATATATATATATATATATATATATATATATATATATATATGTATATGTGTGTGTGTGTGTGTGTGTGTGTGTGTGTATGCGTGCGTGTGTGCGTGTCTGTGTGTGATGTAAAATATTTAGGAATGGGATGAAAAAATCCGCTTTTACTACCCGACAATATCTAATTGGCAGAAACCGTGGTAGAAGAATGGTTGACTTTCTAAATATTTTGTTTTAAATTGCTCTGCATTTTCTTTTTTTTAAAATTAAAATCAACGTTTGTATAATTTGCGGGCTTCCAAATTTAAGGAGACACGACGCGTCCATTCGAAGTTTCCAGATATTAAATAAATCCAAGCCTATTTTAAAAACAATAAATATTGTTATATATATATAGATATATATATATATAATGGTATAAAAATTGTTGATTGCCAATGTGGGATTCAGATAATAACATATATTCGTAAATGTGTGTGTGTGGGGGGGGGGTGCGTGTTCTTCCAATCCATATTTGATCTATATTTGATATACATACGTACATTATATATATATATATATATATATATATATATATATATATATATATATATTATGCAGTGTTACATTACAACATTATCATGTGCATGTTCTATTGTAACACTGCATAATAAATAAATATTTATTAGTCTACTTTTGTAATAAGCCCTGTTTTAAATTAATGTTTTTAACCTATAAATCTTAATCTTCGTTCTTTTACATTTGGACGCACACACACACACACACACACATATATATATATATATATACAAACATATATATATATAAAATAACATATGTGTGCGTGTTTGTATATGTATATATGATGTTGGTATATATATATATATATGTGTTTGTATATATATATGTGTGTTTGTATATATATATATGTGTGTGTGTTTGTTTGTGTGTGTTTGTATATATATATATATATATATATATATATATATATATATATATATATATGAAGAAATATAATTTTAAGGTGTGCTATATTTTTGGGATAAAGTGCTCAATATCAGAGATAGAGCGTATGTAAATATAAATATAAAAGTGAACATTGAAGTCAACAAGGCTGATTGTTGAATTCATTGTCACATATATATATATATATATATATATATATATATATATATATATGTATATTCTGATAACCAGGCCCGCTGTTATATTTTTCGGTTCGATCTACTTCATAAAATCTGACGCTTTATGGCACTGACCCGTTGAAACAAAGGTTCCTGTACAATCCCCGAATTTAAGCAACGTCGACCTTGGTCAGTGTTTAGATAGCTGACTATGTATGCTGTAAGTCTGGATGTGTTAGTGAGGTAGTGGAAATCGGTGAGCCGAGTTCTGGTTTCAGTCGGTTTCGTTATATTCACTTCGGAAAGGTATGAATCCATCTCGTTTTTTTCCGACCCCCAGCTATGGGTTAATTAGTAGAACTTTTATCAATAAAAATTAATTTTTATACCCAAATAAAATTCTTACAATCTAAAAAAAATTTTCTGGCTTAAAATAACCGCAAATGGTTGATAAGCCCTAAGAAAAGTAATAAAGAAAATCAGAAGAAATCTTTATAAAATATTTTTTGAGGGAAGATTTAAAATCACTTATTGCTAATAACTGTTAATTTTTTTAAATGGGACGTACGTGACTTCAGTACTATACAGAACTTAAATAAAAAGTAAAAATTATAAAATTATAAATCTATATCTATAAAACGGATTATGTCTGCGTGTGTGCTTAAGTGTCTTAGTGTGTGTGTGTGTGCTCGTGTGTACGCGTGTGTGTGCTATTTACGCATGTCCACGTTTCTTGACCGATTTCGATGAAATTTCACACACTTGTTGCAAATTTAGCAACTTTGGTCAAGACCAACTTTTCAATTTCCAGGGCCCCCAGCAGGCTTGGCATAAAAATTGATGAAACTGAAGATGGGTACGACTTTTTACAAAAACCAAGGCACAGTTACACGCGAACAAAATTTTTACTGGATGCAAAACATAGTTCATGTTACGAGGTTTATGTAGCGCTTGATAGTTTTCCTGTGACATTGGCTTCACACAAAAATTGCAAAAAACTGAAAATAAATCGGGTTTTTCGTACTACGTAAATAAAATCTTGAATAGCTTCCTCATTTTTTGTCCGATTTTCTACAAACTTGTTGCAAAAAAAATTGCCATCTTACAAGAAATAAGATAATGTAATTTTAATCTTGCTTGTTTCCTCTCGTATAACGAAAAAAAAACAAAAAAAAACACGAAGAACTGTACAAAAAGTCCGTTTTCGGCCATAACTCCCTGGTTGTTCATCCGATGCTGTCTAAATTTGCCATATAAATTACATATGACACACAAATTGTCTTGCGTGAATGTTTGGTTTATATTATTTCAGTTAAGTGGACGAAGTCTGCAACAAACTAGGTCAAAAATTGGCTTTTGCAATTTAGCCAATAATTTCTTCATATGATTCCATCCTAAATTGGCATTCGAACAACCTTTGATGTAACGATTGTTTGATTTATTAAAGCGTTAAAAGGGAGAAAATTCCCGAAGAACCTGTTTTTATTTGATTATTAGATTTGTGAACAAGGCTATACTATTTGAAAATTATTACGGTCATAGGAAATTTAGTGAATATCTAAAACATTGAAACAATTTAAACCCGCGCAACGACCACACAAGAAACTCTTATCGATGGAATTCCTTTATTAAGTACAATCAAACATTGCGAAGAACATACCATAAGAAAGATGGGGAGGAGTAGCTCAGTATAACAAAGCATGCTGCATGCAAGCGGGGATGCAAGACATTTCTAGACAGGGGTTGTGGGTATAAAGGGGATGCGGTTATACAATTGCAGCTATGTACACACGGACAACGCCGGGTAACTTGGATAGTATAAAATATACAAATTATTTCACTTACTTATGTTTTCTCCAGTATATGATCGGAGATCCATTTACAGTCTTTGGGGTTGCCAGCGTTGATCGCTTGGGCCTTGAAGGATTTTCCGTTAACAACTAGCTACAGGGATACGGTAAGAAGGATTTGATAACTGGGTAGACTCTTCTCGGGAGTTTGTTGGATTGAAAAAGACTAATTTTTTGCTGTTTCCTCAATGTTCCTCAGATAAAGTCTGTTATACTAAAAAAAGAAATATCAATTTTCACTGAATGCAAACCGATATTATAATAGTCGAGGAAGAATCGGCACAATGTTATAAAATGCGTGTATGTATTAATAGATTTTTGTGGCATTTGATTAAAAAAGAAGAGGGAAAGAAACAGCAAAGAGAGAGAAGAAAAGATCGGTTGATAAAAATGGGATGAATGGACCAGGGTGAAAAAAAACACCGGTTCTAGCCGGTCACCGTCGGAGATTGAAGCAAACAAGTAAGCTACTGGCCTTTGCGTCGTCCATGCGACAATATCAGATGATGAGAGATGAAATAAGACTAATTTGATATACGCGCCCCTTATCCGATCACTGTACTCCCGTCTTGGCAAATGTTCAACGATATATTCAGTTCCCTTTTTTAAAGCGGGATAAAAAAATATTTACAAGAAAATTCAGTAAAATCCAAATAAACAGAAAGACGTCGTAGACATTTCCCAAGTGATAAAATTAACATAGATATAATATCAAATGTCTTTTAATGAAGATACAAGTAATATATAAATATATATATATATATATATATACATATATGGATGAACCGATGTTCTTTGCAGTAAATGCAATTCTTATATATAAGAAAGATGAAGAAATATAGTTTTAAGTTGTGCTATATTTATGGGATAAAGTGCTCAATATCAGCGATAGAGCGTATGTAAATATAAATATAAAAGTGAACATTGAAGTCAACACTCAGAGGCGACAGGCTGTTTCATGCTGGACGCAATCGCCAGGCGGCCTGACGATTACGTCCAGCATGAAACAGCATGTCACCTCTGAGTGTTGACTTCAATGTTCACTTTTATATATATATATATATATATGTGCATATATATATATATATATATAATATATATATATATATATATATATATATATATATATATATATATATATGTGTGTGTGTGTGTGTGTGTGTTTAATAAAAGAAAGAACAGTAAGATATATAATCTGGTGTTCTTATTAATATTTTTATTTTTAAAAACAGTGCTCAATGCATATTTACAGAGCATAAATATTAACTTATAAGAAATCAATATAACACCGACAGTAAAATGGAAACTAATAAAAAAGCTAGAATATGTAGGTCATTGAATAACCCATGTCCTTTGTTCATACATGAGAAACTATATATTACTAGGTTTATAAAAAATAAAAAATTATACAATCAAAGAAATGAAATAACTATTCTTTGCTGACATTGTCAAAATTTTTCCTTAAGTAATGTTTAATAAAAACATGAGCTGGTATAGATAGATAGAAAGATAGATATGAACAGACAGATAGATAGTCTGAACTCTTATTCTTTTATCTTCTATTTTTCCAATATTGCCTTAATAATAACAACAAAGATGAGGACAATAGTCTGCATGTAAATAAGCATAACTCTTCATCCCCAATACTCAGAGAGAAAATGTTGCTGACAAGTTCACGATTCAAATCCAGTAGTGAATAAAAATAAATACATGAAAATGAAAATTATTTCTATTATTTTCATCTTTATTGCCATATTCACGACGCTTTGGTCGTTGTACGCTCCAGACTTATTCAGGTGATTGGAATTTCGAACTGAATCCTTTATTTCGTCCACCGGGGCCGATTTTTTTCTAGTTCTACGTGCCATGGCCCTTCCGCATGTCTTAGTTATCTCCCTTTGACCCAACTCTCTACGTTTTTGATCACCACTGGTATTGAGCTCACAAGTCTTTGGGTCAATTCACTGGATCCAACCAACGCTTTTATCCACTGGGCCAACACATGAAGAAGGCCGGAGAATATACTGGCCAAAATGTCATGAATATGTCAATAAAGATGAGGACACACAGCCCGAACAATGTAAATAATGTAAATAATTACAATACCTCATCTTAGAAATATAGATAAAAATAAAAATGTCTAACATTCGTTCATTTGGATAGATTTTGGGAAATTTATTTTAACCGAGGACTTTTCAGCATTCCTTATATAAATATAGATACGTAGGTAGGTAGGTAGGTAGGTAGGTAGGTAGGTAGTTAGGTAGGTAGGTAGTTAGGTAGGTAGGTAGGTGGATGGAGCGGGAAAAGGAACGCGACAATACGGAAGAAAGAAGAAATGTAGCAATATAAACACAAAGACATCTGCGTCTGTCAAGACAAAGTTCAAATAATTGGTTGCTAAAAGTTTTCTATGGTCATTTTGCTTCCCAAGGCAACGTAACTCGCACACACAAAATATCCGATTTTCTCTCTGTCCGACTTTTCTTTACTATTTTCCTGGTATTATTTTGGTTTTCCAATTCCTTGAAACATCTGAGACTCCCAGACAATCGGTCCTTTGGTACCAAGGAGACGAAAATTTCTTAAAGTTTACTCATATTATTGTTGCAGGTGTTCTCATTTGTACCAATCCTCATCCTACCAACAATTAATAACTTTCTTAGATGAAACTATATTTCCGAGTTGTAGCTGAAAAGTTCTCGGCTGCATCTTTAAAAATAAATCTGGTGCATTTTTTTTTTTAATGTGGGAAGCACATATGCGTACATATGAACTAAGGACAACAGTAAAAGTCCTCAGTAAAAGTTTTGGATTGAAAAAGAAATGAAGAAATAGCCAGAAAAGCTAACCGGTTGTTGATTATTACTCTTCAGAGTTAATTGAGGACAAAAATATGGACACAGCAAATAAAAAAGGGGGAGAAAAATCATATTAACTTAAATATGTAGAATAAAGGCATTATTATGGGAAAAGAAAGATAGATATGAACAGACTGAGATTGAGAGAAAGAGATATGAACAGACTGATATAGATAGATAGATATGAACAGAGAGATAAATCGATAGATAGACAAATAGAGAGAGAGAGAGAGAGCAATGAACAGACTGATATAGATAGATAGAAAGATAGATATGAACAGACTGAGATTGAGAGAAAGAGATATGTACAGACTGATATAGATAGATAGATATGAACAGAGAGATAAATCGATAGATAGACAAATAGAGAGAGAGAGAGAGCAATGAACAGACTGATATAGATAGATAGAAAGATAGATATGAACAGACTGAGATTGAGAGAAAGAGATATGTACAGACTGATATAGATAGATAGATATGAACAGAGAGATAAATCGATAGATAGACAAATAGAGAGAGAGAGAGAGAGCGATGAACAGACTGATACAGATAGATAGAAAGATAGATATGAACAGACTGAGATTGAGAGAAAGAGATATGAACAGACTGATATAGATAGATAGATATGAACAGAGAGATAAATCGATAGATAGACAAATGGAGAGAGAGAGCGATGAACAGACTGATATGGATAGATAGATAGAAGGATATGAACAGACTTAGGTAGATAGATAGTCTGAATTCTAATTCTTTAATCTATTTTTCCAATATTGCCTTAATAATAACAATAAAGATGAGGACAATAGTCCGCATGGAAATAAGGTTAAATCTTCAATGTTCAACGATATATTCAGGTCCCTTTTTTAAAGAGGGAGAAAAACAAATGTTTATATATTTATTTTTGGGACGTAATCTGGCCGATAACTTTTTAGCCCTCCCTAAATGTATCTATGCAATAAGAGAGAGAGAGAGACAGAGAGAGAGAGACAGAGAGAGAGAGACAGAGAGAGAGAGAGACAGAGACAGACAGATAGACAGACAGACAGATAGATAGAGAGGGGGGAGAGCAAGATAGATTGAGGGAAAGAGAGACAGATTGAGGGAGAGATAGAGAGCGAGGTAGAGAGAATGAGTAAGAAAGAATGAGGAAGAGGAAGAGTGAGAGAGAAAATGATGGCGAGAGACGAGTGAGAAAGATAGAGTGATAGAGTGTGGGGGAGAGAGAACGAGAGAGACAGTGAGAGAGAGAGAGAGAGAGAGAAAGAAATCAGGCTGTGGGTAATGTGTTTTAGCAATGACACATGCGATGTACCAAATCCCAATCCTGGAACATTTCTTCCCTCAACACCGCTTCGTAATAACTATATGATCCTGAACAGGCTCTTATTCATTCCTTGCAATGTTTCTTTCGGTCAGGCATGAACGCCATTTTGGTCATTCCACACCGATAATCTATCTCGTCCCCCAGTTATGTGTTAAATAATAGAACGCGTATCTGGAAAAAATCATTTTTATTCTCAAAAGAAATGTAGA
>OZ038492.1:31952561-31957561 GCA_964036315.1 Acanthosepion esculentum | reverse complement strand
AAGGTAGACGCTTCTGTCCAAGCCTTTTTTTCTGGAAAAAAAATCTCTTACTATAAAGGTAATTTACATTAACCAGAAAAAGGCTGCAAAGGAGGACACATGTTCGATACGCACCGGATGTTTAAATTAATAATAAAACTTCGGATTAATAAATAAAAAAGTTAGGACTTCTCTCTCTGTCTGTCTGTCAGTCTGTCTGTCTGTCTCTCTCTCTCTCTCTCTATATATATATATATGATAAAGTTAATGATCAGTATTGAATCAGACGAGGAAACAGTAGTATTAAAAAAGCTCACTAAACATAGAGAAAAAATGAACATGTAGGGCTTTTAAGTATAAAAAATTAGGAGATCAGCCAATTTTGCTATTTTGGTTTCAACTTTTCGGTATCTTCAAGCGATTTCTTTTAATTCATTTCCTATTTAAAAAAATTAAAAAAATTATGAAAGCTATATTTTTTTTAAATTAATAAATGAATAAGCACACGGCGTGAAGTGCGGTAGGAGGTGAGAAGAGGGAGGAGGAGAAAAGTAAACGTATTGGAAATATACATACTTTCTTTTCATCCCACTTCATATGAACTCAAAAGGAACATTTTAGTATGTATATAACGGGTCATACTTTCTGATCTCCCATTCAAAATGTTTTTTTGCCTGGAAATATTATTATAGATAACTTTTCTTGTTGACAAATTTTGCAGATATTACTATGATTGTTGTAAGCTTTTTTAAATTTCTCAGTCTATATATATATATATATATATATATATATATATATATATATATATATATATATATTAACTGATATAAAATATGTTTTTTCGCTACACAGTAATAACCATGTTTCAAAATTGGAAGCTAAAAACTTCAAATTTAATTATATAATTAAATTAAAAGCATTAGTTCCGTTTCATCTTCAAGCAAATATTGTAATAACTTATTTTTAAATTTACTGAGTTTTAAACGCACATATAAATTCGTAATTTCCTGTTTCCAAAATAAGTTATTCCAGTATTTTAAATTATTTAATTTATAATATTTATGCTCTGTAAATTTACATTGAGCACTGTTTTGTAAAAATCAAAAATCAATAAGAACACCGGATTATATATCTTGCTGTTCTTTCTTTTTATATATATATATATATATATATATATATATATATATATATATATATATATATATATATATAAACTTAAAATTTATTTTTAGTGGATACTCATATTTGAGTAGCTGCTTTATTAAACAGTATATTTATTTATTTTTGTCTATGCCGGAGAGCATTTTTCTGCAATGATATTTCTCGAACATCCAGACCAATGATAATTAAAGATACAGTTTAATAAATAAATGGAACGTCTACTCAAATTCGAGTATCCACTGAAAATAACGTTTTAAATTTTAAAAATCTGTCGGATTGATAAATAAATCCATTACCATAGAAAAATCCAAAAATCCATATATAATATTATGTATGTGAATATATTTACACAGATACACCTAAATTCGAAAGCTGACTTTTTCTACATATATTTTCATGTCACCTGAACTGATGAGCATTTTTCCCTGGTGCCATGATTACATGAATTTAAGTGTGTTACTAGATTGGCATGTAGGTCCCACCCTTTTATTGTTGAAATAATTAAATGTAACCGCCACTTCTACTGCAACATTTTCTTTTCTCGCGTGTGGAACTCATTTCCGTTTACTTGCTTCCCTGATAATGACAATCTTCAAAAATTTAAATGTTACATCAATCGATATTTTTGATTTTGTTGAATCCCGTTTGTCTTTTGTCATGTTTTCAATCTACTCTATACTCAGTCTTTTCTCTCCTTTTCACTCCCTGTAACCCCCTCTGTATTACTGGCATTTCCGACTTACTTGGGGTGATATGATTAAAAAAAAAGAAATGCATCTAAATAAATCGGCATCTAAACGAAAATTAGAGTTTAAATTAAGCAATAATTTAACAAATCAGCACAATGATTCTGTTCTGAAAGCGAACTTCCCTTCATAATGCCGGCTGATCTTGTTGGATAAGTCAAATAGATTAAATATATACGGAGGTTATTCGCTGTTTTATTGTACGTGAGGGAAATGTTATTAAGATTTGAATTGATCTTGTGGTATTTGTTTTTATTATTGAATTTTGAACCTGGTTTTATGTTTCTTTTCCAGGTAAGTGACTGGACGAGTAACTGAGACAATTTTACAGCTTCAAAAATGGCCGCGGTCCAGCAGAAGATTTGGTAAGCTGTTTGACACAGGTGTAATCGGCACACAAATTGGTGCTATCTTTATTACACCTACGATTGATAATTCTTTAGATTCCGCCGTTATTATCGCAGACACTGAACATCTTATACCAGTATATTTGATGTTTTTGACATTTTTTTTACGTTTTAAGGAATATATAATTCTCTTTTTTTATATATCAGCAGGCATATTATATATATATATATATATAAGAAAAAAAATTTAATGGTAATTAGTTGTACTCAGAAGAACTTTATATTAGGTCTCCAACTAATTACCATTTAAGTTTTTTTTTCTTCCCACCAATAGACTTTGTTCATTGTTTGTTTTTTTTAAATATACAATTTACTATATTTACCTCGATTTACCTCTGGTGAGCGAGGTACGAAACCGGTTAGCTAGCCCCTTTTTCATTTTTTACTTTTTATTATCATGAGTGGTAATAATAAAACTAAGTTTTGTCTGTTCATGGCAGTGATAAAATTTTTTACCGCCAAACATATCCTTATATATATATATATATATATATATATATATATATATATATATATATATATATATATATATATATATATATATATATATATATATATATATATATATAATTTGAAAAGGGAAATATTAAAGAAATGCCATAAATATAAAGGAGGTAATAAAGTTTGTCCTCTATGTATAGAGGAAAAGTTAACCATCGCTTTATTTAAGGAACCTAATAATTTGCTGAATTTAAAAACGGAAATCTTAAGTAAGTGGAGACACAGAAAACGCTGGTTACTAAAATAGGTTTTTTTTTTCTCTTGTTTTTTTTTAATGTTTTTGAATAAATAGGATTTACCACCCCGTTGTTATGTCACTGCTTTTTTTTGTCACGTTTTATATATATTTTCTGTTCTTTTAGCACCTCTTTAGCTAGTCCGCCCTGACGATCCGCGTAGGTGAAACCTAGGTAGGTTAGTCTGGCTCTTTAGGTTTACTTACTTATTTTCCTCTACTTAGCATATTAAGTACTTTGTTTAGTTATTTTACTTTACTCGTTTTCGGAGTTTTTTTTCTTTGGACTCTGAACTTAGATTCTAGACGATTATTTTCTCCGGAAGTACATGTTCTTAGTTCTTTTTGTTTTTACCCTTTCTTTCCATTGGGTATTAGTTTGTTCATTCACAAGCTAAAACACCTAAGGTTTTACCGGACTAATATAGCTGCTTACATTTATAAGTTTATTATTGTTACATATATATATATATATATATATATATATATATATATATATATATATATATATATATATATATATATATATATGTTATTTATATATATATATAATAATTATTTGAAATTATTTTTTATTTAAAATTGTTTTTAGTGGGTACACCCGTTTAAGTTGCTATCCCTATTTTTTCTTGGAACACTTGATAGATGATGCTGATTTTTGTTCAAGATCATTCTTATTCCAACTATGGTCGTCCATGAGAGAGAAAACAGGATCGTTGTCTTAGAGTAGACTCGCCTGGAATACAGGATAGAATGTCTAAAGGATTAGTGCCCATCTCATCACATTTGTGCGCAGGGCATAGTCTAGGTAAAGATTAAATAGACTGGGGCCCTCATTTCCTCCTTGACGTATTCCCGATGAGGTCTGATATGTTTTCTGCATTTGGGTCCTCGCCAGATATGTAAGATTCTATAGATCGATACAAGTCCTCTAATAGATTAATGCGTTCAATAGATCCAGAGCTTGGAAGGCCGTTTCTAAAGAATGAGAAGAGAAAGTCTCTGTTGATGTGCTTATATGCTGCTGTGAGATCAACATATCAGATATACAATTTGTTTTTAATGGAGTGCTATGCAATTTCGTGGTGTTATATGATGGCATATATGCCATCGTCACATCCGTTACCAGAATGAAAACCAAATTGGTTTGAAAGGAGTTGACTTTCATAAAGCGAAGAAAGCCTAGTTCCAGGGTCGGCAACCTACATCACGGGTATCACACGTAGCACGCCAAGTAATTTCCAATGGCACGCAGCCGCAATTCTCAGCTATCTGACTATCTCTCGTTGAACTATCCTCCCATTTAATGTCAGAGGAATTTTAGCCATTATTTTAGTTTCGAAAATCAAATTAATGTTCAACTCTTAATTATTTGCCAAAGCATTTGATACCCATGTTAATAAGATAAAACAATTTGCATTATCATTACAAATCTTTCATTGGCACAATAGGTTTAAAAGGACCGTCTCTACCTTCAAGTTGTCCAAAGAGGTCTTCTAGGAAAACGCAATAACTTATTTCCCAATCCTTAAGGTCGAGGGACACTACCGATAAGAGAATAGTGCGAAAAAATCTTAATGTTTTTATGAAACAAAAGAATATAATCATTTTATGCATTTGGCCCAATACTTCCTCACGTCAGTGTATATATGTATATATTTCTTATTGCTATAAATTTTATATTTAGGTACGTACCCTCACTAATTCAGCAATCATAGGGTTTTAAATTAATTTAAAAATGCAAACCCTTTCTTGAAGCTTTCATTTTAACTTTAATTGAAACCTGAAGTTTTTAAAATTTATTATTTCCAGTCAGCAAATTACTCTCTGGTGTATTTCAAACAGAAATTATATTGACCTGTATCGTTTTTATTTCAATAAACTCGATAAAAATGGCGATTTTTGACACATTTGTAAACAAAGGTTAATTCTCGGGTTTAAAAATCTTGCAGAAATAAAATATATATTTCT
>OZ038492.1:31807561-31947561 GCA_964036315.1 Acanthosepion esculentum | reverse complement strand
TCTCTCACGTACATTCATAACTGCTCATGTTGTTTGCATATAAATCCTAGACAATTTTCTTATGGTCTGATAAAAGTTGTTACAGTATTTCGTAACATGTACCGAAGTCTGACGTTCAACTTTCCAAGGAGTAAAACCTAAAAGGAGTAGGAAAGGTAATTTAACACAATGCTAACTTGTTATAAGTTCGTTCAGCTTCTTATATAAAATTTTATAATTGATAAATAAAAGGCCCCTTTACGTTGATTCAACGATGCGCGTTTTCCGGCAAATTATTTTTGCACTGCTCAATATTCGGCTACAATATTTCTCTGCATTAACTGTTTTATTTAGGTACCTCCAACAATTCGGTATACCTAAGGTTTAAATGTATTTTTCATAAAGGAAAAATCCTTTTAGAAGCTTTCCATCCCTTCAATTGAAAGCTAAAGAATTAAAATTTCTAATTCCAGAAAAAAATACTGTGGAGAATTTCAAATAGAAATTTGAATGATTTTTCGTCGATGCTTCCGAATAAAAATCGAAACGGCCATTTTTAACTTTTTTTAGTGTAATATAAACGACATTATTTTTCAGTTTTAAAATTCCCGCTAAAATCAGATATACATTTCTGAAAGGTCACTTTCGTAAAATTAGAAAATTTAAAGTTAAATTAATCTGTTCTGAAACAAAAATCACATAGTTATAGCATAAAATTTTCTAGACAAACATTTCTTGACCTCGGGGTCTTGTTATTTTCACCTCTCCATCGATAATTTCATGACTGAATGTGTTGACAGGTTTATAGTACGGTGCATCAAAAGCGACATAACGATTCTTTTGTTTCTTATAATAATTTAAAATAATATAAAAATTTCTTACATTATTGAGTTACTTCTATCTCTTTCATTATTTAATAGCTAAGATAGTGATAACTAATTTATTAATTATTAATATTAAATTAAGTTATTATATTTTTAATTTAATAACTGCGATAATAACTAATAAAATTATTATTATATTAATAATTTAAAAAATCTCACTGAGTTATTAATTGTTTAAATTGATAAATGAGATAATTTTATTATCTCAATTTAATTTTTAATTTAATAAATGAGAGTGTGATAAGACCTTTGCATGTCAAGGAGCTTTGGCGAAGGAGGAGACAAGCTTTGAAACACGTGATTTTTAACCATAATGTCACTTATGAGATATCATACAAACAAAAAAAATATAACATTTTGACGCACAAGAAAAAATCTTTTTAAATATTGTAAAAAGTTTTGGTAGCATTATTTGTATTAAGCTTTTAATTTTCGCTTAGTAAACATAGTCTTCACTTAAAATCTTAATAACCTACCCAATGCGCTGCATGAAAGAATTTTGAAACATGTTTTAAAATTAAAGAAAAAAATGGAAAAAAAAATAAAAATGCAAAGAATTCTTGTAAATATTCGTTGTTCATCGAAAAAAAATTTTTTCTTCAGATAATAATGTCCTTAATGTATATTATTTATAAAAACAAATAAAAGCCTATCAAATTTGACAATTAGATAGTTTATTGCAGTTTTTATTTTACGATTTGGAGCAGATTTTTTTAAAAAGGTGGCATTATTTGGGGGAAAAATGATTATTTAACTTCTCCAAGGAGTCCTGCTTATAAAAAAAAATTTGCACACTCTTTGAAATTCTATAAAATTTAGTGAAATTAATTTATGGGGTGGGGGTGGGGGTTAACAGATGTAAAAAAAATATTTTTACTAAGATTTTCTAAAAATAAAAATTTCAAAAATAAATTTATTCATTTTTTAATAAGTCCTGAAAGTTTCATTTAAATTAGACAATTATTTGATTTTTGCAATAATTTCAAAATTAATGGGGTTTCCCCCAAAACTGCTCCACTAAAAATGGCGATGACCACAAGTCATACGGTTTTAACAAAAAAAACGAGATTTTTTACCCAAATTTAAAACGTGTTAGAAAGAAGAAAATTTTTTTTTTAAATATTTAAAAAATACTCTTAATAATAACATAAATATTTTAATGATGAAACTTTGTTTTTATTAAGTTTCGTACCTGTTATCATTATGCTATACTGATTTTTTAGCGAATTGTTGGAGGTACCTAGTTTTATTTTAGCTAAAATAAAATTGATCTCATTAAAACTTGTGTTTTGGCGAATATATTTGGCATATTAATACACAAATTAATATAAAATAATAAAATAGTAACACAAATTCTGTATTCTATTAACGCTACAACACACACCATGTCCATAAAGTTCATTACCCCGGTTGCTACCGGTATCTGCCTTGTTGCTCTGTCTCTTATAATCGGAACTCATTAAAAGGATGAGAGTCTAACTCGAGTGTGACGATAGTGTGACGAACTCACAGTTTTACAGATTGGTGACCTTGTTGTTTGTTTACATCACTGATGCAAATGGCGCATGCGTGATAATCCATTTTACAATAGCATATGACACGTTGCAGTACTATCAGAAAACTGACTGGTATAATGTGTAGTCTACCGTATTAATATTTTATAGTAGTTGATGTTGACATTAATGTCCTTACAAGTAGACCTGATGAATTTTAAATGTTCTTTCTTTCCATGTGCCGTGTCCTTTCAGGACGTAAGCTATCATAGCTGTCCACCTCCCTCTCTCCCTTGCAGCTCTCAACAAATTCCTTCACTCTGCCACCTCCCCCAGACCACATTCTGTCATCCACTTACTTAAGCTCGTCAGATATGTCATGCGTTGTTTTCCCTTGTTTCTCTTTCCCTCTATTCGACCCGTGAGTATCAGATTCTCCAGGCCCTCTTTCCTCATTATGTGTCCCAGACACTTCAGCTGCCTCTTTCTGGTGTTAAGTCTAAGCCATCTCCTTGTTCGTAACCTCTCTAAGACCTCATTGTTGCTCACATGCTCGGTCCATGATATCCTTACCATCCTTCTGTAGAACGACATCTCCATCGCTCGAGTCTCTTCTCCATCTTTGAGGAAATTGTCCAACATTCGCTGCCGTAAAGAAGGATAGATATCACGTAACAACTCAGTATTCTTTTCTTTGATCTTGTTAAGAAATCTCGCAATACTTTGTAATCTACAGTATTAATATTTTATAGAAGTTGATGTTGATTTTAATGTGTTTATCAGTAGACCTGACGAATTTTAAATATTGGCTAAATTATACCTGTACAATACATGGTACCTATCGGTGTGTGTTGCAGATTATTTGCTATACAACACATAGAAATATATTATAGTTAGTGCCTCGATATACAGGTAAGTGTTCTGACAAATGTACCCTACATAAAATTGAATTTTATTCGTATAGAATATCATGTAAAGTGAATTTAATTGTTGATCGAATATTCTTTCTGTTGTATGTCTTTGCAACAGCGACAGGTCAGAGATGCGACCAGAAAGACCGCTTAACTTTCAGGCTTTTGAAACGTTAAAACAGACATCATGATGAGAAACGCTTTTTCTGCGCAAGGTAAAACGTGCACCTAGCATAACTGAAGAATTTCAGTCACTGTCCGTTTTTTTATGGACCGACACATTTCCCCAGTTGTCCAAGACTGCTAGGAGAAGGGTGTTTCTGTCGAATTACTATCTCTAGAAAGATTGCCAACCAAAGCTATAGAAACCAGTCTGGAGATTTATCATTGTTATTTCTGACGACTTTTGCATTGGACATTATCCTACGTTAGTGTGCTTTAAATTTATTCTTAAATGCTACGTGTGGTTGGTAATTAGGACGATACACCCGTCATCCCATTTGGTACCACAAAACTGAAATTCATTATGAGTTAACCTAACAGATTATGCCATCGGATCCAACAAATTTGAATTTATTCTCTACCCAAATCAGATCGAACAAAATTGAATTTTATTCTTCCCAAATTGGATCCAACATAATTAAATTTATTTTCTTCCCAAATCATTTGGTCACATTTCGGATGTCTGGTTCAGTTGTTGCTTAAAGCAAATCCAACAGACGTCTGTTATTCTACGATGGGAGAAATTGAACTCCACAGGCTATACGTGAGGTTTGGGAGATATATCAAAATCGAAAAACCCTGATTGAAGTTGGACAATGCTTTTCCTATGATCGGATTATAAATGCTGTCGTTGTTAGCCTCTATTGCTTCGCGCCCAGTTTGAGTGGTCGCCCCGATCTTGGCAAGTAATGGCTTTCATGTGCCAAACAATGCTAATACATTTAGCACATCAAGAGAGGGCTCTAATCAACGCTCAACTAACGAAACGGTCCCAACACTAATACTGCAGACTGATTAAAAAAATAAATAAAATTACAATCTTAATGTTTTAACGCAGAGTTAACTGGTTTTCGGAGTTCTATAATCAAATTTATGTGCTGAATTTTTTTTAACTGTAACTTTTTCATGTTATATTTTTTAAATTATAGCTTTAAATATTTTGCTTAAAAAGGCAGCAAATAAAAAAAAAGTGTCCCAATACATTCGACCTGTGGACCAATGAATGCTACCATATACCGGTGCAGCGATTTTCTCGCTATCCTCAAAGTTAAACGGAAAGTGTCAAATAAGAAAAAAATGTAAATAATTTTTGAACATTAGAGAAAGGATAATTGCGATTAAACATGCGTATATTTTTAATAATAAGTGTGCTTACATTTTTACTTCTTTTACTTGTAAAGGGTGTTCCAATAACTTGGCCCGTTTTAAATGTGAATTAGTTTTAAGGGTCTAATGATTTTTTCTTTTTCTTTCAGATTTAACAAAAGTCTTTGCCAGTTAGAACCATGGAAACAGTAACAATCAAACAACGTGTTAAATTTATCGAAGCCTATTACGAAAATTGACGTTCAAACAGAAATGCATTTCGCGATTTTTTTTGGTCGACCAACCGAGACTGCAATTGGAAACGATGTAACGTTGTTATGGAGAGGTTCAATTCCTGTGCGCGATGACGAATAGAGGTGTCTGGATTTTCGGCCGCATTCTCGTACACTACAGTAATATTTTCAGCTGAACGGCGTAAACGAGCATGCAATGGTGTTTTCACATCTGCTGTGAAACCCAATTTGTTTGAATTTACGAACAATTTTTTAAATTGCACTCTTGACATTTTAACACATTGTTTGATTGTTAATCTTTCCGTTGTTGAAATTGCCAAAGACTTAAGTTGTTAAATCTGAAAGAAAAAGAAAAAAAATCATTAGACGCTTAAACTTAATTCAAATTTAAAATCGGTCCACGTTATTGGAACACCCTTTATTATTCTATCATAAATTTTTTATTTTATTTTGCAAAGTTATAAAACGTGAGATTTAGACGTTAAGAGTCCCAAATATTTCGGATGGTTGATATCAGTCTTCAGGATTTAAATTGATTACCTGCTGGAGATCAAATTAAATTGGTTTGAGGAAAGAGGAGTGCTGAATAAGAACTAGTCGAATTAAACATAGACATGGACAGCAGAAGGAGAACAACCCATCTCTGGAAATTGAATAAACGGTTCAATACGAAATTCCCTGAAAGTTACATGGGTTGACAGGCATATGCAGGAGACCGGATTACATAACGGCCGTTACGACATTAACGATGGGGGAAATAATCAGCGTGTAAATAAAGATACATTTCTCATAGCGGAAATTCAAGCAAAAAGAATTTAATTGAACATTTTTGAATGCATTTATCATTTTTATGCTTTTTTGTTTTGTTCGATTTTTCAACTCAAGCGAGGCAATAAAGTCACTAAGATGCAAGGGGTTACTGAGTGTAAGAGAATATGAGAAAAAGAAAAACATTATTAAGGAGAGAGATCAATAAAAGAACAAAAATTATGAAGACAGAAGATAATGATTGACATTGCATTTAAAGATCAAAGTTAACTGAAAAGCAAGAGTCCGGAAGAAAGTTCCACAAATGAGAAGAGCGAGAGAAGAAACTGTTAGCATAGAACTTACGGTTACACCTAACCATTCCAAGCGTAAAAGCATAAGATCTTGCCGCCAATCTAATGCCGCACTTAAAATCTAGCTACCATGGCTAAAGTTCGTCAGGACAATTACCATAGAAATATTTATATAAAATACAGAGAAGCTACGTTACGGTGGCGGGAAAAGGGACTGAAGCCGAGATGCCAGGTCAGGACCAACAACATTTCGGATTCTTCTTTGTATTTTATCAAGGATCTCTGAATATTTAGCAGGAGCATCAGAACAGATGTGACAGAAATATTCAAAGCGAGAACGAATCGTCGACTTATAAGTTTCATTACGTACATCTTTGGGTCTTTAAGGTTTTTCAAATCAAGGCTGAGATAAAATTATTTATTTTACTTAATTCTGAGGTGACACTGAATTTTTGTTTTGTAAAGAAATTGTCCCCAAATGTGAAGAAATTGTCCTCAAACGTGAAGAAATTGTCCCCAAATGTGAAAAAATTGTCCCCAAATGTCTTTAAAAATATCTTTTGTTGTTTGTGGCATGTATTATGGTTAAATGTTAATGGTGTTTTCCCTGTTCACAAAGACCATTTAACCGTAAAACTTATAAATGACAAAAGCTTTTACTTTAATCAGATATTCAAGATAACCAACTTGATAAAATGACAATGATTACTGCGTAATAATTTTGATTAAATTGTTTTAATTCATTAAATTTGATTCATTAATGAACTATTTTGAATAGCGTAAAGATGACAAAAGTCACTTTAGAATTTTAATTCTAGGTTTAATTAAAAAAAATGAAATTAATTCAAAAGCATGATTTATATTTTCGTCTATAACATGTTTAGCTCAATTAAGATTTATTCAAAAACTAAGTCAAATCCTTGTTTAATCGGCATGGAATTGTGACGCTACAAGTGGGGCTCCTAAAAACAGAGGGAAGGAGCGATATTTTATCTCAGTCCCAAATGTTTCGTTTTTTATGACCAGCAGAATGTGTCTTTGAAGTTGCGTTGTCTAAGCGTCAAAGAAAAAAAAAGAATAAATAAATTTGTGCTCAAGTGAAAACAAACAGGACATCTAATGCTTCCGGTCTTAGGCTAATACAGGGTTCAACACATATATCTTCCACATATATCTCTCAGAAATACCTCCTACATAATGGTAAGTGGCATAGTCGCAATAGTGTCTTCATTTAGGTAATGTGCTACCATTATGTGAGAGGTATTTCTGGGAGATGTATATGGGAGATATTTCTGCTACGTCTTGTATTAACAGCCACATTTGTTACCGAAGTAGTCAGTTCCGATCCGCCCTTAGCGCGTATAGACTGTCACTCGGGTAGTTCTAATTCCGCTTGTTCGTGCTGCCAATCATGCGTCGTGATGGTAAGATCGAAGAGCAGATCTGTTATATCAACCTGGCAGAAATTGTAACGTGTCCGGTACCTAACCAACCAGACTGAGTTAGCAGAGCTCTGGATAAACGACAAAATATATAGAAAACAGGGTTCGAGACTTTGGTTTATCCCTGTGACGTTTGTTTTCATTTTTGTTTTTTTTTACATCTTTTTAAAAATTATTTCACCCCATGCAAGGCAGTAAAGCCACTCAAGACACAACAGGGTACTGGATGTGAAAGAATAAGAAAGAAGGATAAACATTATTAAGGGACGAGAACAATAGAAGAGTAACCAAAATGACAGTAAATAACGATTGACATTGCATTTAAACTTTTGAAAGACAAAGGCAATAAAGCCACTAAAATGCAAGGGGTTACTGAGTGTTAGAGAATATGAGAAAAACTACTATTAATGAGAGAGGGCAATAAAAGAACAGGAATTAAGAAGACAGAAGATAACGATTGGCATTGCATTTAAATTTTTGAAAGTGAAAGGCAATGAAGCCACTAAAATGCAAGGGGTTACTGAGTGTTAGAGAATATGAGAAAAACTACTATTAATGAGAGAGGACAATAAAAGAACTGGAATTAAGAAGACAGAAGATAACGATTGACATTGCATTTCAATTTTTGTACGTCAAAGGCAATAAAGCCACTAGGACGCAAGGGGTTACTAAGTGTTAAAGAATATGAGAAAAACTATTATTAATGAGAGAGGACAATAAAAGCACTGGAATTAAGAAGACAGAAGATAACGATTGACATTGCATTTCAATTTTTGAAAGCCAAAGTTGGTTGGAAAGCATGGATAGAGTTCCACAAGCCGGAAGTGCGACAGAAGAATCTGTTAGCATAGATCTTATAGTTACATGTAGTCAATTCAAATGTGAATTGATGAGACCTCGCCGGCAATCTATATTTTCCTTGTGACCCTGCAGCGGGCTCTTTCTGGTTTTTATTTGTAGTGCACAGAGACACAGATTAGAATGGACATGCAACATGTTGAAGGCATTAACCAGTCGTTGCATGTTTACAGGAATATTATAATCCTTTACACCTAAAATTGAATTAGACGTCTTCTGTAATCCAACACTCTGATGTCTCCAAATGATATTCACAGTTCAGGCGTTGCATCAAATATGAACGAAATATCACCAGTGTGATGCTAAATGGACCTACGTGTATTTTTTTTTTTTTTTAAAACGGAACCAAATGTGAAAAGGGACAAATCAACATGCAACCTTTATGCATATTATGATTCATTAAAAAAATCGGGATGGCCTAAAATCGCAAACGAATTTTGTATCAGAATATTCGCTCTGTGATTATAAATATCATTTTGTTCATTTCAATAATGGAAGAAAAAAATTCCAAAGTAGGCGTATGTCACCTTATGACCTTTGAGAATGTCAACGGCGATATTTTAAAGCTGTCACTGTCTTTTTTCGAATATTTCTTTTGTAAAATCAATGATTTCTCCCAATGTTATTTTAATATGGAGTGGAACATTTCAAAAAGTGTAACCATATTTAGTTGAACAATTGCTTTTTTCCTTTTTTTAAATGCCTACCATATTCTACTTCTGATGGATCCTTCTTTCCTTAATTAATTACTTAGCACGGACGCTACGCCCTGTGAATACCACATAAGTAATGAACTATTCCGTTATGATCGCGAATAAAGACGGAAGAGACTTATCAGAGATTCTGTTTGGTTTCAGTGAGAAAATCAAAGTGAGAGAGAGAGAGAGAGAGAGAGAGAGAGAGAGAGAGAGAGAGAGAGAGAGAGAGAGTGGAGAAAGTATAGAGGAGGCGATAACGCTTTCATGTGTTTAACGTCTGCTTCAGTGAGATGGAAAACCTTGTTAATTTTATTTTCATTTGTACCGTCTTCTTTAAATAATGGTCTGCATTCATATATATGATTTTTACTGCAATAATTTGTTAAACTTTCACTCCTTTATACATATCTGACATATGCAGACTACACACGTATAAGTACACGCATACGCACTCACACACGTACATATACACGCACACACCACATCCGTATATATATATATATATATATATATATATATATATATATATATATATATATATATATATAATATTATATAAAAAGATTACATAACTTTTAAATATCAATTTTATCCAGACTTCGAAGTTTCTTGGTAAAATTTCCAGTCTTCAGGGATTCATGTTTTATACCGTATTTCCAATTTTTTTTCGATTTGTTCCACGTCTTTTTCAATCAACTTTTTTTTTATAAATGTAATTATTGCGTTTAGCTTAAGGAGTATTTGAACTCGTAAATAATGTTGGTTCTTTGTAGTTTTGATTTTGCGGATGTTATTGTTATTTTTTATGATAATGTTAACTGTTTTAAATTTTTTGTAATACATAATTTATTTAATTTTCTTGTTCTGGTCGACTAGGGTTTGTGTATTTCTTTATGATATTTCTACGAGAAAATTCGTCTTGCTTATAGTTGACAAGGATTTGGCTTTTGTAGAAGTTAATGTTATTGATTTTTTCTGTATGTTCAGTATCGCTCTTAGTTACTTTAGAAAGAAATATTCTAATCTGGCGGTCGATGAGGGAGTTAGAAAAACCATTGTTAACTAGTGTCTGTATTACGTTATTGAGTTAAGGAAAAGTAAACGAGAAGATGAATTCTCGTGTGCTCTCTTTAGAATTTTATTATAACTGCTATTTTATATCTAAGTGGGAATTCAATCCTAAAATTAAGGCGGTATGTGTTTCTGCTAATGTTTTTTTATATAATGAAGTGGTGAATGTGCTATTACTTAATTTTACGAGAACGTGTTAGAATGGGAGTTTATTTCTTTTGACTCAGTTCATAGGTAAAGTTAACGACAGTGTCTTTTTAAAAAGTGGTTTTGAGATTATCAATTTCTTACTTGTTTTATACATACATATATATATATATATATATATATATATATATATATATATATATATATATATATATATGTATGTATATAACTATGAACCTAAAGAGTCAGGTAAACCTACGTAGACAGTGCATCCTGACGATCCACGTAGGTGAAACCCTAGGTAGGTTTATCTGGCTCTTTAGGTTCATATTTAGATTTGCTCTACTTAGTGTATTGAGCACTTTGCTTAGTTACTTTTGCTTTACTCGGTTTGGAGTTTTTTCTTTGAACTCTGAACTTGGATTTTGGACGATTGTTTTCGCCTCAATTACATATTCTTAGTTCTTTGATTTTTTTATCCCTTATTTTTCCTCTGGTATTGGTTTGTTCATTTACAAGCCAAAAAATAAGGTTTTTCCAGACGAGTATTATTACATATATATATATATATATATATATATATATATATATATATATATATATCAGAGTGCTGTAATTTAAACTAACGCCTTCTTTTCTCAACATATTGGGACTATTTTGCCCAAAGTTCGGAATCTTTGAGTTTCGATGAAACTTGGGAATTTTGTAACATTCAACGTATGTGATTTTTAAAAAATTATATTTTACTCGCAATAACTGTGGAAATTTTATTTTTTCCTGTTTGAATTTTCTGATATATGATATTAGTGAATCGTTAAATATTTGGGCTTATTAACTTTAACAAAATAATTCAAAAACAATCACAAATACGAATGTAGATCATTATTTTGACAAGAGGGTACAAACGAAAATATTCCAAAGTAGCAAAGTTTTTTTCTATTTCACTGAAGCAGACGTTAAACGCATGAGAACGTTATTACCTCCTTTATATTCCCTGTCTTTCTGTCTTTCTTTCTTTCTTTCTTTCTTTCCCTAAATCCAACCAGCGTCTTTGATACATGTTTTCGTCCGTTTTGTTAGCAAGTTATTACATATCAATCCTCGCAATCAAATAGAAGTAGTGTTTATTTAAGGTAATGGGAGGGCGTAACCTACATTCTAATGAAGATGTAAAGGAGCCAGAATAATAATAATAATAATAATAATAATAATAATAATAATAATAATAATAATAATAACAACAACAACAAGAAGGAGAAGCAGAAAGCAAAGACAGATGCAACCGACCAGATACAGAAACAATAGCAAGATAAACCGCTTCATGGCCAATACTCTGCCCGTACCAAACAAGCTGACGTAGAAAAAAACCGTACCTATCAGTGGCTATGTAGTGCAGGGTTGAAAGCTGAAACTGAAGGTTTTATCCTTGCTGCACAGGACCAATGCTTTTTAACTAGGAATTATCAAGCACATATTCTAAAATACTGTGTTACCCCAAAATGCAGATTCTGTGATAAATATCCAGAAACAATTTATCACCTTGTATCAGGTTGCACGTTACTGGCACCCACTGAATATAAAACGCGGCATGACAAAGTGAGCCAATATCTGCACTGGAAAATTTGCAACTTCTACGGGAAGGAATTTGAAAGAAACTGGTACGAACACCACCCAGACCCGGTTACGGAGACAGGACCTGTTACAATTCTACGGGACTACACAATACACACTGACAGAACAATCAAAGCCAACCGCCCAGACATTGTTATTGAAGACCACAAAAAAAGCCTCCTTATTGATATGGCAGTCCCTGCAGACTGCAATGTATCTTTGAAAATATTCAAAAATCTGTCAAAATACAAGGACCTTGAAATAGAAATCTCAAAAATTTGGCACATGGGAACATCAAAAATCACTGTTGTAGTTGGAGCCTTTGGACTGGTTGGGAAAGATTCCAGTAGGCTGATTGAAGGGATTCCTGGAAGTCCATGCCTCAAAGAGATACAAAAAATTATTCTGACAAGTACAGACCACACTTTACGAAGGACTTTATCTATGTAATAATTATTTTTTTGCAGTAGAAAGTGTCATGATACCATTTCTAACCTTAGGTCCCTGGGTGGGACCCGGAAAGAAATGTGTAAACGGCAGATATCAAAGGAAATAAATAAATAATAATAATAATAATAATAATGATAATAAAAATAATAATAATAATAATTAGATTTAATAAATATGTCAAAAAGTAATCTTCAGTTGAACCCCTTCGTCGCGAATTATTTTGGGAAAAACGTTTCATTGTCAGATAAAATTTTTTTATTTGTTTTAATATAGAAACAAAGAAACTGAGGCACCTTGAAGTACCCCAGCGTTGACTAACACGTCTACCGGACGTATGAATTGACAATTGGACTCATTTGAAGCTCAGAAAGGCATAAAAAAGAATCCAGAGTGACGTATATACGCATATGTAGCTGTTTTTTTACTGTTATATTTTGGACATGTTTCTGCGCCTGAAAAAAAGACACTTTCGGTAAAACAAAATATATCCACATCTACGCTGGGGAAGGGGTTAAATTGATGCCAGGAAGATACGGTCTGCACAAGGTGAACTGAATAAGACCAACAAGAAAAATTACTCAATTTTTGCGTTGTCTTATTACTGTACAATAATTTTTAGTTCTGATTCTGATGAAAATAAAAAAAAAATGTCCATTCTTTAGTTAATTTATACGAATGTAAGTTTTGAAGAGTTCAGAAAAGGTTTTAATTCATACCAGAACTAGAAATAAAATTTCTTGTCAGGAAACAATGAATATTAATGCGAAAATTGAGAAAATTCTCACTTTGGCGAATCTTCTGAAATCCCGGGTATCAGAGATTTCTATTTCGTATTTCAGAAACACAAAGCTATCTTCAATTACACACTAAACCGTCTACTAGTTTGGTGATTCTTTTTTCTATAAACCCTAAAATTAGCGTATTATCCTCTACCTCATATGCACGATGATACAGCTGTGAAACTGTGAGCACCCAGGTAGAAAGAGAAGAGGGGCTTTTATCTCGATCGAAGTGTGTCTATTTGATATCCAGCAGAATGCTCCTTTTGAAGTTCGGTCTTCTTAGTGGCATCCACTTTGACCGAAGGGGAACGGGGAAGTAAAGGAGTGGATGAGTTTCTTATAGATCAAGTGACAACAATCCCCGAAAAGAAATGTCTATCCGAACGCTGGTCTATATTAATAGTCATGCTTAGGATGAGAGTGAGTCTTGGTTCACCCTTGGCGGGTGACGAACTTTTCTGTTGCGTAGTTCTAATGGAGCCCATTCGTATTACCATCCACAGCATCGAGATGAGTAGATGGGCAAGGAGATGATAGCTGAGCAAACCAATATAGCAAAGGTTATCCCAAGTATAATCTACCTATCAAAGCCCTGATTAAAACATACATATAACAAGTGAAACAAGGTTGGTGTACTTATTTCTCGACTTGTCGTTAGTCTTTCATTCTGTTACCTTGTGTAGTCCTGGGCGTGAGTTTTATTAGAATGACATGCATAAATGTTTGTCACAAAAATACAAATAAAGACCTTAATAGAAAAATGATATTTAGCATATCACAACCTTACCACACAGACACGCTTACAGTCTTGTAAGACACGCTATATCGATTTTCTTTGCCCCAGCATCTCTTTTCCGACCGGGGGCCTCAAAATAATCAGAGTACCGGACCTCGGAAATTCTCTCCCCGGTACTGGTCATATATGCCTGGCACCTAGAAAATCGAATGCTGGTCTCAAGACTCATCTTAGAGGACATGTATGCCGAAACGAAAAGTGATACGAATGGTGAGGAGGCGGCACTCATCTGAGTAACATCATTAAAAAAGACTTGTACTGGGAGAATATAATTGATTGAAATTTAGCATCAGCACAAGCTTGGATCATTCTTATTCTGTTTCTGAACACCGCTAACAGTTGCTCGCCATTATTATGTATGGGAAGAGTTTTAATGTTTGTCTGGTGGCCTTTTGAGCTCTTCCAAGAAAAATATCTTGCTGCTGCGATAAAATTTCGTAATGATTGTCTTGGACTCTGCTGAATACTGTCAGGAAATATCCAACCGTTTCTCCTCCGATAGCTTTGCTGGTCTTCCACAACGTTTGGCATCGTCTACTGATCCTGTTTCCCGAAATTTATCAACACGGTAACGAACTCTATTCCGATGTGGAACAGGTGTATCTGAAATTCTATCAGCAAAACGCTGTCGCACCAAATCTCTGTATCTACCCCTTTTCTCGAAATATGAGTTCGACGAGAAATATACGTTCTTCTGTTAACACGATATTGGGGTGAAATATGAAATATAAAAACGTATGATTAGAAAAGTGTACAATAACTTTCTGAAAAACCTGGATATCTATGTAAAAACGGAAAAATATAGAGGAGTAATTACAGAAATACGCCGGTTACTGTTTACAGCGAAAACGTTAAAGAAACAGGAACGCTCAGCCTTTGAATTTAGATTTACACATCTGAAGTGTCTACATGTTTAACTTCCAGCACTTTCAAATAAATATGTTGAGTGACAATTTCTTCTACTTTGGAATTATAGAAACACACGCACGCTGTCTTGAGCTGCGACCGAGATATGAATAAATTTTTCGACCAAGGTGAAATCTTTCTTTCCAGATGCGTTTTATAGCCGGGTCGTCTTGAAAACAGTACGTTTCATCACAGTTCTCCTTCTTTATGTGATGTGTCCTCTCAGGACGTAGGCGATCATGGCTCTCCTCAGCTTCCTGTCCATTGTCTTTCTGTTATTTCTCGTGACCCCTGTTCCGCCATCCATTTACTCAAACTCAAAAAGTATTTTATCCATTGTCATCCTCTGTCCACTTGCATTCTAGCTGTCCCGTGAGTATCAGATTTTCCAAGCCTTCCTTCCTCATTATATTCCCCAGAAACCTCAACTGTCTCTTAAAATAGTAAGGATGCCGAAAATGTCAGGAGTAGAGCATGAAAAGATTTAAAAAATTATGATTTTTTTATTTAGTCAAATTATTGGGAAGTGAAATGAAACAACCCATTGTATAATACTTCTTCGTACATTGGTGATCGTTGTCTTAGTGGTAGGAGTACAACACGGTTGTACAGTTCAGGTTTTAATACTATTTTCATAGTAAGAGTTAGGCAAGTATACATCCAAGGTCACGATGATTATGTACTTTGCTCTCATTTGACGACGTGTTAAATTGACGTTTAATATCCTGACTTTCTGTGGTCAAGCTGGGCTTGGAATATTCCTCACTATTTAAAATCAAAGGAAGGGAAACCCCATCAATACTGGAAAGAGTGATAATAGTTACTGGATTTGAAAAAAAACTATTTTCCTAAACACTCGTTTTGAGAGAAGACTTTGATAAATTTCATCCGAAAACAGTAGTGGTCAATGAATACTAAATGTTTCCTCGTAGGGAAAAATTTCCATTACCGTTTCACACTTCGTAGAGTGTTTTATTGCTTTGTTTTTAATTTGATCATTATCGTTTTTAATTATCCTATATTCTATTAGAGATAATTCGATGAGTAATTATGTGTAATCATAGATTTAATTTTATCGCAGAAATTTCCGAAGTTATTGCATTTTCAGTGCATTTTCTCATTAATAAATTTATTTCGCTTTAACTTGAAATTAAGGCTAGCCCTATTATAATGAATAATTAATGTATTTTGTGTATTGTCTTGTCAAAGATACATGTTGTATTCTTATAAGATTTATTTAAATTTCTAGATGATGCATGGCACGATTTTTGCAATGTGTTTCTTAATTGCCTGCTTTCATTTGAATTTTGTGATTATTTTTTTTTGTCTTAATCCCCTTCATTTCACTTTATCGATACATCTCCTTTTTTATTCTCCATCTAATATTGTGTGTGTGCGCATGCTCGCGTCTGTGTGTGTGTTTGTAGGTCGATTTTGGAACCGTGGTACTGCACTCATTTTGAAAGTTGGGTTTCACATGATAAATAACGACACAAAATATTTTTCTAAATACTTACGTTTTCTTAGGAAATGAGTTTATAAGATTAATTTAGGTTTAAAATCGTACAGTTGGAATTTAACTCCGGTGTTTCAGTGAAATCCTTACAGAACACTCTTATAAAATTTATAATTTGCTGAAGCTTTACAAATTTCATATGTACTTTATTACTAATACATTGTGCCACCAAATAAGAGCTTCATTTACTTCAAAGGGAAATTATACTGAACAATTTATCTATATTATGATGCAATATGTTATACGGGGCAGTAGTTTTAGTGTGATTGTCAATAAACAATGCAAATATAAAACATTTCTTATAATTTGTGCCCAGCAGTATTATGGTGTTATATACATTTTTATGAAATTTTCGGACTTTCATTTCATAATGTATGACGTCATTTGTTTACATTTGGATACGCATTGAGCAGATATAAATGAATGAGAGAAAATCATGGAGAATTGTGTTTAAAAAACAGTAAAATCGACCTTGCTAACCGAACGCTTCTCTGTGGCCCAGTCGGTTAAGGCACATCAGGCTATATGACGGTTCCGTAGAGGATACAGGTTCGATTCCTCTCGGAGGACGCATATTTTCTATGAAAATTTCTCAGACGTTCAGGCCAGTAAATGCTATTAATACTGTTTATTATAAACAGAACATTTACTTAAATATTTGTATTTCTAAAAACAACGTATATAGATTTTTATCTATTTTTGTTTTTATTAATTATGATCAAACAAATGATCTAACAAACCTTATTCATAGAATCGGCTTTTTTGTAATCTTTTACAATTTTTTTCACCACTTTTACTCATCGAATACAGAAAAAAAATCACATATTTTGCTTGTGGTTATCCATAATTATAATTCTGGTTGAATATATTTTCCATTCAATTTATCTAATACAAAAATATCAACTTTATTTGGATTTATTCTTGAAATAGTAAAATTTTGAAGTCAAGTTTGTAAGCAAAATACTGTTAAAATTAGGTATTTCTGTACATTTTTTTCCGACCATCTTGAAAACTAAATGCTCAAGAATGGCTAAAAGCTATGAATGAAATTTTTGGTTTCGGTACTTATAACCCAGCTCTCACGTCGAGTGCAATGTCGGTTTGCTAAAGGAAGTAAAAAATCAACCTGCTCTGATGTGTGAGTGTATAAAATAAGATACAGAATCCAAAAAAGTTTGAAGAAATATGTCGAATAGAAACGGTTTCATTGAAACTAGACTGGATTACGCGTTTCGCCTTGTCTACCATATTTAACGAAATATGTTTAAAAGAGAGGTTGCTGCCTAAATATACATTAATATATTTACACCCGAATGTAATGAGAACGAAAAGAATATAAATTCTAATGTTCACAGCATTAATTCAAAAGATGGCTCAATACTAAGAGTAGAACAATAATTATTTATTATAATTTTTACATTTGGACAAAAATAACTTGTTCACTACAAAGATACATTCTTGATTTGATGCGGTTTTTGTCCATATGTAAAAATCATAATAAAAAGATTAATATATATATATATATATATATATATATATATATATATATATATATATATATATGAAGAAATATAGTCTTAAAGTGTGCTATATTTATGGGATAAAGTGCTCAGTATCAGAGATAGAGCGTGTGTAAATATAAAAGTGAACATAGAAGTCAACACTTAGAGGCGACAGTCTGTTTCATGCTAGATGCAATCGTCAGGTCATGACGGTTGCATCTAGCATGAGACAGACTGTCGCCTCTAAGTGCTGACTTCTATGTTCACTTTTATATATATATATATATATATATATATTATATATAAGAGAGAGAGAGAAAGAGAGTGTGTGTGTGTGTGTGTGTGTGTGCGCGCGCACGCGCGATTTTGGCCTTAACAGAAAAGCCGCTCACATGCAGACATATATTCTAGTACTCCTTTATATATATTAGCGACCACTAGGGTCTGCATACATTCGACGTTCTACCATATCTAAATTATGCTTTACTAAAAATCCCCTTATATGAGAACGCTTTTAAGACGTTTTACGTAGAACTCGATGACGTAAATTAAAGTTAGATATGGCCCCTGTTTCTGTGTAAAGACATTGATGCCTTTGGATTGAATTTAAACACAAGCAGTTCTCACTCAACCGTCTTAGCAAATCGATGGAAAAAGAATTTGAAATGATTCGCAATTGTCTTATGAACTTGTCAAAAAGCAACAATCCAAACAATGAAAACAAATAGAAAATACATTTAATTCCTTACAATAGAAAATTGCTATCCATTCTCCGGTTTGTAAGCGAAGGCCTGTCACAACAGAAGCAGGCCTTTTCTTATTGAAAATATTTGCTGATTTATCATATATATGGTTTTGCTGCTGTTATACGTGCAACTCTTTTGCGTTCAGGCCCCATACGCCATTGATAGTTGGTTAAATATTCACTTGCTAATCTATGCTTGCAAGACCAAATTCGAGATTCATTTGAAGCATTTATTCGTGTGGCACCGTCGGAGGAGAAACAGGTCCGTTGGAAGACCTCCTGAGAACCGTCAATAAGAGGAAGAAGAAATATTCTGGTCATGTTATGAATGTCAACAATGCTTCCACTAACTTCTTACAAGGTACCACTTCAGGTAGCAGCAGAAGAGGCATCGGAAAACGCTGACAAGCTCCTTTCGCCGAGACGCAGTTATTGGCATGCAACGGAGATATGTAGGGGGAGTAGATCATATTCTCAGCTGAGCGGTAGTTGTACTACTCATGCGGCTGCTGCTGCTGCTGCTGATGATGATTGAGTTTAAGATAGCAAGGTTACGTGAGCGGCGCGTCTAGTAAGTAATACTCATGGGGGAATTAAGCCATATTGTGATTGCGAACATCGACAATTTCGTCCTTGATTTTAGTTCGGATTCTGATAAGTTCAATTTCTTGGACCGGAATATCATCTGCATCTATTATCAGGAATTTTGTTAGTCTGCTAGCATGGCAATTCAAGTCCAAATGTTGTCCAATTGAGCTAACTACGATTTTAGTCGTCATCGCATTTTGATCGGATTCCATCTGGAAATAAATAATTCTCGTAGCGCGTGTTGAATGTAACCGACCAGGAAATTCATAACTTTATTTTGTCTGCAATTAAAACATATAATGACCACATATATATATATATATATATATATATATATATATATATATATATATATATATATATATATATATATATATATATATATGTTTTTAAAATAAGAGCAGGTTGCGCACAAAAACTAGATATTTGAACAATCAAGCGTATTCGTCATTTGTGGGTTCCTCTGGAAGAGAAAAAATCAACAGAAGAAACCCACAAAGACAACATGCGCACAAACATCAAAAACATTGCATGCACAAAGCCAATGCACACATGATAACCCGTTTTTCTTCCTCAATGAGACATAATTGTTTGTTTCATGCCCAAATGAATCACTGACGAAGGCCACTTCCCAGAATTACTATCTTCCTACTCTCAATCGCTGCTAATGTGATGTTGTTCGGTGTTGGAAAGACATTGCTTGAGAAAAGAAAGGGGTTTAATGGTCTGTGCAACTGTGTATTTATTCCACATTTGTTCACTTCCCAGACCATGAAATGTTACATACTATAAAACCAGCAAGTGGTGACCTTTTGCCGACCATGTATATATATATTTGTGTAGTTCAACGATAGTTGTTCAAGTAATTATTGGTTGAAAAGTTTATCCAAAGGGCACTGTTTAGGTGGTTATGTGGGGAAGATAACCGTTAAACCCCAGAATTGAACAGATTAAGATCGTAGAAATCGGGAAAAACGTCGTGCCGGGAGTCGATTTCCACAGAGCAGCGGTTGGTGGGAATAAGGGTAGTGTGCTTACCAATGGGAATAAGGGTAGTGTGCTACGATGTGCATGGCATTGTACAAAAGGGGTACAAACAAGTGATCGCACCGTTCTGGCTTCAAGACAAGAAAGAACAGAAATATGGCGAATAAGACCAAGACGTGGTCTATTTTATCGGCTAGGAAGAGCAAGTATCTGTATTATTTCTTTATAAATATGTGGAGTGGGATTTTTCTGCGCTAATTCCTATCAGGATCGGCTCCAAGAATATATATATATATATATATATATATATATATATATATATATATATGATAAAAAGGCTTAAACACTAATATTCCATGGTTATAATTTATTACATTAGAATCGTAATTACGATTCAATTCATCAGACCTACAAATTCAAAAAGAAATCAGAAAAAATAACTCCGGGAATAAAAAATAAAATTTAGTGTGAGTGTATATATGAGAGTGGGGGACGAATGCGAGAGGTAAAAAAAAAAGCTGTAGATAGAGGTAACAGACGAGAGAATAACTGGTGGGACTAAAAGTGAAGGTGGGTATTAAAATTTAACACAGACAAGTTTTAAAGAGAGGAGTTTAAATGACGATTTAAATGAGTGAGATACAGATAAATATGAATTATTTTCCGATGCATAATTCATTACTGAATCGCTGACCTAAAT
Source organism: Acanthosepion esculentum (assembly GCA_964036315.1). Taxonomy (NCBI): domain Eukaryota; kingdom Metazoa; phylum Mollusca; class Cephalopoda; order Sepiida; family Sepiidae; genus Acanthosepion; species Acanthosepion esculentum. The sequence goes on along the minus strand of OZ038492.1, from coordinate 31,926,872 downwards.
TGAATTAAAAACTGACACCGGAAATGGGTTTATACATTTGTGGTGACACTACGAACAATAAAAGACGATATAATCTAAACTTAAAAATCAGAAGATGAGAGAAAGAGGAAGAGAGAGAGAGAGAGAGAGAAAAGAAAAAAAAGAAAAAAGGGGAAGATGGAGAGGGGCAACTAAAACCGAAGGGCATTTCTAAAAGAGCCGCTGTATAATCAAGAAAATTTGACAAAAGTAATATCACCTACAGGTTACAAATTTAATATAAACATAAAAAAAATAACGAACATTTAATCTGGCAAGGACCTACTATTTCTATGCCCCAAAACACATACGTATATAAGGTTTTATGTATATATGTTTATGTGCACGTATGTGTATGTCCGTAAGTATATGTATGTAGATGTATATATATGCAGGAGTGGATATATATATATATATATATATATATATATATATATATATATATATATATATAAAGACATTTATATGTTTAACGTTCGTTTTATAGATACAAGTATTTAAGCAAATGCTCTGTTTTATAATAAACAGTATTAATTAACATTTACCGGCCTGAATGTCCGAGAAATTTTCATAGAAAATTTTCGTTCTCCGACAGGAATCGAACCTGTATCCTATACGGAAGCATCATTTCGCGTGATGTGCCTTAACCGTTCGGCCACAGAGAAGCGTCTGGTTAGCATTTTACTATCTTTAAACTTAAATCTTCCATGAATCTCTTCTATTCATATCTGCTCTAGCGTATCAAATGTAAACAAATGACGTCATATATTTTTGAATTGGACATAGTCCAACAATTTATTTAAAGATATTTATGATATGTTTAACGTTCTTTTTATAGATACAAGTATTTAAGCAAATGCTCTGTTTTATAATAAACAGTATTAAATAACATTTACCGGCCTGAATGTCCGAGAAATCTTCATACTTGTAATGTGTGTCTCTCTCTCTCCCTCTCTCTTTCTTTCTTTTCTCGTTTTCAGTTTCCACGTAAATTCTTCTGATGCAGAAAAATATCATTCGAACAGTTTAACCCGTTAAACCGTTACGGTAGATATCAGAAAGCTGTCTTAGCACAACCTATAAAAAAAAATAGACAGAGAGATGCAGACACATCCCCCGTGTATTCCAAATTCGTGCCTCTTAGCCGTCAGGGAAATACTACGTCTCTAGAGAAGATACATAAGAAATCAAAGAGAATTTCGTAGGTGATCGTGAGAGAAAACTCGGGGTAAGGATGTGACTCCTTTCAAGGATATTTTGTGCAGAGTCTTCGCGACAAGGGAATCGAATCATTGCCTGGCGAGGCCACATCAAATGCAACCTTAAAAATATTGAAAAGTTTACTGACGAAGTAAAAATAATGGCGAAACGCAGTTAATATCGAAACTTTGATTGACGAAACGAAGCCTTGTAACGCAAACGTGAAGATTACAAAATTCCTTTACCTTGCAATTACAAACAACATTCAAAAGAATGTTTCCATTTTCTAGGTCGACTATCTCTCTTTTTAGATCTATGCGTTTCATCCCTGCCTGCCTGCCTGCCTATCTATCTATCTATCTATCTATCTATCTATCTATCGAAGTCTCTTCACATATATCTATCTATTATGTTCATTACCTATGATGCACATTCTATATCCATATATCCATATATCTATCTGATGTTCATTCTCTATCTATCTATCTATCTATCTATCTATTTATGTCAATTTGTTCATATCTCTCTATATATCTCAGTCTATTCATATCAGTCTTATTCTGTTCATATCTATCTATCTATCTATCTATCTATCTATCTATCTATCTATGTCAGTTTGTTCATATCTCTCTCTCTCTCTGTCTCAGTCTATTATTATCAATCTCATTCTGTTCATATCTATCTATCTATCTATCTATCTATCTATCTATCTATCTATCTATCTATCTATCTATCTTATGAATAAAAATATATATAACACCCGAAGAGAATAATATAATATTTGATAACATATACGATAAATAATTATGATATAGAGATTCCATACTACTTTGAACAAAAGTTACGAAAGAAGCGCCCACCAGAACTGGAAAGAGAGATAAGAGTTAGTGTACTTTAGAAAACTATCTTTCCTGAAAAATTGGTTTTAAGAGGAAGATTTTATATATTTTAGCCGCTAGTAGCACTGGCGGTTCGTTCACTTTGGCTTTTCTTTCCTTTGTACACTCCTACGTTCTGTCCCACTCCTTCATCTCACTTCCAAAGCTGTTCGTAATCTTCCATTTGATACGGTTCAGAGTTTATTAAATTTGTTTGCGAGTGATGGACTATCGATTTTGATTTCCTCTTGCCAACATGGAACAGCGACATCACAACGCCATCGTTCCCTTACGTTGTTGGTATATAGCCTGTGCGCGTGTTTCCTCTTCATCCACCTGAAAATAATGGGCGTGGTTAAGCTGAGAGATATCACTGCACTTCCACGTGGGCTTCGGTTTCTTGGTCCAAGAACTGTATCGGCACAACTAATCAATCTTCACTCTATTCTTCTAACTCTAACATATTTGTCGCAGTCTTTATTTTCTCTCTCCCTCCTTATATATATATATATATATATATATATATATATATATATATATATATATATATATATATATATAAGGCAGGATGCGTGTGTGTGTGTGCGTGTGTGTGTGTGTAACGAATGCACGGCCGCCATTTTCGACGGTTTTGCACCAAAATTTATATGCACATGCTCCAAGTTCGCTGAAAAGCCAAGACTGACTTTGCATTTCCCAATTTCCATCGATAGTGGAAATAAGCGATTTTTTCATGCTTCTACGGCAGTTTTCATGTAGTTTGCAGCCATTTTCTAATGGCCAGAGTGAGAGCCTATAACTGGCTGCCACGAATAGGCAGGAAGATTCTATTGGTCAGCGTGATAGCCAGCAGTTGACTGACACGAATGTTAACTAGCATGCCAGCATGCAAAAACAAATCGATAGCTGCATTCGTCACAAGTGGGAAAAATTTAAATCTGCATGGCACTTTACTGCAATTGGCTCATTCGCTTGCTTAAACTCAACGTTGACTCTGATTCCGCAGAACTGGGTTGGGTGTGAAAAGTATTTGTTGTTAACATTCTTTTTTCATTCGGTTTTTCCAGTTACTTTTTTAAAGTTGATCGTTTTGTGTTAATTTTGTTTAGTTCTTTTTTCGTAACAGATTTAATGTTTAGTATACAGCTTAGAAAAAAATCGCAGTGTGAGATAGGCATGAAGTAAGGCATGTAGCAACATCACCACGGCAAAGTGCACTCCTTTAAAGGCAAGGAAGGGCCAAAATATTTTAAGTCAAGTGATAGCGATCGCTGTATGAGTCGTACGACTTTTGAATCAAGCAGGGGCAACGCCGCGCCATGCTGCTAGTATATATATATATATATATATATATATATATATATATATATATATATATATATATATATATATATATATATATATATATATATATATATATATATATATATTGTTCTATTATATATTGTTATACATAGTAACTATGAACACTAATGGGCATGTCTTAATCTTCATAAATAATTTTGAAACTATTGTAAGTGGGGGTAATATGCTGTCTAAGTAGGCCACCACTAACAGTGGTTTACCTATTTCACGCCGCTGGCGAGTATTGTATTTTGTTCATGTTATAAAAATTACCATTTCATTTCTAACCTCCGTTTTGGTTATTCCTCATTTAATAAGCCTTTTTAGGTTACAACACTCACACACACATACACACACACACACATATATATAATAGTGAACATTGAACTCAACACTCAGAAGTGACTGTTTCATGTTAGACGCAATCATCATAGATAGATATGAATGGACTTAGATAGACAGATAGATATGAATAGACTTAGATAGACAGATAGATATGAATAGACTTAGATAGATATGAAAGATACAGATCTAAATAGAAGATAGATAGTCGTCCTAGAAAATGGAAACATTCTTTTGAATGTTGTTTGTGTCTTAATGATTGCGTGTAGCATGAGACAGTCGATGGCCTCCGATTTTTGACTTCAATGTTCACTTTTATATTTACATACGCTCTATCTCTGATATTGAGAACTTCATCCCGTAAACATAGCATTCCTTAAAACTATATATATATATATATATATATATATATATATATGTATGTATATATTGTGAGTGTAAGGAGAGGGAAAAATAAAGACTTTTATATTTACATACGCTCTATCTCTCATATTGAGAACTTCATCCCATAAATATAGCATACCTCAAAACTATATATATATATATATATATATATATATATATATATATATATATATATATATATATATATATATATATATATATATTGTGTGTGTAAGGAGAAGGAAAAATAAAGACTTTTATATTTACATACGCTCTATCTCTGATATTGTGAACTTTATCCCATAAATATAGCATACCTTAAAACTATATATATATATATATATATATATATATATATATATATATATATATATATATATATATATATATATATTGTGTGTGTGTGTGTGTAAGGAGAGGGAAAAATAAAAACTACCAAAAGTATGCGTGTGTGTGTAAAAATTTCAGATCGAGTATATCTGTAAAGAAACAATATAAAGGGATAAAAGGGAAATTTACCTTAGCTGAGTGATTGTATCAAGGCAAATGCAAGGATTTTATTTCGTAACAAGTATTTATATAGAAAAGCCAATATTTTATTGGCTTTTCAAATTTTTTTGCGTTCAGGAACGGTCATGTTAGCTGAAAAATCATGCAATGTATGGAGGACACAACGTGAAACAATTCAATGTCTAATAAACGAAAGTGTGTAAATGATGTTTGTAAATTTGAAGAATCCTGCAGGATTCGAACCTGCATCCCACTGTTTGGGCAAAAGAAATTGGACATGTCGTATCTTTGATGGTTTGATATCGGTAATAATAATAATCAAATAAACCGTCGTACATCAGTAGACCAGGATCGACACGTTGTATCCCTGTCAAGATGGATGTTCCCCGCGAAACGTTTAGTAATATAAATGCTTGTCAGATTTTTAAGCCGATCTTAAAAGTTAAACTTACATTATCTATCTATATAATCATCTATCTGCTCAATATCAGAGATAGAGCGTATGTAAATATAAATTTATATTTATAAGTGAATATTGAATTCAACACTCAGAGACGACAGGCTGTTTTTAATGCTGGATATTTCCTCGGCTATTTATATATATGGGTCAGTGGTGCAATGTGGGTAATCTATTCTGGCGATTATTTTTCGTAAGTGGCTTGTTTTATTTATTTATTTATTTATTTGTTTGGGTTAATTTATTTTACTTGTTTTTCATTTTCATTTTGTCTTATTTATTCTTTTCGTTTTTTGATGTTTTATTAACCTAGTAAAAAATTGAGGGTGGGATTTACTTAGGTCGCTTATTGAATAGTTTGTTTTGGTCTGGGAAGATAATTAAAGGTATTTATTCGTCCAATGTTTAGGTTGATTGCCGTAGTCTATTCTGTTATTTTGGCGGGTGGACAATTTTTAATTCATTTATTTGGATTGGTTATTTTTACTTGTTTAATTTGATTGTTTTTACTTTTTAAAACCCGTGTAAAACACAAAAGCAACTATTGACTGGTCCCACAACATAAATAACTAACATAATTGCCAGTTTATACAATTAGACATTAACGAATTTTACCCATCCATAACAGAGGCCATGCTAGATAAGGCCATGACGTTAGCCCGGAACAAATAAAAATAAACACAAATTAAATCGATATCATTATATCCCGTAAATCACTACTATTCCACAATGAAGACGCATGGATAAAGAAAGAAGGGATCTTTAACACTACAATGGGAAGCTATGACAGTGCATAGGCCTGCGAAATCATAGGTACAGTGACACGAATAAGTATTGGATATATATTATTTTCTGTTGTAACTCTAGTTTATGTTAGCCATTTTGCCTGATATTTGGTAAGTAATATCTCGTAAAGTTGTTTTAGTTGTATGTGGAAGGAAAATTAAAAACTCATGGTTGAATCCATTTTTTTTTATCAAAGTTCAAAATTACCCTATGCAAAAGTATTGGATACATCAATTTAATATTTTGTTGCGTAGCCTCTGTTTTGTTTCACTGCTTCCAGTCGCTTTCTATAGATGGCCACAAGTTTTTCACACTGATCCACCGTTACTTTACCCCATTCTTCCTTGCATAATTCCTCTAATTGCTTGATATTTTGTGGATTCCGCTTATGATCTTTAACCTTCAAAATATTCCACAAATTCTCAATTGGATTCAAGTCAGGAGACTGACTTGGCCAATTGAGAGTACTAATACCATTATTTTCAAACCATTCCTTTATAAGTTTTGCGGTATGTTTGGGATCATTGTCGTGTTGAAGCACGAAATTCCGACCATGACCTAAAGCAGTTGCAGATTTATGAAGGTTCTTCTCTAGAATCTCCCTGTACATGCTACCATGGATAACTTGTAACTCAGCAGTGCCCTTGGATGAAAAGTATCCCCATATCATAATGGAACCACTCCCAAACTTAACTGTGGGGATGGTATTGTGCTTGTTGAAGGCAGTGCAATTTATTCGCCAAACACTTGTCGCTGTGTTCCTTCCGAATAGTTCAACTTTTGTTTCGTCCGACCAGATTACCTTTTCCCAAAACTGCATACCTTTCTTTTCATAAGTTTCGAGAAACTTTAATCGGTCTTTGACATGTTTGGTTTTCAGTAAAGGCACTTTTATTGGTGATATTGGATAAAAGCCTGTACGATATAGAACTCTGCTAATGGTATCCTTACTTACATTAATTCCAGCACCCACAAGATCCGTTTTAATTTCAGAACGAGTAATGAAGGTTTTGTTTTGCACATTTCTGCTGATCCACCTTGAAGTACTCTCATTTATTTTTCTCGGTCTTCCATTTCTTGGAAGGTTTGCTGTACCGTCGCCATACTTCTTATACTTTCTGATGATATTTCCTACTGTACTTAGTGCTAGATTCATTTCTTTGCTAATTTTTCGGTAACCTTGTCCTCCTTTGTGACGTTCAATGATTCTATCTCGCATATCTCTGGATAATTCTTTAGTTTTTGCCATTTTTAATCCTTGAATTGCAGAATGCACATCAAAGAGTCAGATGATTAGTAGCACTATCTTGTAAACAATTGTGTGCTTCTCTGATTGGTCAGAGATAACATTCCAATACTATCGAAAATTTGAATATTTAAAGTCTTTTAAAATACAAAGTTTCGATTGGAAATTTGAAAAAAGTGTCATGTATCCAATACTTTTGCATAGGGTAATTTTGAACTTTGATAAAAAAAATGGATTCAACCATGAGTTTTTAATTTTCCTTCCACGTGCAACTAAAACAACTTTACGAGATATTACTTACCAAATACCAGGCAAAATGGCGAACATAAACTTAAGTTATAACAGAAAATAACATGTATCCAATACTTATGCGTGTCACTGTATATATTTACTACATGAACTAAGCGAAATAATGGATAAAAATGATACAGGACTCCACAGGGACGACGATCTCATAATCTTAAGAAACTACAACAAACAAAACACAGACAAAACTAGAAAAGCAATAATAAGGATTTTTAAAATAACGGATTTGACATAGATATAAAAACTAACCTAAACGAAGTAGATTTCCTAGATGTTACCTTCAATCTAAGAAAAGGCACATATTAAACATACAGAAAACACAATGATAAACCTCTGTACATATACGCATCCTCCAATCACCCGCCTTCGATAATCAAACATATACCAAAATCGATTAACCGCAGGCTCTCCGACAATTCTTGCAAAAAAACAACATATTTAACGACGCTAAGAAAGACTACGAACCAGCTCCAAAGGATAGTAGATTCCCGGCAACATTCACATACTCACGACAGAGCCCAAGAAAGGGCAACAGGAAAATAAATATCATATGGTTCAAACCACCCGGAATTCCAGTTCCATTTGGTTCGTTATTATCAGTTACACTCAAATAGCCCTGGGAAAAGTATGAATCCCTCTCTTCTCCCTCCAACTATGGGTTAATTAGTTGGACTTGTATCAGTAAATCATTATTATCTCCTCAAAATTCTTTCAATCTAAAATATTTTCTGACTTTAAATAATCTGAAAAAGGTTGATGAGCCATAAAAAACTAATCAATCAATGACTAGCACAATTAAAAGTATTGAAATATATTATCAGAGCGGAAAACATTTAAGTTGCCTGCACATATCTAATGTCTCCAAAACTACAAAAAATAGTAAAAGAATAAAGAGAGCCAACCACTTCTTTCTGTCTTGCAGATGAAAAAAAATCGCAAAAGACTAACACGTCTACAACGAAAAAACAATACCCTGTCCGGTGGAAAAAGATGCTGGTGGCGCCAGGGGTGGCATTACCGCCTTAATCACCGAAATTGTGTTACCTCCCCTGGTTGGTGACTGACGAGGACAGGCTATCGCACGTACTTTGACACGTTGTATGTCGAAAAAATATTTAAATAATTTATTCGGTAGCATTGTAATTATATTTTAGCTATAGAATTTGAATGCTTTAAAATTTGATGAAAAATAATACCTAATAATATTAATTTCGCTGATTTAATATAGAAATATTTTCTCTGCGGAAAAAGGGATACAAGTTCAATTCCTGTCGGTGTGACAATCATTCTTTAGCAAGACTTCTCGTTTTTTTTTATTATTAATTTAGCTTCTTAAGAAAATTTTAAAAAAAAGTAGGTGTAGCAACTCAGATACGTGTCAGTTATGTGCCATGAGTGATACACACTTAGGCGATCATGTATCTTTCCATACATGACTAAAGAACCAGATTCTTTTCCCATAGTAGAGCAGTTGCCATCCAAGGCTATAGAACCCGGTCTTCCCTGCTATTTACCCATAGCTGGGTGGAGATGAAGAGAATTCATAACTTTCGCAATGATATTAGCACGTAAGTAAAACTATAGTTATTTAATTTATTTAGAATTTTTACATTTCAGAACGTTTATAAATATGCATCAGGCTAACTGAAACCCAAGGTAAATTATGGAAGATGTAAAGTGATGTAATTTAATGTCTAATCAAAAAATGGAGTAAATATTCTTATTCTTTTAGCCTTTTTAATAATATAAATATTATTTTAGTTTGAGAAATTAATTTATGTATTATATATTCTAAATAATTTCTTTCGTAGAGTTGTAATTAGCTTGGGCAATAGAATTCAAATTCTATATAATTTGGTGATATAAAATGTTTTGATTTTATACTACTTAAAGAAATAATAAAATCCTGGTATGTTTAATTTGAAAGAAAATAAGGTTTTCATTAAAAATATTGTAATTATTTATAGGCTGTATTCTCTATAAATTAGTAATTAAAATTCAAAATACTATATATAGTTAAGTACATTATACATCAAGAGAAAAAGAGAGTGGGATGAATTGGGTATATATAATATATATATATATATATATATATATATATATATATATATATATATATATATATAGAGAGAGAGAGAGAGAGAGAGAGAGAGAGAGAGAGGGAGAGTGAAAGCGAGATTAATTCATTGGTTGGTTGGTTAATTTCGTTTAGCGGGACATCAACACCTCTAGAGGTTATTTAATACCGAAATCTAAATATCTTGAAGACAATTATATGCCTTCAATTCCAGATAAAATGTATTGTTAGTAACTTTACTATAAAATGTATTATTGGTAATTTTACTATAAATATGTGTTAATGGTTTGGTTTGGTTTGGATTATTTTTTTTACGGCATATCAAACTCAATAGGTTATTTAATGCCGACAAAATTTTTTATTCCTGGTAATATTTTGTTTTGTCAAAAATCTGTTTCTTGTAATATTTTTCCTTCAACATTGTATTGCTGATAATAATTCTTTTAAAAAAAGTATTGCTGGTAATAGTTAACTATTTGACCATAGCTGGGATCCTAACAGGTGCTACCACCCCGGGTCAGGGTGGGCCTGGGAACACCAGCAATTAAGAGCTGGTTCCACGCTCCACAAAACATCCTGATCAGAGGCCTTGCTGCTGGACGTAGTTTATCGTCTTACCCAGGAAGAACTATGTATTAATGAATTATATATATATATATATATATGAATTAATGGTAATTTTACTACATCAATTCATTGTTGGTAATTGTAAAGTAAATATGTGTTGTTAGTTTTAATATAAAAAAGTATTTTTATACTTGCAGAGACTTTTTTGTTTTTTTTTTGTTTTTGTTTGGGGGTGGGAGTTCAGTATTTGCCCATAGCTGGGACCCTAACAGGTGCTACTGCCCCGGGTCAAGGTAAACTTGCTACTGAATTTAGTTTATCGCCATACACAGGACTATCAAGATGAAAAGGACAAAAAAGAAAGAAAGAAAGAAAGAAAGAAAGAAAGAAAGAAAGAAAGAATGGAAAACGCCTGACAGCTAAAAAAAAAAATAGTTTTCATTCATTTCCCAAGAAATGAATGAAATCGTCAATCGAAGGCTAATCGATACCCTTACTTATACACTAGCGTATTTATTGTGCATGTGCAACTGTAAATAGCCTTGAAGTTATCTTTCAATTGATATATGTGTAGGCGGTGTGAGTGTGTCTCTGTGTATCCGGGGCGTGAGTATCGAAGGCGTGTGTGTCATCATTAACATTCCATTTTGATCCTGTTTAATATTCTAATAAAATTGAAATTATGAGTGAACATTGTTTTTAAATATTCACACAAAGAGTTTCTTTAAACGCAACTCCAGAAATTCTTGGCTTACGGCCGCATGAAATTAAAGCAGTGGTTTCCGTACGATCACCAAAGTAAAGCAAGGTCGAGCCTGTTCAGTACCTAGATGAGTGTCCGCTTTGTAAAACCAGATGCTGTAAATGTAATGGTGAAGTAGTGAATAATGGTTCGAAATTAGTAATCGGGGAATGCAAATACTATTGGGAAGTTCCTTTCTCCTCCCAGCTATGGGTTAATTAGTAAGTCTTGTATCACTAACCAAAACTTCTTACAATTTAAAAATACTTTTTCTAGTTTTAAATTATCCGCAAAGGTTGATAAACCGTAAATATTAATCAATAAACCAAAACACATATTTACTCAGGGCATGTATGCACATACTGTTTATAGAAGAATATACTCTGGGAGTTCTAAAATAGTTAAAAAATTCTAAAAGGTCACTCTCTCTCTCTCTCTCTCTCTCTCTCTCTCTCTATATATATATATATATATATATATATGACGATCTGCCTAAGTGAAACCTTGGTAGGTTTCTTTGACTCATTAGGTTTGACTAGGTTTGCTCTACGTTTGTATCGAGCTCTTTAGTTAGTTGTTTACTCGTATCGGGGTTTTTTCTTTGGGCCTTAAACCTGTATCTGTGCGATTATTTTCGACAGACTTTCATGTTCCTGGCTCTTTCTTCTTTAAAACCTTTTTTCCCTTCGAGATTGATTTAAATATTGGTAAATCAAGAATTCGAAGGTTTTTTGACACGAGTATAGTTACCTATATATATATATATATATATATATATATATATATATATATATATTATATATATATATATATATATATATATATATATATATATATATATATATATCTCCGATGCAATGAGAAAGAAAGTAATATATAAATTCTAACGTTAACAGCATTAATTCAAAAGACAGATCGATACCTATAGTAGAGCGATAATTATTTATTATAATTTTATCATATAGACAAAAACAGTTTACTCACTACAAAAATGCAACTTCGTTTCGGTGCATTTCAATTGCACCTCGATTGGTGAGAACCAAAGTTATTTTATAGATATAATTAATTTTTACGACAATTTAGAACCACAGTGCATTCAGAATCTAAAATTACGTGAAAAAAACCTACTAGGACATTTTACTCTTTTCATTGGACTATACTTCAGCCCATGTCACTTTAACTGAAAAACACATGCAACAAAAAAAAAATTCGTGGATTTATCAGATTACCAAATTCAGACAAAATTCTCATATGAAGCATTAAAACAAGAACTTTAGAGTTGCGTCACCGAAAGTTCCAAAAAAATATAACTATCAATAAATAGCATATATTTAAAAACATCTTTCGGTCTAAACTACATTTATTTCGTCTTGCTGTTTACCTATAAATGGCAATATGACTTCCTGAAGATGACAATTTGAAAGTATCATTAATTTCATCTGTTAACAATCTAGATATACGAATCGCATTACTCATATATATATATATATATATATATATATATATATATATATGTTGTGAATGTTAAAGACAACATCGTCCTGCATATTTAACATTCAACACAACATGTTTAAAAGAAAAGTTGCTGCCAAATCACACACACACATACACACACACACACACATATATATATATATATATATATATATATATATATATATATACGTTTAAATATAGTTTTAAGGTGTGCTATATTTATGGGTAAAAGTGCTTTATATCCGAGATAGAGTGTATATAAATATAAAAGTGAACATTTCGGTCAGCATGAAACAGACTGTCGACACTTAGTGTTCATATATATATATGTGTGTGTGCGTGAGAGAGAAAGAAAGAGAGAGAGTGTACTCGCGCGCGTGTGTGTGTATGTATGTGTGTTTGTGTTTAAGCAGATAGGGAAACAGAGAATTCCAACCAAATGATCAAGATAGAAATTGGTCTCATTTTCGGGTATTTTTGTCATAACGAGTTCATTTCGAACTCTTTCTGGCTATATTGCTTGAAGTCGTCTGGCGCCAGACTGCAGGGTTGTCTCCATGCCAAAATACAGCCGAACGCTATTTCTTTTTTACTTTTCAGCTTTTGACTCGCTTTGAAATTATTCTTTATTCTATCTTTGACGCAGTATAGAATCTGGTTATTCGTAGCATTCCACAACGTTTATATTATTATCTGCACATCCATGGCTCGGGATTTTAGTTTTGAGAAAGAAAACGCAGAAGTCTGATTTCAGCTCTTCTTTGGATTCTGAAACTTTTCGTGAAGCCACGGCTTACTGAAAGAGCATTACATCGATTCTTGTGTTAACTTTTAAGGTCAGCGAAAATCAATTAAGCCACCCTTAAGGCCAAGCTTCGAATCTCCAATGGAGTTTCCATGCATATCGCTGCTATTCCGAGCTTTTCCTTTCATCACTCATCATGACTGACTGTCCAGTTCGTCACACAGCAATTACGTCTTTAGGCAAACAGTTTCCCTGACTACTTCAACGATATTCAACTTCGACTGTTCTAGGTAAAATACTTGTCAAGATTGTATCATTCATGTGTAGGAAAAATATCGACCTTGTCGGATCTTCTATACAAAGGAACAATAAAACGTCAAGTTGTTTCTTGTGTTTCAAATAAAGTGTAGCTGTACAACCGTGAATCGAAGAGAGCTGTATTCTGGACATTCGTTTGGTGACTGTTAAAATTCGTTTAAAATTCTTACGTATTTGTCTATATTTCAAACACACCCCAATATCAACATAAAAAGCAGTGAACTGACAATATGAAACCTCCACAAACGACCGCAATATACAGACATTGCGTTTGTTCATGGAAGACATGTATGCATCTGGTGGAACCGTCTCCGTTTCATCCATTCAGAGTCCTTAAAACGCATTAAGACAATAAATGCTCATTTGAACATCCAGCAGCTGCATCCTGCACATAAACTTATGGTCAAACATGTAATTAATCTCTCTATAAGAAAACTGTTATTATCTACCATGACAATTTAATATCACATGCAAAATGTATAACAGCAGAAAAAAATGTAACACTTGTTTAGTCTATTCTATCACACATGCCATACTCATCTGATATTACACTAACCGATTATTACCATATTCAATCGCTAAAGTACACATGGAGGGAGTAACATTTAACTGAAAGATTCAAGATACTACTGAAAACGTTTTCACTACGAAAAGTGCTGAAACATTTCGCAAATTATATCGATAAGTTGTCCGATAAGTGTCGACACGGCATTACAAATAAGTGTGAATATTGAATTAAATAAAAGATAATTGTACTTTGGTGAATATATTTCATGAAAATAAACACAGATTTTTTACACATCCTCATGTTTATTTATAAGATCCTTCCCAGGAAAAGAATTGTAACTTTCATTCAATAATCATATGCAGTAATATTGTTCAGACAATGAATGCAGCGTGAATTTGATGCAACCTTTAGATTAATATTGTGATATATTATTTACACAGATGAAATGTGGTCAACACCAGGTGTATAAATTTAATGCATTTGTGTGTCAACCAACTTGCTCCAATCGATTCCCAAAATGTACAGATCGGGCAGAGGGATGTCTCTGTAAAAAACATTATTTACTGAGTGGAGGCAAGTCTGTCTCGATTTCGAAATGTAGTTGCAACAATAGAGAAATATGATGAGGTATTATGTACAAAATTTACATTATTCGGACTATTACCCTCATCTTTGTTGCCATATTTATCCGATCCTTCAGTATCTATCTATATTTCTGAGATGAGGTATTATGTACACTATTTACATTATTCGAACTATTGTCCTCATCTTTATTGCCATATTTATCCGATCCTTCAGTATCTATCTATATTTCTGAGATGAGGTAATATGTACACTATTTACATTATTCGGACTATTGTCCTCATCTTTGTCGCCATATTTATCCGCTCCTTCAGTATCTATCTATATTTCTGAGATGAGGTAATATGTACACTATTTACATTATTCGGACTATTGTCCTCATCTTTGTCGCCATATTTATCCGCTCCTTCAGTATCTATCTATATTTCTGAGATGAGGTATTATGTACACTATTTACATTATTCGAACTATTGTCCTCATCTTTATTGCCATATTTATCCGCTCCTTCAGTATCTATCTATATTTCTGAGATGAGGTAATATGTACACTATTTACATTATTCGAACTATTGTCCTCATCTTTGTGGCCATATTTATCCGATCCTTCAGTATCTGTCTATATTTCTGAGATGAGGTATTATGTACACTATTTACATTATTCGGACTATTGTCCTCATCTTTGTTGCCATATTTATCCGATCCTTCAGTATCTGTCTATATTTCTGAGATGAGGTATTATGTACACTATTTACATTATTCGGACTATTGTCCTCATCTTTGTTGCCATATTTATCCGATCCTTCAGTATCTGTCTATATTTCTGAGATGAGGTATTATGTACACTATTTACATTATTCGGACTATTGCCCTCATCTTTGTTGCCATATTTATCGGATCCTTCAGTATCTGTCTATATTTCTGAGATGAGGTATTATGTACACTATTTATATTATTCAGACTATTGGCCTCATCTTTGTTGCCATATTTATCCGATCCTTCAGTATCTGTCTATATTTCTGAGATGAGGTATTATGTACACTATTTACATTATTCCGACTATCGACCTCATCTTTGTTGCCATATTTATCGGATCCTTCAGTATCTGTCTATATTTCTGAGATGAGGTATTATGTACACTATTTACATTATTCGGACTATTGTCCTCATCTTTGTTGCCATATTTATCCGATCCTTCAGTATCTATCTATATTTCTGAGATGAGGTATTATGTACACTATTTACATTATTCGGACTATTGTCCTCATCTTTATTGCCATATTTATCCGATCCTTCAGTATCTATCTATATTTCTGAGATGAGGTAATATGTACACTATTTACATTATTCGGACTATTGCCCTCATCTTTGTTGCCATATTTATCGGATCCTTCAGTATCTGTCTATATTTCTGAGATGAGGTATTATGTACACTATTTATATTATTCAGACTATTGGCCTCATCTTTGTTGCCATATTTATCCGATCCTTCAGTATCTGTCTATATTTCTGAGATGAGGTATTATGTACACTATTTACATTATTCCGACTATCGACCTCATCTTTGTTGCCATATTTATCGGATCCTTCAGTATCTGTCTATATTTCTGAGATGAGGTATTATGTACACTATTTACATTATTCGAACTATTGTCCTCATCTTTGTTGCCATATTTATCCGATCCTTCAGTATCTATCTATATTTCTGAGATGAGGTATTATGTACACTATTTACATTATTCGGACTATTGTCCTCATCTTTATTCCCATATTTATCCGATCCTTCAGTATCTATCTATATTTCTGAGATGAGGTAATATGTACACTATTTACATTATTCGGACTATTGCCCTCATCTTTGTTGCCATATTTATCGGATCCTTCAGTATCTGTCTATATTTCTGAGATGAGGTATTATGTACACTATTTATATTATTCAGACTATTGGCCTCATCTTTGTTGCCATATTTATCCGATCCTTCAGTATCTGTCTATATTTCTGAGATGAGGTATTATGTACACTATTTACATTATTCCGACTATCGACCTCATCTTTGTTGCCATATTTATCGGATCCTTCAGTATCTGTCTATATTTCTGAGATGAGGTATTATGTACACTATTTACATTATTCGGACTATTGTCCTCATCTTTGTTGCCATATTTATCCGATCCTTCAGTATCTATCTATATTTCTGAGATGAGGTATTATGTACACTATTTACATTATTCAGACTATTGTCCTCATCTTTGTTGCCATATTTATCACAACTCTTTGGGTTCTGTAACCGGATCTAACCAACGCCTTTATCCACTGTATCAGGTGTCCTTAAGGAGTTCTATACCCAGTTAAGGCAGCGGAGAACTTGAAGAGAGGAATTAACAGGAGATAACTGACAACTGACATCCGTTAGACATGGCACGTGGAATTAGAACAGTCTACCCCAGCGAGCGAAATAAAGGGTTCAGTTCGAAATTCCAACCACCTGAAAAAGGCCGGGGCGCACAACGGCCGAAAGGTTGTGAGAAATATGACAACAAAGATGAGGACAATAGACCGAATAATGTAAATAGTGTAAAATCCTTAAGCTTTATTTATTCCCTGTCTTTCTTTTGCAATATTTGGCTATGAAGTCGTTTATCCAAAAATGGAGCTGTTAGATTATTTAATTTCATTTAAATGACCTCGCCAGAACTACGAGATAAAAGACTAAAGACGCTAACTTTACGCTGTTCAAAGTCTTCTGTTATAGAATAATTGTTTAATATGGATTGTTACTTATGCGTGATTAATAGCCAAAATCTGTGATGGAAGTTGTGGCCAAGAATGTGCCGACGAGAATCCCGGGCAGATGGTTAACTTCTTATAAAAAAGACGCGAACAGTTTGCTGTAGACTTTTAGACTCTTTAAGTGAAGATACAGCAAAATATGTGCGTAATTTTGCACAAGCTAAACCAATGTATAGATTTTGCAATCTCGTGCAAAAAGAAAAAAAAAACTATATCTACCTTTTCGACTTATGTGTAAAACAAAGCTAGGTCTGTCTTTTTTTACTCTTATAAACCAGACCTTTGTCTGCATTTTGCACTCCCGTAAAAACTAGTATTATGTCTATAACTTTATGACAATCTTCCAAACCAAACCCATGTCTATCTTTCTGACTTTCATGCAAACCAAACATTTTACCTTTTACATTCTCGGACACACTAAACCTCTGTCGGCTTTACTTACTCTCGTACAAACCAAACCCAGGTCCTACTTTTAAATGCTCGGAAATATAGGGCTGCCAGGCGTACCTGATATACTAGACGTGTCATGTATTCGATAATTTTGTCCCATGCCACTCCAAATATTCCGTATTTAGTACATTTTCAAATTTCGTAGTAAAAATATGTATTTATTACCTTCCTACGGTCCATAATTGTAACCTTATAATAATTATACTTTCTTTTCTCAGATTCTCTTGATGAAAAATAACGCAAATGTAATGAGGAAACTAGTGTTGCGAGAAGGTTACACAAAACTGACGTGTTTATTTCTCTGTTGTCTGTATAAAATATTTGCAAATTATTTCACATTACAGAATCATTTTCTTAGCTTGTATTAAACAATTTTACTTTTTTCCCCCCTCATAATTCATTAAAATCATTGATTCATGTTTTTAACTTTCATATAATATATTGGTCCGAGAGTAAAGTGTTATGGGTCCTTACCTATAACTACAGAATGAACTCTTCCTAACACTATGTATACTGCGCCTCTCAAGAGAGAGAGAGAGAGAGAGAGAGAGAGAAAGAGAGAGAGACGAATCGAGCCGAGCCGATAGTAGTTCACTCCAAACCAGACTGACAGTCATACTAACACCTTCCACATCTTGTATTATTATTCCGTGTAATATATGTTCGTTATTTCTACTCTTGTGTTCGTGTTGTTCTTCCTTGGTCCTAACCTGGACCATAACACTTTCTGTCCATCTCCTTTCATATAATATATTGCTCCGAGTGTATAGGCAGGTATACATTTATATACACCGGGTGTATAAGCAATATTGTCTAAATCGTGTAACAGCCGAAATGTTCATCCCACAAAATGTTTAATATCCGAAAAAAACAAAAAACAATTTCAAGATTTTCAGATAAGACGTTTAGCCATCTTCAGATTTTCAGATAAGACGTTTAGCCATCTTCAGATTTTCAGATAAGACGTTTAGCCAGCATTAATAGAAAGGATCACTAAAAACCCCTTTGAGTTATTCAGCTAGAAAAAGGAGAGGTTAAAATCGTTTTTATGTCTTCCCACCTGAGCAATAATGAAAGGAAAAGTTCATTCGGGCCTTCAGTAATGGTACCAGCATTCATAGTCTGGCTTCCATCTTCAAAGTTCATTCACGAACCATCAAGAGAACGGTGGATAAGTTTAAAAAGGAGAGAACAGTAGAGAAGACATCTGGATCAGGTATTCACAACAGGAAGAGGGACCATCATTTCAACTTAGAGCTAAATACATTCTTATTGTTCAAAATAGAGTCTGGTAGTGTTATAAAAATTTCGCAGAATTCCAGTAAGATATCTTTAATCATTTCTAAGATATTATGGTTAAAAGCTTAATCTAACAATTGGACAATTGTACTTTTACATCCAGTACACACACACACACACATACACACAAAACACACACACACACATATGATTAAGATTTAAGAACAGCAAGTATTGTTATATATAATGCTCTTTATTAAAAATGATAAAATAATATTACAAACAGAGCATTAATAATATTATATGAAAAGATTACTTAACTTTTAAATAAGAATTTTATCCCGACTTTAGAAGTAAAATTATCGATATTAACTTCCATATCCTATGATGCTTCCATACTGGGTCGATACCGACATATTGATAAATATTTACTTTGTTACTTTAATAATAAAATAACATAATAAATCAATTAAAATATTAATTAAAAATATTACCAAAATATTATAATTTAATTGATAATAATATTTAGCAAATATTATAATTTAATTAATAATATAACATAACAAATTCTATATAAACCATTAAATTTCATTTAATTTCGAAGAAATAATTACAACTTGAAGAAAAATACATTATTTACATTATTCGGACTATTGTCCTCATCTTTGTCGCCATGTTTATCACAACGTTTCGGACGTTGTACGGCCCGGCCTTCTTCAGGTGGTTGGAATGTCTAACTGAACCCTTTATTCTTTACCGTGGTTTGAAACAAAATAATGAAACATTGTATAAAACATACATATAACAAACTATTTCTAATTCTAACAGTTAAATATAATCCTTGAAAATGGCTAAATGTATAGCCGAAAGCGCTCGGATAAAAAGAACATTCGGACAGTTTTTATATAATTTATCATCCGAAAAGAAAGAAATTATTAGATTGCATGAGAAATTGTATAAAAAACTAAATAAAAGTACCTTGTCAGTCGTTTTTAATGAAATGTGCATGAAAGAAGGTTTGCTGCTTCAATACACAATTGAAAAAAGTAACTCTCTACTACAATTTTTATAAGATCTGAAATGATAAACCGATCAAATACTTTTTCTTTTCTATAAGCACTTTCCGTTTTTCCAATTGGCTTTGACAAAATGAGATCTGCCAATCATATTGAGAGAAAGAAAACGAAAACTGCAGTGCTTTGATCACAAATAATGAACTGAGACCCCATGAAAATTGAAAATTGACGCCAGGAAGAGAATTGACCAACCAGTAGCCAATAAACCCAGAGATTGAACAAAGACTGTATGTATGCGCTTAATCGTACTATCAGTGTAATAAAACTGGGTGGGGCAGTAATAACTTTATAATCTGCTCTCATTATTCGAACATAATTTACAATCTTTGATTATGAAGATATTCTGTTGCCAAGGACATTTCTTTTCCTTTTGAGATGTTTCATTTATCTTTAAAAGACAGAAAACGAAAGCGATCATATTGATTGATTGGTTCATCGTTTAAGCATATCGATTATAAGATTCTGTTATCCATTTCAGCTTGGACATTGATAAAAAGTGATCCATCATCCCGACTTTAAAAATATAAAAGTTCGCATCAACTGTTTCAGTAGATCACTCGTGTACATGAGTCAGTTATCAAGAGAGCTTGCTGTATCAAGTGTGTAATCGAGCGGTTTGCTAGATGCGAAAAAATGGCCAATTTAAACTAACCTGAAATGGGAATGTACTGGTACTATTCCTATTTCTTCCTATACAACGTTGTACCACCGCCCTTGGGGAAGTAAAGAATCCATCTCTCTTTACATTGCCCTATCTCTGGATTAAATAGTGGTGTAGACTGCTCTTGTTAACCTCAGGTGAAAGTCTGTTTTGTATGCGACAACGTGTACAAGTCCAACGGGAAAACAGTTCACTCCCTTTCCGCAACCACAGATGATACCAAAATAGACTTTGCATTCAATCAGCAGGCTGACCGGAGAGATAACATCCTAGCTGCCGGGTGCAATTCCGGGCTTTCAGTAGATATTAGTGGCTGCCCTTGACGTGTAAACACGTGGTTGCGCATAGGATAGGCACGCGTGGGACAAACCGGATGACAGATTGATATATAAGCACTCACCTGAGAGGGAAGAAGAGGCGAGTTTTGTACCCTCGCAAGAAGAATAATTTACGTCGGGAGAAAAACCCCAAGGACACACATTCACTCGTTGATATTAATTTACTATAAAAAAATATCACGCATGAGATTCTTAGTTTCGCGTTCTTGTCGGTCTGGGCAATGATAATATTGCAACAAGAAGCCATGGCAATTCACAGATCATAAAAAAGATTGGGTGGAGAGCTACGATCGCCTGCATCCTGAAGGGATAAGGCATTTTAAGCTATAGATCCCCTGCTTGATCCACTGATCTAAATCTGAAAACATTAGTACCTGCAATGTTATTGGTCCTCACCTGGCATCTCTGCTTACGCTACGCAGTAATGTAGCTCCATTGCGCCTTTTGTGTAAATATTTCCATGGTATTTGTTCGGGATGGGTTTTCCTCATTGGTAGCTAGACTTTATGAATTTAAGCGCAGTACTAGCTTAACGGAAAAGATCTCCTCATTTTCAGTTGATCATCGTCTGATATAACTGTAAGTTTTATGTTAACAGTTTCTTCTCCCGCACTTCTCTCGGGGGGGAAGAAACTGTTAACATAAAACTTACGGTTCGTGGAACTTTCTTCCGTCTCCTTACTTTCCAGCCATCTTTTATTTTCAAAATTTTCAGTACAATGTCAATCGTTATCCTCTGTGTTCTTAATTCCTGTTCTTTTATTGTTCTCTCTGGTAAATAATGTTTTCATTTTTTTCCCATATTATTCACCCACCCTTTTTGCGTCTTATTGTTTTGCTTGGTTGGAATGATTAAAAAAAAACAACTCTTTCTTGTGAACGATATTAATATAATTTAATAACTTAATTTGTTCTTTCTGTCTTTATTAATCGAAAGTGATTTCGATTTGGATTCGTCTGAAGCTTGCGTTTTTACGTCAGCCATAATTTCAAAGATAAACGATAAGCCTTTCTGCTTAACTTCATTTTTATGTAGTTACATTTTTTTTTTTAAAACCGTTAAGACTCTAACAAACGTATCCTTTAAGAAAGTCCGTCTTTATATAATTACTCATTAGGGGATATCTCGCCAGTAAATGTGATTATTGCATTTATCAAGAGAAAGAGACACAAATGGAAGACAAAAAGCCATGTCGTGATCCGAACGTTGGAAATTGCTGTCAAATCTTCGAGGTTTTAATTTATACTAGACTACCGCAGGACACCCCGGGGCGGTGTAATAGTTAGCAAGTTTGTTTCGCTAGCACAATTACGAATAAGTAGTGAGTTCGATCTTCACTGCGTGCCCCATCCTTTTGGCTTTGTGCCACACCTAAGCTACGCTCATAAAATCGTTACTAGACTACCCGTGGTCTGTTGGGTCACTGAGAGTTCAGGTTATAAAACAGTGAAGTTGATTTCTGCATTAAAATATCGTCTGTTTGAATAAATCTGAAATAAATAAATACTTACTGTATAAACAAATCGTATTTTAAAATCTTGTTCACTTAAAATATTTTAAAATCACATTAACGTAAAAATATATTTTTACTATGCCAAAAAAATATTTTAAAATCATATTCACTTAAAAATATTTTTTAAATATGGCAAAAAATATTTTTTAAATATTTAAAATATTGTTTGTTTAAAGAAAGATGAAATATAAATAAGCACACACGAAATCACAGAGAGGTGGAAAGAGAGATAGAGAGGGATAGAAAAAGCGAGAGGTGGAAAGAGAGAGATGGAAAGAGAGAGATAGATAGAGAGAGATGGAAAAAGCGAGAGGTGGAAAGAGAGAGGTGGAAAGAGAGAGAGAGGTGGAAAGAGAGAGAGATAGAGAGAGATAAAAAAACGAGAGGTGGAAAGAGAGAGAAGTGGAAAGAGAGAGATGGAAAGAGAGTGAGGTGGAAAGAGAGATAGATAGATAGAGAGAGATGGAAAAAGCGAGAGGTGGAAAGAGAGAGGTGGAAAGAGAGAGAGAGGTGGAAAGAGAGAGAGGTGGAAAGGGAGATGGAAAGAGAGAGAAGTGGAAAGAGAGAGAGAGATGGAAAAAGCTAGAGGTGGAAAGAGAGAGGTGGAAAGAGAGAGAGGTGGAAAGAGAGAGATAGATAGAGAGAGATGGAAAAAGCGAGAGGTGGAAAGAGAGAGGTGGAAAGAGAGAGATGGAAAGAGAGAGAAGTGGAAAGAGGGAGAGAGAGATGGAAAAAGCGAGAGGTGGAAAGAGAGAGGTGGAAAGAGAGAGATAGAGATAGAGGGAGATGTAAAAAGCTAGAGGTGGAAAGAGAGAGGAGGAAAGAGAGAGATGAAAAGAGAGAGAAGTGGAAAGGGAGAGAGAGATGTAAAAAGCTAGAGGTGGAAAGAGAGAAGCGGAAAGAGAGAGATGAAATGAGAGAGGAGTGGAAAGAGAGAGAGATGGAAAAAGCTAGAGGTGGAAAGAGAGAGGTGGAAAGAGAGAGATGGAAAGAGAGAGAGGTGGAAAGAATAGATAGATAGATAGAGAGAGATGGAAAAAGCGAGAGGTGGAAAGAGAGAGGTGGAAAGAGAGAGATGGAAAGAGCGAGTGCTGGAAAGAGGGAAACGTGGAAAGATCAGGTAGAAAGTGAGAGATGGAAAGAGAGAAAGAGGTGGAAAGAAAGAGAGTTGAAAAGATATGTGAAACGAGAGAGAGAGAGAGAGGTGGAAAGAAGGAGAGGTGAATAGCGGGCATAAATATAAAATTAAGTTACCATCTGAGACGAACACACACCATTTCCTTCTCTCCCCACTTCCTACACGATAATAAATTTACCCCTTTCTTTCAACCACTCTCTATATATGACTTCTGGCAAACACACACGAATACAAAAATTCAAAGAGTTTTATAATAATAAAGATTTAATTTTGTTAGGAATATATATACTTGAAAATAAGGTGAATAAATAAGTAAAGGTTTATTGTAAAAACTAGTACAATAAGAATATAGGTGACAGTTATGCACAAGGTCGTCGCAAGTCAATCCAATGGTGTGTGCTACTATTGGAAAGTAGGTAGTTCTCGCGTAAGTCTGAGTCGTACTCAGCAGATCCTAGCTAGAAATATTTACCAGCCTTCTCACGCGGTAGGATGTCTACATCCCTGGATGAGACTCTGTCCTTCGGTATAGCCTCGTCCGGGTTCCTCTCTGCCAGAAGGCAAAGAGTTCGACAACAGTTAACAGCTGAGTAACAGATCCCAGCTAGTAATATTTGTTAACCTCGCCACGGGGTAGGATGTGGCACAAGTCAGAATTTTATGTGGGGTGGTTGGTAGATATCCTAGCATTGGAGATTCATATCCAGCTGTGTTAGTCAAACTCTCTGCCTCCAGGCAGACAGGATCCCCAGACGAGGTTCTGTCGAAGGACAGAGTCTCGTCTTGGGAAACAGCTATACGACTCCGTTTTATACGGGGTCTACTGGGATTTTTGCTTCATTGTGGAATTCACTTCTAGCAGATGATTACTTCTACGCGCCGCTGGCGTATCTTATATGCGTTGTTCTTGTTCTAAGTAGTATTGTTCATTACCAATCTTCGTTTGATTAATCTATTCATTAACCTTCCCTTACTAAAAAAAAGATAACATAGAATCTCTTTTGCTGTCACATGCGATGAAACTCGTTTGAAATATATTTTACTGCCCATATACGCACTAGTTTCAAATATATACGAAAATGTACGAAATGTATTAACTAATTTAAAAATTAAGATCAGAACTGTTGGAAATAAGGAATGTAGCGTCGTCAGAACTTTTGCCAATGAGAATAGCGACGGATCAACGAAACGTCGTAATCCTCTCGCTACTCTATCATTATTTCTGTGACAACTGTTCTGAGGGGCTACATTCCATAGTTCCACCAGTTCAGACCTTCACAGATAAGATCTGCCATGCCACGCACACTGGAACGAATCGTCCACATTCTCTCCGTGTTTCATCGATAAGAAGGAAGTTTCATTAGGATAACTTCTTCCGCAAACCCGATCCTTTGTGGAACTGACTCCCGGGAGATCATTAAAATTTGACACTCTTCAAATATAGGATAAATTGTTATTTTTCCTACATATCCACATGAACTGCACTTCTAGTCTCCTACTCTTACACTCACGCAACAACGTCCTTCAGTAATCTTCTACCTTTAGTGGGTCTTGGGCCTAGTACAGGGTGTAAAATAAGCACACACACATCTATCTATCTATCTATCTGTCTATCTATCTATCTATCATTCGCACTCTCTCTCTCTGTCTCTGTCTGTCTGTCTGTCCGTCTCTCTCTCTCTCTCTCTCTCTCTCTCTCTATATATATATATATATATATATATATATATTGTTATGGTCTAGGTTAGGTCCAAGGAAGAACAACACGAACACAAGAGTAGAAATAACGAAGATATATTACACGGAATAATAATTCAAGATCTGGAAGATGTTAGTATGACTGTCAGTCTGGTTTGGAGTGAACTACTATCGGCTAAACTCGATTCGTCTCTCACTCTTGAGAGGCGTAGTATACATAGTGTTAGGAAGAGTTCATTTTGTAGTTATAGGTAAGAAACCATAACATATATATATATATATATATATATATATATATATATATATATGCAGATATGACTTGTGATACGAACATACGAGTTTTTGAGATACAAGGCTGAGTTCGGCCGTTTTTTTTGCCTTGCAATACGAGCTGAATTTTGAGATTCGAGCGAATTTCAGTTAAATATCGCCTCGTTTGCTCAGCGAGCGCCAAGCTTCGTGAATATTTCCACTCGATGTACACGTGTTCACCTCGGCCTGGAAGGATCTCTATTGCGATGAGCTGTGTCTTTTTGCAGTTGCTTTGGCAAATTTCTTTAATGACACCATGGATCCGAAGAAAGTAATTGTAAAGTACAGTGGGGCAAAGCAGAAACGTATGATATGGGATAAGTCGGGAAATTATGAAAAAAAAAAACACGAGGAAGACTTACGAGTAATGAATTTGGCGAGACAGTATGAGTGTTCTATATGAAATAAATAAAAAATTATAAAATTTTCAAAAATAGCTACAGTAATGGATAAAATGTAAATGTTTTAAAATTTTTAAAATTAAGTGATAAAGTTAATCTTTGGTATCATAGACTAAGATAGTCATTGCTTGGCTAGCTAGTGGTTGCTTGGCCGCATGCCATTTTCCATCTCTCTCTCTCTCTCTCTCTCTCTCTCTCTCTCTCTCTCTCTTTCTCTCTTCTCTGCCAGTTGGTCTATGACTCATCTGAACTTCATGGTTTAGTACAGTTTATTTCTTAGTTTAGAAAAATAATTGTGATTTTTAGGGGCGTGGAATGAAAAGAAAATATTCCCATTAATTTCAGTGGGAAAAATTGATTTGATACAAGTCTTTTGAGTTATGAGGTCTGTCTTGGAACGAATTTGTATCTCAAGGTATTACTGTATATTTAAAACCGCCTGTCTCCAAAATTTATGAAAATAAGGGCGATTTTGGGGTGCTTGAAACGGATCGGAAATATTCCCATTAATTTCAATGAGGAAAATTGATTTGCGATACCAGTTTTTTGTGTTATTAGCTCGGTCTTTTACTGCATATATATATATATATATATATATATATATATATATATATATATATATATATATATATATATATATATATATTCTCTGAGTTGCACAGTGCAATTTTCAGGTGCTGATTGAAAACGATTGGATTGTGCATTAAACTCAGAGTTGTGCCACCGGTGACAAAACTGTATGACAAACTGTATATTTCTTATCAAATATACATTATTAAATGTATATTTATTATAAGTATAGATTATACTCCTGTTTTATACATCGAGCACCATTTTATTAGCTCCTGCACTCAATGTGTGCTATTTCAGATATATATATATATATATATATATGTGTGTGAGTGTGTGTGAGTGTGTGTGTGTGTGTGTGTGTGTGTGTATGTGAGTATATATATATATATATATTAGGAGGCACTGTGGAGTAGTGGATAGCGACTCCGATTGAGGAATCGGAGAATTCGAATTCCAGTCGAAACCATTATATTCACTTACGTGCTAATAACCTTGGAAAAGGTATTAAGTCTTCTCCCTCCAGCTTTGGGTAAATAGCAGGACAGACTGGGTTCTATAGCCTTGGATGACAACTGATACTGATCTAGGGGAAGGGCAACTCTGAATTGAAACTCTGCGTAGGGTAGTTTGGGGACTTTGTGGTACGTAGTGTACCAGGTCTTTGTATTCAGTCCAGCAGAATGTGTGGGTGGTTCAGCACAAAAGCCTTCACCACTATAATCAAATCATATGTGGTCGTGACTGGTCTGTCGGTCCCTAGGAACTGAGCTGCTTGACCCTCATGCGTCGAATACGACTGGACGGTCCATCCAACATATATAGCGATTTTCCAAGCGTAGCTTGGATGCGGCACATTATATTAAGTAATGATTGCGCTCAAGCATGAAACAGGCTGTTGTTGCTTGGTGTTGACTTCAGTGACCATTATATATATATATATATATATATATATTTGAATTGGACAATGTCCGACAATTTATTTAAATTCTGTTGCAGAACGAAAATTTTCTATGAAAATTTCTCGGACATTCAGGCCGGTAAATGTTATTTAATACTGTTTATTATAAAACAGAGCATTTGCTTAAATACGTGTATCTATAAAAAAAAGGAAAGAACATTAAACATATAAATGTCTTTAAATAAATATATATTTATATATATATAATATAAAAAATTTCCGATTTCTTTTTGAATTTGTAGGTCTGACGAATTGGATCGTGATTACGATTCCAATGTAATAAATTATTACCATGCAATATTAGTGTTTGAGCCTTTTATATTATATTCTTGCTCTGTCCTGGACATTGAGGTCTACCTGGATTCTTCTCCCCTTGGAAATATATATATATATATATATATATATATATATATATATGACCACTAATATTAGCAATATATATATATATATATATATATATATATATATATATATATATATATATATATATATATTGGATGCTTTAGTACACATCATCAGTGATGTTTCTAGGCGTGGATCATTAGGGGTTTCGGGTCTTTCAACATCATACCCCTTCTCCGCGTTGACCCAGCCGACACTGATCAGGTATCGACTTGTGTACTATTCGTCAGCTACAATTTTCTACATTTTCCATTCATACACTGCGACACTTCTTGGTAATTTATAGTATTATCACGGGAAACTTTCGATTCACCAGTAATCTACGCTCTTCCATAAAAAAAGAAAGCAAACGCAGTAACGGTTTCGATCTGGCAAGGAACATGGCGGCACGCTCGGCTTGAAGTGATAAGTAGCGATTTATTTCCCTCACTGAGATATATACCTACACACACTCCATAAACCAACCGAGAAAAAAAAACTCCCCTCTGTTTCCACTGCGCGCACGCGCGTGCGCACACACACACACACACACACACACACACACACACACACACACACATATATATATATATATATATATATATATATATATGTGTGTGTGTGTTTGTGTGTGTGTATGTATTTTTGTGCTTTTCTCCACTTGTGTGTATTTATCTCCTACCATTTATAAATAGCTCAGCCATAGATAAATTTACTTATAAATACATGTATGTGCGTGTTTTTATCTGTCTATCTGATTCTGTGTGTGTACATGAGAGCACGCGTGCGCGTGTTTGTGTAAGGCCAACTATTTATAAATAGATAAGACATAGATTGGTAAATCTACTTATTCCGGCAATGTGTGGCGAGAGTGTGGGTGTCCGTTGTTGGATTCAGGAAGCAATCACATATTTGATCAACTTTAATTGATTTCGATAAGGGTTGATTGTAAATAATTGCATTTCAATATCGATCCGATTAATATCGGTCAGTGGAAAATATACAGACGAAAAGAAAACATTATCGATGGGCGTGCACGTGTGCGTAAGTTTAATAAGACGGAAAGAATTGAATTACGTTTACTTAACATCACTTTTCACTGCCACTTTCATACATGTATCTGTAGTCTGGTGTATGTATACATATATATATATATATATATATATATATATATATATATATATATATATATGTATATATATAAATATATATATATATATAATTATGTATGTATATATATATATATATATATATATATATATATATATATGTCATCCGCAGACAGTACTGTTTCGCTGTATCACAGCACCTCAGTGCGACGACATCCGAATACATCAAGCCCGGATCGAATCCCAAACGATCAGTCACAGTTTGTACCACTGAGCTATCTTCATTCGACAGAGACAAGCAACTAAATCTAGCGTATTGTTTTTACGAATGTAAACAAATGCCAATCAGCTGGAGTGTTCCAATTCATTTTACTGAAGAGCTTTATATATATATATATATATATATATATATATCGTCAACCACAGACAGAATGTTTCGCTTCAGCACAGCTCATCAGTGAGGCTAGACACCCGCTCGCTTCAAGACTGAATCGAAACCCGTCTGAGTTGGCATCAGTCGGAGATTCTACCCCTAAGTTATTGCTGCCCGTTAAAGAGGAATGTGAATTTTTGCGTATTTACTATTCATAAACATGCCAGTGACCGAGAGGACTCAATCCGTAAGGATAGTCTTGCATTATCAACAGTAGTACTCACTGTTTACAAATTCGCGCTTTCTCTCCAAATTGCTCAACTGAATTGTTGAAGCAGAAGGTTGATTGATTGGTGCCCAAATCATAACAAGCACAGCAGAAAAAGGTTAGGATTGTGTTGTGGCCCGGTTAGGGCCAGAAATAGACACACAAAAGAGGAATTGAGTTAAACAAATATATTAACAGAAACACTAATACAAACATATACAAAAGAGAGTGTTACAGCAAGAATGTTCGGTCCGACAGTCAGAGCTAAATGCTGGAAAATTCCCTCTCCAAAAGGCAGTACCTGCTCCTATTTATAGCTGGGAGAGTCCATGCGTGCGTGGGTAAATTAGCATAACAATTTGCTTGAGCTGTATTGGGCTTCAATTATATATATTTCTTTTATCCCTACTTCACTTTGTTGGTTATCTGTTCTCGCAGCCAATAATACTATTAATAATAATAATATTAATATTAATAATAACAATAATAAATTCAAAACCTGTGTGGGGTCGTTTGGGGACTTTGTGGCAGGTAGTGTACTCGGTCTCAATATTCGTCCCGTCAGAAAGTGTGGATGGTTCGGCACAAAACCTTCACCACTATAATCAAATCACATGTGCTGGTGTCGGGCTGTCGGATCCTAGGAACTGATCTGCTTGACCCTCATACATTAAATACAACGGGAGAGTCGAATATATATATATATATATATATATATATATATATATAGAGAGAGAGAGAGAGAGAGAGAGCGAGAGAGAGAATATTAGTGATCAATATATATATATATATATATATATATATATATATATATATATATATATGTATATATATAAATTTCCAAGGGGATAGAATACAGGTTGAACTCAATGTCCAGGACAGAGTAGGAATATAATATAAAAGGCTCAAACACTAATATTCCATGATTATAATTTATTACATTGGAATCGTAATCACGATCCTTTTATATTATATTATATTATATTATATATATATATATATATATATATATATATATATATATATATATATATAAAATCTACAAAAATACACTTTATTTGATTCATTTAATTATTGAAGTGCAACTAGTGTGTGTGTATATATATATATATATATATATATATATATATATATATATATATACACTAGTTGCACTTAAATAATTAAATGAATCAAATAAAGTGCATTTTTGTAGATTTAATTAAATGGCTTCATAATTAGGAGTCAGTATAATAATTGTCCATTGAAATATTCAATGTTATTGTTTTAAATGCAGTTTTATTTGAAATTGTCCGGATTTCCGCTATTATTCGTATTCATTTACTTTAGCCTTGTCTGACACATGGTACAGCGCGAATATGTTTGCCCATTGCATCAGTATGAAATAATGTTCGATTTCCTAGTGTAAAACCAAAGAGGTTATTGGCTTTTAAAGACTAATTTTTCTCAGTCACTTGCGTGACGTTTGGTCTTGGTGTATTTACATAAAAATAAAGAGTGACACGCAATAAACACGAACAAATTAATCGTAAAATATACTCAATCTACTTCTGGTTTCTTTCTTAAGATTTCCCATTAAATTTCCAAATATTTCTGTCACGTTTTCTTTTCTGTGCATCTCTCACTGTCTCTCCCTCTCCTTCTCTGTATATATACATATATATATATATATATATATATATATATAGATAGATAGATAGTGTAACTATCAAGTTAAAATATCTTAACATATTTCACTAATAATCTGTCGTCAGCAGAAAAAAAAATAACTACATTAAGATACTTTTCGAAATTGTCATATACATATATATATATATATGTGTATATATATATATATATATCTATATATATATATATATATATATATACGGCATATGAAAATATATAGAATAATAGGCAAAATAGAATATATATATATATATATATATATATATATATATATATATATATATATATATATATATATATATATTACGGCATATCAAAATTTCGAAATTTGCTCTTGAGTTATTAATTTAAAATATAGTTTAGGGTAAATGAAGTAGTAGTAGTAGTAGTAAAATTCAAGTATCTAGATACTTGAATCTTACTACTACTACTACTATTACTACTACTACTACTACTACTACCACTACTACTACTACTATGAACCGTGCCCCTTTCCGGATGTGGGCGACCATGCCTCTACGGGATATCGTGTCCTTTTTTCTTTTTATGCGCATTTGGACAAATTTTTTCTTCTTTTCTTTTTATGTGCCGTGTCCATTCATAACGTAGGTGATCATGGCTCTCCACTTCCTCCTATCCCTTGTAGCTCTCAATAACTTTCGTCCTTCTGCCACCTTTGCCAGGCCACTCTCTGTCATCCACTTGCTTAATCCGGCAAGGTATGTCATGCGCTGCTTTCCCTTGTCTCTCTTTCTGTCTATTCATACAACCAGCCTAGCCGTCTAAAACAATTCTTCTCCGTCAAACTTTCGACTAGGGAAGCCTGCACTTTACTCAAAGACCATTATCCTGACTTCCTAAGCAAACTACCTACAGGGATTATCAACCCAACCAAATCTGAAATCGGGAGAATCAGCAAAACGATCCTGGAACGTGTAAACAAACAGATTAAGAGCCAACTCGGTCTCATCCAATGGGTCGGTACTAAAAAAGTGATTGATTGGTTTTAAAGCACCAATAACAAAAACGACATTACTTCCATCCTATCTGACATCATGGACTTTTATCCATCCATATCTAAAAACCTTTTCGAAACAGCTTTGGAGTTTGCCGAATTTTACTCCGATGTCTCTAAGGATGAAATTGAAATCATCCTAAATTGCAGAAAATCAATTATAATCCACAACAACGAACAATGAATAAAGAAATCGGATGAAAACTTTCATGTATCGATGGGATCGATGGTTTCTGCTGAGTCATCGGACTTGGTCGGACTATTTATTTGGTACAATCTAACTGCACATAATGAAATTAGTTTAAATAATATAGGGATTTATAGGGACGATGGCCTGAGGGTAGTAAATAATTCAACCGGAAACATGGTTGACAAGTTGAGGAAATTGATTCATAGAGTGTTTAAATCTTTACATCTCAAGGTTAAAATTAATTCTAACATAAAACAAGTGGATTTCTTAGATGTAACCTTAAACTTAGCCCTTAATAATTTCCAACCCTTCTTGAAAAATAACGCTAACCCCATTTATATAAATCCTAATTCCAATCGCCCAGCGCCAGTTATTAAACATATCCATCATCCGTTGAATGCTGTATCAACCAGCACTTTTCTAACAAAGAAATACTCGATAAACAAAAAATTGTTTATAACAAAATCCTTACCGACAGCGGCTACAGATCTTCCGAAATTAAATATAGGGAAAATTATAGTTACTCTAAAAAAACAATAGAGGAAGGAGAATAATTTGGTATACACCTCCCTTCAAAAAATTAGTCCGTACCAAATTGGGACACAAATTTTTAAATCTAATTAACAAGCACTTTCCTACGAAGAATAAATTAAGTTAAATCTTCAACCGCAATACCTTAAAAATTAGTTATAGCTGTTCTAGGAATCTAGATAAAATTATTAAATCACACAACAATAGAATACTGAAACTTCATAACGAGAATAAACACAACTCAAACATAAATTCTAAATGTAACAGAGCTATGTAATTACAGGTGCTTAATGAAATCCATTGTATATATGTGCTATATTTCATCAAATGAGAGCCCCAGGAATATTAAATGCTATGTGGGATCAACTTGAAGACAATTTAAGGATCGATATTGCAATTACATATCCTCCCTTACAAATGCAGGCAAGCACAATATGACATCACTTTTTAAATATTTTTGGAAAATGGAGGAGGAAGGAAAAACACCTAAGGTTAAATGGAAAATCCTAAAACAAGTCAGAACTTGCAAATCTTTGAACGAACCTTATTTTTTATGTTTGCAGGAAAAATATGTACTACTGAACTTTTGAACAACACCCAATTATTAAATCAAAGAGATGAAACCACAGTTTGTTGTAGGCATATTTAAGATCTAACATTACAATCTCGCTAAACATTTAAATCCATAACTCTAAACGTTTAAAATTATAACTCACCTCTTTTGATATACTTTCTACCCTCTTATATACCTAATCTAAGATTATGATTCTTAAAATGTTTTTGCGCATATATAATACTAGTAATACTTTCAGATAAATTGATTTACACCCATACTTATTCTACACGTTATATAGTCCGACAATAGGTCAAAATTTGCTTGTAAGGGTTATATTAATATCCCATACTTTTATATACTTTTGTACTTATATCTTAATTTCTAAATGAAAACTTATTGTTCTTTAAAAAAAGACCCGAATAACTTATGTATTCAACATACCAAGAATAAATCTCCACCTCTTTATTTATTAATTTACAAAACACTTTCATTGATTGCAAAACTAGTAGTGATAACTACAACCAAAATATATGCAATTCAGCTCTGGCTTAGTATTTAAAATAACAAAAAAAAATCCCAATTACTACTATAACTATCTTTTGAATTTATCCCTCCTTCCTCTTTCATCGTATTACTATGTTCTATTCTCTCCTTTCCTCACCCATCCCTCACTCTTAGAAGGCTTGGAAATGCTGTACCTAAACCCTTGACCGTTGTTCTCGAAAATAAATTTTCCAGGTCTAGCCATTACTTTAACACCTCAACCATCTTTCACCAAACTGCTATCAACAACCACTATTTTTTCACTTCATCACATTTTTGCCGTTATTTATTTTTTTGTCAAACAAATGGAAAAAAGGAAATGGCGTCTCACATGCGGCTTGCTTACAGTAAGAATTGTTCATAACTATTTTGGTTCTCACCTGTCGAGGTGCAACTAAATGCACTGAAACGAAGTTGCATCTTTGTAATGAGTAAATTGTTTTTGTCCATATGAAAAAATTATAATAAATAATTATTGCTCTACTATCGGTATTGAGCCCTCTTTTGAATTCATGCTGTGAACGTTAGAATTTATATATTATTTTCGTTCTCATTACATTTGGATATACATACATGTATATATATATATATATATATATATATATATATATATATATATATATATATATATATAGATAGATAGATAGATAGATAGATAGATATGAACAGACTGTATAATAGATAGATATGAATAGACTGAAGTTAGATATGAACAGAATGAAGTTAGATAGATAGATAGATAGATAGATAGATAGATATGAACAGACTGTATAATAGATATATATGAATAGAATGAAGTTAGATATGAACAGACTGAAGTTAGATAGATAGATAGATAGATAGATAGATATGAACATACTGTATAACAGATAGATATGAATAGACTGAAGTTAGATATGAACAGACTGAAGTTAGATAGATAGATAGATAGATAGATAGATAGATAGATATGAACAGACTGTATAATAGATATATATGAATAGAATGAAGTTAGATATGAACAGACTGAAGTTAGATAGATAGATAGATAGATATGAACAGACTGTATAATAGATAGATATGAATAGACTGAAGTTAGATATGAACAGACTGAAGTTAGATAGATAGATAGATAGATATGAACAGACTGTATAACAGATAGATATGAATAGAATGAAGTTAGATATGAACAGACTGAAGTTAGATAGATAGATAGATAGATAGATAGATAGATAGATATGAACAGACTGTATAATAGATAGATATGAATAGACTGAAGTTAGATATGAACAGACTGAAGTTAGATAAATAGATAGATAGATATGAACAGACTGTATAATAGATAGATATGAATAGACTGAAGTTAGATATGAACAGACTGAAGTTAGATAGATAGATAGATAGATAGATAGATAGATATATAGATAGATAGATAGATAGATAGATTATTCACTTCTGTGAATGGAATAATTTTGATGGATCAGCTTGATCGTGTCGATTTCGTATTCTCCTTGGAGATTGCCGACTTATAGATCGAGAGATATTAACAGATTAATAAAGACAGAAATGAATCGATATACTGGTTAACTGGCAGATGTTAACGGGGGAAAGCAGCAGGACCTCAATAAAAGCAGGTAGATAAGTATCTAGATTGTGGATATCACCGACTTTGAAATAGGCAATAGGAAATAAATGCAAGCATAGTGATACATATGCATTTATTCTGCCATGTTTACAGCGAGAGAAAATTAATAAAAAAACAAACATAAATAAGTACGTAAAGAAGAAACTTGAGTGAGTGAAAAGAAGGAATTTTGAAGAAGGAGAAAGATTAGAATGAGAAAAAAGAAAGAGAAAAAGAAAATTTAATAACAAAATCGATAAATAAAATGTAACAAACATGGCGAGCCTAAATTAGAATAAAGGAATACGACCGGAGAAGAAAAAAAGGAAGATAAAAGAAAAGGAGAGGTGAAAAGAATCACAAAAGGAGAGTAGAACTTCCCGCTCTCGCCTAATTTTCTTTTTATGTGCCTTGTCCTTTCAGGACGTAGACGATCATGGCTCTCCACTTCCCCCTATCCCTTGCATCTCTCGACAAGTTCCTTCCCTCTGCTTCCTCCACCAGGCCACATTCTGTCATCCACTTGCTTAAGTCCGCCAGGTACGTGACGCGTTGCTTTCCCTTGTCTCTCTTTCCCACTATTCGACCCATGGGTATCAGATTCTCCAGGCCCTCCTTCCTCATTATATATCCCAGAAACCTCAGCTGCCTCTTCCTGTTATTAAGTATAAGCTTTCTCCTTGTTTGCAATCTCTCTAAGACGTCATCGTTGCTCACCAACATTCGCTGCCTTATGGCAGAAGGTCACGTAACAGCCTGGTATTCTTTTCTTTGTTACCAAAGAAATCCTCCTGTCTCGCAATACACTGCTCAGCTTTTGGAATGTGTCTTTGGCCATCTCAATACGTCTACGGATCTCAGTGTCGCACTTACCGCCCGCTGTCAAAACGCTTCCCAGATATTTAAACTCCCGTGTCTGCTTGATTCTAGTGTTTCCGACCTGCAAATCGCATTTCGGGCTCATTCATCTGCAATAAATAGCAGATATCCCGTTAGTATCACACCATATACAAAGTGTGATGGATAAATTGTCGTCTAAATTACGCAAAAATGAAAGTATCACTGATATTTCATTCTAACAGACTAAAATATTTGTTGTCTGACAGGAATCGAACCTGGATTCCTGTACGGAAACTGTCATTTTACCTGACGTGCTGTCGGAGATCGCATATTTTCTACAAAATTTCTTGAACATTCAGGCCGGTAAATGAAATTAATACTGCTTAATTTAAAACACAGAGCATTTACTTAAATAAATTGAAACTATAAAACTAACGCATAAACAGAAAAAAATATATTAAATATTTGCCGGCCTTAATCCAGTTCATGATATGTCATTGTCTACGCTGAGATACGTTTCGTGAGCAGAAATGATCGATCGAGAAAAATCATCGAAGATTGTGTTTATAAACAGTAATTCGGACTTTGCTTACCAGACGTTTCTCTGTAGCTAAAGCTAAACGTCAGATCAAATGACGGTTTCTGTAGAGGAATACATGTTCCATTCCTGTTTGATGACACATTTTCTACGAAATTTCTCGAACATTCAGGCCGGTAAATGCAATTAATACTGTTTAATTAAAAAACAACAGAGCATTTACTAAAATAAATTATATCGACAATAATAACGTATAAACAGAAAATATATTACAATAACTTTCGGACTTAATCCATTTCATAATATTTAATTTTGGGCTTCCATATAAGATATGCTACACTAGGATAATCCGACCCTGCTTATTCTGACGCAATTTTAATACCAAATTTCACCCACTCGACAAACATTCAAATCTGTCTAAATGGTAATAATGAATGAAGTGTGTGCGGTGAGTGGAAGAGAAGATGGTAGGGGGTGAAGATTATGAGGATAAGGAGGATATATGACGATTGACTCTTGAAAAGGTCAGGATTGAAAAGTTCATAGGGATTTTTCCCACAGAGTTGCAGTTCTGAAGTAAAATGCTGTCTTACTTTCTGTGCAAAACTGAAGGAAATAATAGTGATTCGACACCTTGGAAGCGGCACAGCGTGTCTTAGCTGTAAAGGTCAGAACTGATAGATGGAGCTCATCTTGTAATTTGTCTGGGAAATAGCAGTAGAGGAGCGACAGTCTTGCAAAGTTCTGATTGGGAGAAAGACTTTGCAGATTGGGAAATGCCATAATTCACAAGACCGCGCAGACGATTTTGAACTCTATCAAAGTTGGGATGTTTTCTATTTCAAATCACCTTGTATTTACAGACACAGATGAAAATACCATAAAAGCTTGTAAATTCTTCAAGGGAAACTGATGACGGCGCGGAGCTATTTAAAATAGACAGTTCCTTTATTATTATTAATTATCGTCAAAAGGCCATAAGTGACATAAGATTTAATGGATACGTGTCAATTTTTATGACGATGTAGAGGGAAAGAAACATATGAGGAGAAGGCATTCACAGAGATGGGGAGAGAGAATGAAAAGAACCCACACTTTTTCCTTCATCCCCGAAATGAATATCTCTACTAGAATTCTTTCTTTCTTTCTTTCTTTCTTTCTTTCTTTCTTTCTTTCTTTCTTTCTTTCTTTCTTTCTTTCTAACCTTGTCTTCTTGTTAATATTTGCTTCCTCAATCTTTTTCTTACCTTTTTCTTTCTTTCTTTCTTTTTCTTTCTTTCTTTCTTTCTTTCTTTCTTTCTTACTTTCTAACATTTTGTTCCTGTTAATATTTGCTTCCTCAATCTCTTCTTTCTTTCTTTCTTTCTTTCTTTCTTTCTTTCTTTCTTTCTTTCTTTCTTTCTTTTCATATCTATCTTTCTATCTACCGAACTACCCCATTCTGTTCACGTCGATTATCTTCACACCTGTCTCATGTTTAGTCTGCGTATCTATCTATCTATCTATCTATCTATCTATCTATCTTCTCACGGAAATTTTTCTAATGTTCTTTCCTCTATGACGCTTTATGAATTTAAGCGCAGTGCTAGATTGGCGACAAGGTCTCATTCTTTCACAGTTGAAATTGCTAGATATAACGGTAAGTTCTATGTTAACAGTTTCTTCTATCGCACTTCTCGCTGGTGGAATACTCTTCGGGATTCTTGCTTTCCAGTCACGTTTGACCATCACAAATTTAAATGTAATGTCAATCGTTATCCTCTCTCTTCTTAGTTCCTATTTTTGTTGTTGTCCATCGCTCCGTAAAAAGTCGTTTTTCTCTTATATTCTTATACACTAAGAAACCCTTTGCATCTTAGTGGGTTTAAAGCCTTGCTTGGGGTGAAATGATTGAAAAATATATATCTGTCTATTTTCTTTTACCGCTTTTTTTCCGGGCTTACGAACATATCGCGTTGTAAATAACGGTTCTCGTTCGATCACTGGTGTTAAGCAGCACCGAGACTGGCCAGAGATTGTTCAGGAATAATGCGTACTGTAAGCAACCTCCTACAGTCGCAAATATGATTCGACTTTAAATAACCCAGAAGCCGTAAAAATCAGATCCGTAAATCTCTTTTTCTGACGTGATAATAAACCAGAACGTTATACGGATTTATTAAAATGAATCCAAGCGGTTTTCACTGCATTTCTTCAATAAGTTTATGGAGGGAAACATCCATTTATTGATCAAATATTTTATGTTCATATTCATACACTTATGCTTACACATTCGCATTTCTCTCTCTCACATGCATACTCTCCACCTTTATATCACTCTTTATTTCTTTCTTTCTTTTTCTTTCTTTCTTTCTTTCTTTTTTTCTTTCTTTCTTTCTTTCTTACATGTGCTTATTTAATCTCTCTCTCTCTGCCTCTATGTATTTATGTATCTTTCTTTTATTTTATTAATATTAGGTTTGCTTACACATTCACATTTCTCTCCCTCATATGCACACTTTCTTTCTTTCTTTCTTTCTTTCTTTCTTTCTTTCTTTCTTTCTTTCTTACATGTACTTACTAAATCAATCTATCTATCTATCTATCTATCTATCTATCTATCTATCTATCTATCTATCTATCTATCTATCTATCACTTTCCGTCTGTTCATTATCTATCTATCTATCTATCTATCTATCTATCTATCGATCTATCTATCTATCTATCTCATTCTTTTCATCTTTATCTATCTATCTATCTATCTATCTATCTATCTATCTATCTATCTATCTATCTATCTATGTCATTCTGTTCATATGTATCTATCTATCTATCTATCTCATTCTGTCCATATCTATCTATCTATCTATCTATCTATCTATCTATCTATCTATCTATCTATCTATCTATCTATCTATCTATCTATCGTGCATTAGATTATTAAATTCACCTAAATGTTCATTCTGTTCTTCTAGTTGGATGGTATGAGGAGAGTTTTGTTTTATCTAACTTCATTAAAAATAATCACTCTGATTGTACTTTGTCTCTGTGCACTTCTAAGTTTTGTTTGGCCGATTTTGTTTTACGGCATATCAATACCTCAATGAGTTATTTAATACCGACAAGATTTTAGGATAGGTCCATATGAATATAATATGTATTTGTAAGATAGTTTGTATATCAGGTTTCATTGACGTATGTTTGTAAATAGGGTTTTTGTTGAGAGTCCAATGAATTCCTAGCAATATTTTTCTTCAAAAGTTTATTGCTGGTAATATTTTCTTCTAAAATAAATTATTGCTGGTATTTTTACTGTAAAAATCTTTTTTTATACTTTTATTGTCTTCTGACCCCAGTTTGGGTGTTAACTATTTCCCCATAGCTAGTATGCTAATAAGTACTAACAACTTGGGTCAGGGTGAACCTGAGAACAACAGCAATTAAGAGGTGGTTCAACGCTCCTCAGAACTTCAGGATCATCGGCCTTGCTGCTGGATGTAGTTTATTGTCATACGCAGGACGTCCTGACTTTTGTTAAATGTGTCAATTTTATTTGTTACTACAATTCTAACATTCATTGATGAAAGAAAACTAGCTCTTTTTACAGTATATTATTATTATTATTATTATTATTTATTTCCTTTGATATCTGCCGTTTACACATTTCTTTCCGGGTTCCGCCCAGGGACCTAAGGTTAGAAAGCTATCATGACACTTTCCACTGCAAAAAAAAAAAAAAGATTACATAGATAAAGCCCTTCGTAAAGTGTGGGCTACACAACTAGTCTACTGGAATCTTTTCCAACCAATCCTAGGGCTCCAAATACAACAGGGATTGTTGATGTTCCCATGTGCCACAGTTCTGAGATTTCTATTTCAAGGTCCTTGTATTTTGACAGATTTTCGAACATCTTCAAAGATACATTGCAGTCTGCAGGGACTGCCATATCAATAAGGAGGCAATTGTTTGGTTTAATAACGCAGCCTTTGATTGTTCTGTCAGTGTGTATATTATATTATTATTATTATTATTATTATTATTATTATTATTATTATTATTATTATTATTGATACATCGACAAAGTGGAGATTGTAGTCATTGGGAATTCCATTATCTTGTCGATAGCTATATTGTAGTGATTCTCCAAGCGTAGCTTAGATGCGGCACAAATCGAAATTGTCGTAATTGTTCTAACGAGACGAGCTTGCTACCCATTACACCACGTCGAGGTGCCCCGATAGCTATATTGTATGTACTAACCAAAGGTATATATGATCTCGAATTCAGAGTTGACTTCTACGCCGGTTGCCACTCAATGCAGATAAGCTCAGTCTGTACTACTATTTAAAGCATAGCTGGGATGTGGACATATATATTCATGCCTTCTGTTGTGGTAAGAGCCAGTTACCCTCCTTACTATCATGAATTTACCGATCCATTCATAATAAGTAGTCCTAGGTAATTGTCAAAGCAGGAAGAAGAGGATACTATTGCAATGTCTTGTTTAGCTGAGTGTTGAATACTACTACAACGACTTACTCTGTCGAGTTAAGTGTTGCGTCTTGCCAGACCCCACATCACAAAACTTTCCCAATGTTATTTGCGCGAAAGTGAATGTAACACACTGGACTGGAATTCAAACTCGGCTCACCGATTTCTCCGTCCGAGTTGCTTGCCGTTATATCAGACACATTATTTACGGTACTTTATACTCTTCTATTTAATAAACGGGAAAATTCATATGGAAATAAAAATACTGCAACTCTTGGAGACGTTAGGATCAATAGCCGAAAGTTCCAAAAGTAGTTTTCGAGATTTCCACGCTCAGATAGACGATTTGTCATCAAATAGAAACATATGGTGCAGGAGAAAATCGACATAATCGAAATAGTCAAATGAAGCTTTGAAAATCATTTACATTAAATTGGTTATGTTAGTCACTTTGATGTGTGGTTTCCATCTAAGTAAACAACGAAAACAGACCTCGATATATTTCCTTTTGTCCATCAACTATTTTTCCCGTTTTCCCCGTAATCATGACTTTATCACTCCCAAGGTAATCGATTGGATTGTTTAATTCGAAACTAACACATTTTTTGTCGTTTCTACGTGCATCGCTCTTGAAATAAACGACTTCGTCAATATCAGCCGCTCAACGGCAACCACATCAATTCGATGGCAGTAGCACCTGGTTCATAATTACTTTGTTGCAACATAAGACTCGCGGCTGAGACGCGAAACTCCCTGAACGAAAATGTAACAAATTATGCAATAAACTCATTCATGCAAATCGAAGAGCTACTCCGAATTAAAAAATGCCATGTTTGTTCAGGACGTAAAAGATCAAAATTCTCCACAGCTTCCTCTTTTTCTTATCTATATATTGCGTACTTGGGGTAATAGCGAAGAATTTTCTTCTTACCTCATCCATGTTTTGAATTCAGATTTTTCATTCCCCTTGACTGGTTAACACCAGAGGCCAGAAAACCTGGGCTTCTCTGCAATCTACTCCATGGATGATGAAAATAGTGAAGTGGTTTCTCCTTCCCTCATCCATTTTTTGAATCCAGATTTTTTCATTCTCCTTGACGGGTTGCTACCAGAGTCTAGAAAACTAGCAGTCTATTCCATAGATGCTGAAAATACTGAACTGGGCATAATAGTGTAGGAGAAAGATACCTCTGAATTTCAAATCGGGCTGGACATGTGGCTGGAAACTTTGCCTCGTAAAAAAAAACAATTTGCTATGTAAATCACCACAGCAACGCATAGCGTAGTGATGCTGTGTCGCTGTACTCCAATAGGAAAGGGCCCACAGGTTTCACGTATAGTATGTTACTAGAACGACACTAGAATTTTTTTCAGAGAGAAGCTATAAATTAGTAGATCTTGGCCGGGAAGTTTTCACTCATCAATTATAATCCGGAACCATTACAGAATTCGTTTAATTATTTTAAAAGAAAAATAAATTAAATTTTCTGGAGGTCTGTAAAAGATACCTATTGAAAATATTTCTAGAGAATGATAAAAATGTTTTTGGAAGATCGTATCTATGAAGTTAATTTTTTTGTTACTAATTGTTCACCCAATATAAGATATAAGAACCACTCAAGACAGAGGTTTACTGATTGAGGTTGTGTGAGCGTAAAAGGATGAGCTAAGAAGTGAAGTTTATGGGGATATGTAGGAAAGATAACCCTAGATTTGAAGAGGTTCTTGGATTTGTGGAGCAGTATGTTCCACAAATCCATGGTTTTTGGGAAGAAGCTGTTCGAATAGAATTTCTTACCAATCGAATACGAAGAGAATATGTACGATCCGTCCCAAACGTAAGTGACATGGCAGGTCTTAGTTGTAAAAGTCAGAACTAATGGAACAAAGGAATGTAGCTGGTCAGAACATTTGCCATGGAAATAGCGATAGGGTGTCGAGAGGATCGCGACGTTTCGTCTGCGGGAAAAGGGTTTGTAGAGTGGCAAACGTTTCTCCACCCACAAAGCCAGTGAAGACGGTTTTGAACTCCATCAAGCCTGGAAAGTGACACCCGAAAAGCCCCGGCTCAGGCAGGGATAAATTACACTATTTTCTGTCTGATCTGACTCTTGTAAAGATAAAGCACAGAAGGATTGATTGATTCGTTTTTATGGCTTGTCAACCTCTTGCAGGTTATTTAAAGCCAGAAAATATTTCCAGATTATCAGAATATTTTGGGGAGATAATAATGAGTTAGTGATACAAGTCCTACTAATTAACCCATATTGGTTGGGGCGGGGGGCAAAGTAGGTGGATTCATAACTTCCCAAGGGTATTTGCGCGGAAGTGAATATAACGAATCCAGCGGGGACTGGAACTCAGCTCTCTGATTGAAAATTCCGAGTTATTATTCATTACACCACCCGTACATCCAAACTTACATCACCTGGGACTGACCAGATTGGACTTCGGTGATCGTACGGGAACCGGTGTTTTAACGTGATCTGGCCGTAAACTTACCATAGTAGGAGAAGTCAGGTACTTACTGGAGCAGTACAAGGAACCTATCATTTTTTTTTCAGTATCTTTATCGACGGAACATATATATGAGTTCCACTTGAGGTCTGGGCTGAAGCTGAGTCCCGATCGGCGTTCAAGGAAAAGAGCATCTTTAAGAGAACAAGCAGGCATCATGATAGGCGAGCATTTGAATGATAACTGTTATGGTCCAAGTTAGGACCAAGGAAGAACAACACGAACACAGGAGTAGAAATAACGAAGATATATTACACGGAATAATAATACAAGATGTGGAAGGTGTTAGTATGCCAGTCAGTCTGGTTTGGAGTGAACTACTATTGGCTCGACTCGATTCGTCCCTCTCTCTTGAGAGGCGTAGTATACATAGTGTTAGGAAGAGTTCATTCTTGAGTTATAGGTTAGGACCCATAACAATAACAAAAGTTATTGGAACAAAGTGATAAATATATTGTTTAATAAAGGTCAAGACGCAAACGAAAAGAAAAACCTAATTTT
The DNA here is from genome assembly GCA_964036315.1 of Acanthosepion esculentum. Classification (NCBI taxonomy): domain Eukaryota; kingdom Metazoa; phylum Mollusca; class Cephalopoda; order Sepiida; family Sepiidae; genus Acanthosepion; species Acanthosepion esculentum. The sequence continues at coordinate 31,882,136 of OZ038492.1, read as the reverse complement.
TATAAACCGAACGAAAATCTTTACGTTATTCATTATTTACTTCCGATTGAAAATATGAGTTCTTAACTCGATATCTACGCTGAGGATACAGTCATTTACTCCTGTCTTAATAGTAAGTCTGGGCGTTTCGATGACATAAAATTGGCAGCTGAACTAAAAAAAAAAAAATCATCTCCAGTGTGGTCCGATTTTCTTGTCACCCCCACATCTGGATACGTTTTCGCGATAGATAAATGAGGCGAGGATTGCAAAAACTTCCTGCACCTGTCGATTGGCAGCCCAGAAGTCACGTCTTGCAACAACTCTCCGTGGGATATTATTAAGGAAAGAGTTTCACATATTCAGAATACCCATCAGTTGAAGGACGCCTTTCGGAGAGACTTTACAGCAATGAACAAAACACGGATTCGTAAAATATCACACAGGTCGTGGGGACTCATCCTTTTGTGCCACGAAAATGATGGTGTTCATGCAGACCTTCTCGATGTGTGACTACAGCAATTACAATGAATAAACTGAATCCAATACATGTGCTGTATTACTTGTTCTTCTATTGTTCTCATTACTTTTGGTAGAGAGTGACAATATTTTCGGACTAACCTGTACATTCTGTAGTTAACTGGAGTAAGTCATGACTTGTTAATTTTAACGCCTCCAAAACGAAACTGTTCGCTTTTAATCGTATGAGGGAATCCTTTTTAACTTCCATCAGAATGGCTGATGCTAACCTCCACCTACTTGGACTGACTTTTTTAAAGTGGAAAGATGATATTGAACAAGTATCTAGGTAACCGATGCTAGGAATGTCGGTTCTTAGAATCTATCTGACATATTTATAAGTCTACCATTTGTTCACGCTTTGAATATTGCTGTCACATTTGGTCTGATGCTCGTGCTATATATTTAGAGATTCGTGATAAAATCCAAAGAAGAATCTGCAATATTATTGGTCCTGACCTGGCATCTCGGCTTCAGTTACTTTCTCAACGCCGTAACGTAGATTCCCTATGGCTTTCTATAAATGCTTTCATATACTTAACTGATTTCAGTTGGGCACTTTCAAAATCATATCAGCTCAAGCACCACCACCTGGAGTGGGGCAGTACCCCTCTTTCGGGAAAGAGCTGAGGTCATTATCCAGCGCCTGAGGCTTTAGCAAAATGTATTGCCGTTAAATCCTTTTTAAACCACGACCTTGTGTCGCATTCGGTAGCGACGGAGGCACACTGAAAAATCCCTTCTGACGAATTTTGCTACATGGTTCGTAGTCTTTATAATTTCAAGCGCAGTACTAGATTGGCGGTAAGGTCTCATAATTTTACACTTGAAATGGATAGATGTAACCGCAAGTTCTATGCTAACATTATCTTCTCTCACACTTCTCGTTTGTGCAACTCTCTTCCGTCTTCTTGATTTCCAGTCAACCTTGCTCTTCAAAAATGTATGTCAATAGTTAACTTTTATCTTCTTAATTCTTGTTCTTTTATTGTTCTCTCTGCTTAATCGTATTTTTCTCTCTCTTATTATCTAACACTCAGCAACCCATTAAATCTTAGTGGCTTTATTTCCTTACTTGGGGTTAAATGATTAAAAAGAAGCATAAAGATAAACGATCTTTTCATAGAAAAAGTAGTTAGATTCCGTGGAAAATTTATGAATATTTTCGCTAGAATTTTGCCACAGGAGCAAAAATTTCTGGATTTCCTGTTTGGTTGTGACGCATATAGCCAGGCTGTTGAAAGGTTTCTCAATAAGAAATCTGAAAAAAAAAAAAAGGAAATCAATAATATAATAATAAATGCATTCATATAACCTGTTCAGTTCACAAACGTATTTACTGTAAAGTTCAATAAATCTAAATAAAAGAAAAATGACTTCTCGGTGACAAATTCTGAAATGTGCGCTAAATCCGAGATTAGAAATTTTTTAAAAATATTTTACAATATTTTCTAAGGGTGGATTTTTTGCAAAGATCTTATCAAAGCATAAACTATCTTTTCGCATTTGGAATAAAATCACTCCTGGAAAAAATGTCTGCGATCGAAACAACTTTGGTGCAAATATATAAGAAATATTAAATTTATAATTTTTGTTTAGACGTGGAAAGCTGTCTGTAGAGATTTTAAAAAAAAGTCTTTTCTTTATTTCTTTTTCATAAAACTGTTTAATGTTTTCAATGATGGCCTCAACAAAGAGTCCACATTAAACCAAACGGAAAAAGTTGGATATATGCTTCATTTTCCTGCGAGGTCTAATCCGATAAGAACGTCGATATCGCCTCGAGCGAATAATGAATGCCCGACAGGGAAGGAAATGATAATGGTCAACTGACAATACATAGTCAATATTCGTCAATAAAAACTTCATATTTATAGTTTGAGAATTTCCCAATGAATATAGCTGGAGAAACATTATTTTAATCAAGTACACGTACACACACACACACACACACACACACACACACACACACACACACACACACACACATATATATATAAATATATATATATATATATATATATATATAATATATATATATATATATATATATATATATATATATATATATATATATATATATATATACTCCGTCCTGGGTATGACGATAAACTACAACCGCGTCCAGGGTAAGGGGATAAACTACATCCGCGTCCTGGATAAACGATAAACTACGTCCAACAGCAAGGCCTCTAATCAGGTGGCTTTGAGGAACATGGAACCTCCTCTTAATTGCTGGTGTTCCCAGGTCCACCCTGACCCGGGGTGGTAGCACCTGTTAGGGTCCCAACTATGGGCAAATAGTTAACCCCCAAATTGGGGTCAAAATACTATGAAAGTGTAAAAGTAGGACCAGAAAAATACTTTGTAAATAAAAAATTATTACCATCAATATATTATCAGGAATACATTTTAGGCCAAAAACTTTACCAGCAATACATTTTGGAAAAATTTTTTTATCAGAAATAGATTTTTTTTTAAAGAAAAATATTACTAACAATACATGTTTGAAAAAACAAACATTACCACTAATAAAAATTTTGTCGGCATTAAATAACATAATTTAGGTTGATGTGCCGTAAAACAAACCAAACCAAACCAAACTATATATATATATATATATATATATATATATATATATATATATATATATATATATATATATATATATATATATATTGTTAATTCTAACAGACAATTAATGTCTGTTATGTTTGAACATGCGCCATTCTAAACATTGTATATTTGGTTAATTTCGGGTGAAAATAAAGACATTTATTCAATATTTGGATATATTTTATTTAAATTGTTCCTTGATCTAAATTTTCAGATCCCATTAGTGGTTATGCGGATACTTAAATAAAGATATTCACCATCAAAGAGGATATTCTGTTATGTTGACAAAGAAGTTGCAATGCTATGATAACGGAATAATACTGGCAAATTTTTGTCTTTATCTTCACCCTAAATTAAAGCAAATATACGGAGTTTAGAACGGCTCATAATTAAACATAATAAACATTCATTATCTATTATATTTAAACATATATTGTTATGTTTAAATAATGATCTGCTGGCTCAATACACTAATATATATATATATATATATATATATATATATATATATATATATATATATATATATATATATATATATATATATATATATATTAAAAAGAAAGAACAGTAAGATATATAATCCAGTGTTCTTTTTGGTATTTTTTAGTTTTATACAAAACAGTGCTCAATGTAAATTTACAGAGCATAAATATTATAAATTAACTAATTTAAAATATGGTTTCTTCTCTACACAATAATAACCATGTTTCAAAAACCGAAGCTAAAAACTTCAAATCTAATTATATAATTAAATTAAAAGCATTAGTTCTGTTTCATCTTCAAGCGAATTTTGAAATAACATATTTTTAAATTTACTCAGTTTTAAACGCACATATAATTCATAATTTCTTGTTTTCAAGGATTCAGAGAAATCCAATAATTTAGACAGGGGCGGTAGCGTGTTCATTTTTCATTGTCTGAATAAGTTATTCCAAAATTCGCTTGATGATGAAACAGAACTAATGCTTTTAATTTAATTATATAATTAAATTTGAAGTTTTTAGCTTCGGTTTTAGAAACATGGTTCTTACTGTGTAGCGAAGAAACCATATTTTAAATCAGTTAATTAATAATATATATATATATATATATATATATATATATATATATATATGAAGAAATATACTCTTAAAGTCTGCTATATTTATGGGATAAAGTGCTCAATATCAGAGATGGAGCGTGTGTAAATATAAAAGTGAACTTGTGACCTGGCGATTGCATCTAGCATGAAACAGACTGTCGCCTCTAAGTGTTGACTTCTATGTTCACTTTTATATATATATATATATATATATATATATATATATATATATATATATATATTTATATTATTTTCAAATAGTGTGTAGCCGTAAAGGAACAAAATAAATAAAAAGTGACAATAGGAATAACAATTCTTAGCCGACGCGTTTCGTCCTCTGAGGGACTTTATCAAGGCACTGTAGATTTTATTTCGTTGCTCGTGTTTACATACAAAAGCGAGGATATCCTTGGTTTATCAAGGCTTTTAAATTTGAGAGCGTTGATGAAAGTTCATCAAATGGTTGATAGGTCAGTCAAAACATGAGGTGGACGCAAAGTGACGTGATTCGAAGTCTGGCACAAAGTAAGCGAGTAATATTCAAGAATTATTTTTTAATAAAAAATACGTATATATAAATATTGCACATTGTGTGCTAGTGTTGAGAAAATAATGCTAGATGTATAATAATCCATAATTTTAAATTACTTTTAAAGCTATAATTTATATTATGAAGTGAGGAAAATGTATATTTATTATATATATAAAATATTTTTCTTGTATGCACACACATATTTCAAGAGAATATGTGCATATTTGCAATCACGCATACACATACACACAAATATTTATATATATATATATATATATATATATATATATGTATATATATATATATGTATGTATATATATATATATATATATATATATATATATATATATATATATACATACATATATATATATATATATATATATATATATATATATAAGTTTTTTATGGTACAAAATTTAACGATACCTAGGAATAATCAGAATTTATATGGCATTTTAAAAAGCTAAAAAAGAACAACGCGTTTCGTCCCAGCCTTATCAAGTTTATTTTCTGAGATATAAAAATATATATAAGCATGTAAATTAAATTAACATAACGAATGGAAGGGGGGAAATATGAATATCCAATAACATTCAGACCCAGTAAGCATTCCCTCTGTTTACAAAGGGAAGGCCCACGGAATCTGATATACAAGGACTCTAGAAACTTGAGGTGATATGAGGAGTGAGACCTAGATAAAATCGAAAAACGGTCGCCACTAAAATCAAACACATAATTCCTGCTATTCTTATATATATATATATATATATATATATATATATATATATATATATATATATATATATAATATGAATAAATACAACAAATTTTCTTTACCGACGGGTTCCGTCCTCTAATAAATTTTATCAGGATAAATTTCGCTTGAAATTCATCAGAGGACGAAACATTTCGCTTGAAGTTCATCAGAGGACGAAACATTTCGCTTGAAGTTCGTCAGGGGAAGAAACATTTTGCTTGAAGTTCATCAGAGGACAAAACATTTCGCTTGAAGTCCATCAGAGGACAAAACATTTCGCTTGAAATTCATCAGAGGACGGAACATTTCGCTTGAAGTTCATCAGAGGACGGAACATTTCGCTTGAAGTTCATCAATGGACGAAACGTGTCAGTAAAGAATATCTTTCCTTTCGTCTTCATTTGTATATACATCTAAAACTATCAAAGACTTAATAAATAAAAAACAAAAACAACCGGCCAAAACTTGAAGGTGGAATTTACTGTATCAAATGCAGGAATTGCCAGAATGAATACATTGGAGAAACCTCAAGAAGTTTAAACAAAATAAGATATGAACGCAGAGGAGACATTTTAAATAACAGCCCACAAAACGCATTGCTTGTTCTCCTTGGCAAAACAGACGAAAGTTTTAACATAGGGAATGCTTTTTTGATTTAAAAATAAGAGAAAATAATCCATTGAGACGAAAATGTCTGGAAAGTGCCTTGGTCGCTAGTTCAGCCACGATAAATTTGCGTCTGGTCTCTTACAATGTATCACCATTCATGGTAGATTTTATATTGTCATAGTGTGCGATAGTCAGGGAAAAAGGAAAGTAATACAAATGCATTTGGCTAGGTTGAAGTAAAAACATATTCTTTCCAAAAATTTTAAAACTACCTGCTACTCTACTTTTATGTGCGCATGTGTAGACGTGACAACACCAACAAATTCCGGTCCGATGAAATCCTAACGGACGAAACACGTCATAAGAAATTTTCCTGTTTCTCATATTTATATATATATATATATATATATATATATATATATATATATATATATATATATATATATATATATATATATATAATATGTATGCAAATATATATTATTTATATATTATATATGCGCGGTACTTACTGGAAAGCGTTAAATATTAGTGATAGAGAGCTAACATACTTAGTTGTATTGATATGAGTTTGCGAACCTGTGTTCAAACTCTGACGATCGCAAGGGCGTGAAACACAGGGTCACAAACTCATATCAATACAATACAATACAATATAATATATATATATATATATATATATATATATATATATATATATATATGAAGGCCGGATGATCGTTCACGTGTATGCATGTTTACTAGGATGGCTATCTAATCCCTGCTGTAGACACCTGCTCGGGCACATTCTTCTTTTTAACACTCACATAGAAAAATCTCTGGATTAATGAGCAGCTCACTGTTTAATCTTCTGGGAAATAACGCATAATCTGTCGTAATCAGTAGTAGAAAAGTGCCAGTGTGGTCAAATACTCGGTCGTGTAAGAGAGAGTGAGAGAAAGAGAGTGAGAGAGAGAAAAAGAGAAACATAGCGAGAGAGAGAGAGACATGGTGAAACTGTCATGGTGAAAGTATATTCTAGTCTAGCTCATCCTATAAGTATATGTTATAAACTGGCCTATACTAACTTCTACCTCGAGTTATGTCTGACCGAAAATAGTCCCGAGTAAATACTTACACAGGATTATTCCGTAGATGAAAAAGAGACTTCAAGTGACAGAAATGTCTTTCTTCAGAATATGATGTTGAAAATATCAAAACTCGAACATGCGAGTTTGAGAGAAAATGGAAACAAAAATGAAACGTATATTTAACATCAAGCATGAAGAGACAGTTGAAATTTCTCGGGTACATAATGTGAAAAGACGGTTTCGAAAATATGATATTCACAGGACAGATTGAAGGCAAAGCGGGCGTGCGGCATAATCGACTTAGTGAGCTGAAGCAAATGGATAGCAGAGCAAGGTTTAGGAGAGATAGAACAAAGACAACATTTATTAAGAGCTCCAAAGGATAGACCCATGATCGCGTCCATCCTGAAAAGACATGAAAGGTAGAAGAAATCCTTCCCGGGTGCATGCGCTCTAGAATTGAAGTGAGACCATTTTACCATGCTTTTGCTATTTCTTAACTGATCAACCCCTGTCCAGTACGCTCAGAAAAGCGATTATTCTTGTCAGTGTATATTTAATATCCCAGTTCTTTTGAGACCGACAAGCAAGACGTTGTTAAAGTAGACAGCGGTGATGTATGCTTCCCCACATTGTATTAATGTAACCTCAGCGCATCTAAATTTGTATAATTTAGCACTCAATATTTTTGCATATGTACGTGAAGAGGTTGCTTAGTTCACTGACAACAGAAGGCGGTTTAATTTCTGCATCAAGCGTTCAATATCTTTTATTGACATTACAAATAAAAAATGAAGGCCATTAACCGTCGCAACGCATGCGCATTCTGTTTGACATGCGCAAAAGAATGAAAAGCGGTAAACAGATAATTCACGTTCTCGTAACGTTATTTTGACTTAAAAACGTGTGTAGCTTGTTTGAAGACGTTTTATTATTATAACGCAGACATGAGAAAAGAGAGTTTCTTGATCTACCTTCTTCCAATCATCAAATATTGTTAAAAGTTAATCAGTAAATAAATTCACAGTGAGACCATAAAAGAACCCGTCGCCTGCAGTCGAGTCCTGACTAAAATGTGGCACTATCGACGACCAACGAGGTATTTTTTTATGAAACAATAAAAACACAAGACAAAACGATAACTTTTGGTTTACATCGTTAATGTTTATTATATGTTTTATAATTTAAGAGAAGGCACGGTGGAGTAATTGATAGCGGCTCGTATTGAGGAAGCGGAGAGCCGAGTTCGAATCCACAGACATGCTAATAAGGTATGAATCCTCCTCTTGTATGAATCCCCCCAGATATCGGTAAATAGCAGAACAGGTCGGGTTTTTAGCCCTGGATGGTAACTGCTCTACCGAAGAAAGAAATGGCAACCTACTGCGGGAAAAATCGGCCTCGTCAGTCATGTATCGAAAGATACATGATCGTCTAAGCGTGTATCACGCATGGCATATAACTGACTATTTAAGACCACCATAATTTTTTAATCGTTATCACCCTATGCAAGGCTGTAAAACCACTAAGACACAAGGGGTTACAGCTTAGAATTGGGAACAGAAACATTAATAATGAACGGGAAGAGGAAAGAGTAATAAAGAGGACTGTAGATAGCGATTGACATTTAAATTTTTGCAAATTAAAGTTGTCTGGAAAGCATGAAAACTGAATGGAGTTCCACAAGCGAGAAGTGCAAGAAAAGAAACTGTCAACATAGAACTTACGGTTACATCTTGCATTCTTACCTGTAAATTGATGAGATCTCGCCGCCAGTGTAGTACTGCGCTTAAATCTAAAAAGTCTAGCGAAGAGCATTATTTATTTGTAATATTCACAAAATGTGGCACAAGGCCAAGAAGGGGAGTGGGAAAAAGGGGACGCGCTTCTTCTGTCTTAACGTTTAACTTATCTAACCACAAACAACTACCCAAACATACAATATTCCTTACACCACAACAACGCATTCTTACTTACCATTCTTACTTCATCCACCGTAACACCTCAGAATCTCCATGAGGTCCTAACTAGTCCCAGATGTACAATTCATTGTCTATGTGTCTGTGAGGGGTGCAATTTAAAATCTAGCCCCAAAATGTATTTACAATATGAAAACAAAACTGTTTACAAGAAAGAAACAAAATAATGTTAGTAATACCCCCCCCCCCCTCCAATTCCTAAATGTGACATCACATCAGTTAAATGGAAGAAATCAATGCGGGATTTTAATAATATAAAACATTCACTCATTCCAAGCACTCACACAAGCACACACTCATTCAGACACAACAACAAATATGAAAATCACACCCAAAACGAAAGGCGATCCGAATTCACCAGAGAACTGACATCACTGACCACCTAAAGATGGGTCTGATGGGGAATTAAACCAAAAAAAATGTGGGGACAGAAATAAAAGGGTCCAATGAGAATACATGCCTAAGCTAAGTTAGCTGGAGGTAAGAAACTATGGGCAGAAAAACAACCCTAATCTAACCTAATTTCGGGTGGGGTATCACAGCGAAGACCAATATTTATTCTGTAAAATAAACAGAATTGTGGCACAAGGCCGAAGGGGGGATTGGGGAAAGGACGGTCTTCTGTCTTAACTATAACTTAGCTAGCCGCAAACACTGACCCAATCGTAGAAACAATATTCCTTACACCAAAACAACACATTCATACGTACCTTTCTTACTACAACCACCGTAATACCTCACTGTCTCTATGAAAATACTAACTAGTCCCCATATTTACAATTCGATGTCTGTGGGGGGAGGGGAATGAAACACAAGAGTTCATCCGAACAATTACCATGAAAGTATTTATAGAAAAGACACAAAGAGGCGACCTTACAGTGACTAGAAAAACCGGCAGATCAGGACTAATAATATTCCCGATTCTTCTTATTGCTCAAGGTAAATAGCAGGGAAACCTGATCATATGTTGCAGTCTGGCCACGGACAAATAGTAGACAAAGATATTTAAGATAGATTCTGGAGAGATAAATTGCCACGCTCGACAGAGTGAACCAATTTTCTTAGCAGTTGACCTAGCAATGGTTTCAATATAGTCTTTCTAATTTATGTCAGCAGAGAACGTGGGCCCTAGAAGGTGCAATGCGTCACTTTCCTGGAGGTTAACATCAGCCATGCTGAAGGAAGGCACAGAGAGGTCTCTCAGATGATTAACAGAGAGAAGTTTAGTTCTGGCGGCGTTGAAATTAACATGTCATCTTTTGCCCCGGTTAACGACGGACTTGAGGTCGTTTTGGACTTCGGCAGCTATTTTGACTTTATCGGACTGATCAGCCTTACTCTCGAGGCGGGAGTAAATGGTTGTGTCCACACAAATTACAACGTTTCGGCCGTTGTATACCCCGGCCTTCTTTTGGTGTCTGTCTTCGTACTCAGTAAACTTGAATGTGACCCTATGTCTTCATTAAGCTTTCAAAATCGAGCGAATATTTCATCTTTGTTAAAACTCACCGTCTCATTCATTAAATCAGATTAGTCGAGGTTTCGGGACTACCTGACCTTAGGATTGAACTCAGAACGGCCAATATTTACCTATCCCCGAAACAAATAACATACTTCCAGATTCATAGATATTTACCTATGCAACTACCCAGTAAATAATTATGTACTCAAATATAAAGGACCAATATTTGCATATCGACAAATAAATATGTACAACTTCAAATAAATGAATTATGTGCGTACAAAGCAAACACTTATGCACTCAATTATAGATTTAGACTTAAATACAAACCGACCAATATTTACGTATTCAATGCAAACGACCAATAATCAAATAGATGCTTATAGACTTAAATACAAACCGACCAATATTTGCCTATCCATGAATGAAGTAGGTGTTCATAAACTTAAAAACAAACGACCAACATTTACCTATCCACGAATCAAGGAGGTGCTTATAGACTTAAATACAAACGACCAACTTTTACCCTTCCACGAATCAAATAGATGCTTATAAACTTAAATACAGTCGACCAATATTTACCTATCCACAAATCAAATAGATGCTTATAGACTTAAATACAAACGACCAATATTTACTTATTTATTACAAACGACCAGTATTTTCCTATTCACTGATCAAGTAGATACTTACAGGCTTAAATACCAAATACCAATATTTATTTTTTTAATACAATCAACCAACATTTACCCTTCCACGAATCAAATAGATGCTTATAGACTTAAATACAAACGACAAATACCTATTCATGAACCAATTAAGTGTTTATAGACTTAAATACAAACGGCCAATGTTTACTTATTTATTAAAAACGACCAGTATTTTCCTATTCACTAACCAAGTAGATGCTTACAGGTTAAAATACCAACGACTAATATTTACCTACTCAGTACGAACGACCAATATTTATCTATCCATGAATCAAGTAGCTGCATATAAATTCAAACGACCAATATTTACCTATCCATGAAGTAAGTACATGCTTACAGACTTAAATGAGAACGACCAAGATTTATCTATCCACAAATCAAGTAGATGCTTATAGACTTAAATACAAACGACCCATATTTACTTAACCATGAAGTAAGTAGATGCCTATAGACTTAAATAAAAACGACCAATAAAATTTCAACGATCCAATTTTTAAATTAAACTTAAGCTTTAAACGCATTTCCTCAAAAAGCGATAAAGATTTTGAAAAATATTTTGTGTCATTATTTATCATGTCAAACGTCAACTTTAAAATTGAATGCAATACCACGGTTCCAAAATCGACCTGCCCTATTGTCCCGTCTGTATATGTTTATGTCTCTTACTCTTTCAACACACACATACACAGGCGCGCGCGCACACACACACATATATATATGTATATATAAATAAAAAGAAACAACAGTAAGATATATAATCCGATGTTCTTATAGATATTTTTATTTTTACAAAATAGTGCTCAATGTAAATTTACAGAGCATTAATATTATAAATTAACTGATTTAAAATATGTTTTTTTCGCTACACAGTAATAACCAAGTTTCAAAAATGGAAGCTAAAAGCTTCGAATTTAATTTTGTTATTAAATTAAAGACATTAGTTTCTATTTCCTCGTCAAGCGAATTTTGGTGTAACTTATTTTTTTTAAATTTACAGTTTTAAAGGCACGGCAAAGATTCATATTTGAGTGTTTCCAAGGATACAGAGAAATCCACTCATCTAGACAAGGGGTGCTAGCTTGTTCAATTTCAATTTTCGTTGTATCAGTTAATAGTTACATTCGAAAGCGGGGTTATATTTAGGGATGGGTAGGGATGTATTTTTCAACAAATTCTGACATCCGCTAAATGCATGTCGTCTGGGTTTTTTATAAAATTTTATTGTTAACGGCAAAAAATTCTTACGGCATTTGTATATAAATAGAAAAAATGCCGTAAGAATTTTTGCCGTTAACAATAAAATAGGGTTATAATAACCTTGCAGAATTCCAGTAAGATATCTTTAAACATTTCTAAGATACAACGGTTCAAATCTTAATCTAACCATTAGACAATTTTGTTGTTACATGATTTGGATAAATAAATTCATTGTTACACCCGCTATATATATATATATATATATATATATATATATATATATATGGCCTACATCAATCTTCGCTCGTTGTCTTCTTTTGGAAAAAAAAAGCTTTATCAGCACATCTTAATTAAATCATGTCATCTGTATGCAAGAAGCAAAAATCCAGAACTTTTGTTCTTTGCAGCGGTGAAACGGCATTTTCCTAAATAAATATTTATTTTTGGCTTTTCTTACATGATTTTCCCATCGCAGTAGCCACAGATTCTGTTAATATGATCTCTGTCTTATTGTCATAGAACTAGCTTCGAGCGAGGCACCATGTAATGTTTTCATCGAATCGTATATGTCGAATCGGTTGCAGCTGTAGCCGCCTTCGCCGATCGGCGTTGTACAAAAGGAGAGAACTACCGGTGATGATGACATCGTTACAGGAATGTGAACGAGTACATATTGCGCGCCCAGAACTAAAACGTAGAAAAGACACATAAATACCGGCAATGTTCACAGCGAAAGAGCGAAACAAAGAAAAGCCGGCGTGTTTGATTCATATTCAAATAAAAAGAGAGATAGAGAGGGGGGAAAAACACGATTCAAATTAAAAACAAGTACAGTATGTATCAACTATGTAATTTGGTTAAAACGACAACACATGTCTTCCCATGGCAAGGCACGGTTGTGCATACCGTTGTAGATATTTGGACAAGAATCTGTCGAAATATAAACGTCTGCAGACACATTTATAAGTGAGTGGAAGAGAATAAATATCGAAAATGTAGATAACTGTACGATTTCGGAACCGCGTTTGCAATACCATTAAGGGTCAGTTCTTCACGTTCGCAACTCCCCACCCCCCATACACAGAGGAAGCCCTTTATATGAGAGAATTAAAACCAAAAATAAATGAATTCAACTATGAGTATACCAATAAACTTCTTCAATGTTTGAGCAGCAAAAGTGCTGAGTTAGCTCGTTCGCTTTCTGACCATGAGACCCGGGTTCGAATCTCACCATGGTCGATTTATCAGGAATGAATCAAGATCGATCCTAGCGTGCGGCACCTTTGGAAAGTGAAATTGTGGAGACGGAACTCTTGGGGGCCGTCGATAGCTGTACTAGCACGAAGTCACAAGTCATCGTGACCGAGAGCTTAAGCGTACTGACCTGGTTCAAATTGTTGATCACGCTAGATAACACGCTTTCTCCAAGAAACTGTAACTACAGTCTGCTCAGCATAGTTTCAGTATAAACCACAGGTGGGATTTGTGTGTGTTGAGCAAACACAAATGTGCCTGTGCGAGCGTCTGTAATAGGGATTGGGTATCCACCCTAGTAGACGGGTGTCCTCGAATACAAGTAGACAGTTATTATATATATATATATATATATATATATATATATATATATATATATATATATATATATATATATGAAATTAAAAATAAATGATAATAAATTAGGAAAACAAAAGTTGCCTCCCTTGCATGTAAAAAAAGATCTCGTGAATTTTAAATCGATATAGAACGATAAAAATGCAGTAAAACGGACAGTAAAAATGTTTTGAATTTACAGAAATACGTATACACATTCACAGACAATTTAGCCCCTTGAAGATGGTTCCAGTTGGGACTGAAGGTACTTGAGAAAATAAAAATTATTTGAAAGAAAATTTTGGTATTTTTCTTAATTTTCAAGAAATTGATTGATATCTTTGGTCTTCTTAATTCCTGTTCTCTTATTGTTCTCTCCCCTTAATAATATTTTTCTTTTTCTAATATTCTGTCATACTCAGTAACCTATTACGTTTTAGTGGCTCCATTGTCTTATTTGTATTTAAATGATTAAAAGAAAGAAGATAGAAGATAGATAGATAGATAGATAATTCGTATTTTGTATCATGCTCCAATAATTCTTTGAAAAACAGAACTAATTTTTGTCTCATCCTGAAGATAGAGCCTTTTGGCATAATGGATAGCGCCTCGGATTGAGGAATTGGAGAGCTGAGGTCTAATTCCAGTCGAATCCATTAAATGCACTTATGTGCTAATGCCCTTGGGGAAGGTATGAATCCTAATCTCCCCCCCAGCTAGGGGTAAATAGCAAGACAGATCGAGATCTATAGCTTTGGATGGCAACTGGTCTAACGTAAAACGAAATGGCAACCTACTGCGGGGAAAAATCTGCCTCGTCAGTCATGTATCGAAAGATAAATGATCGCCAAAGCGTGTATCACGCATGGCCCATAACTGACTGAATAATTTGTTTTAGAGCGTAATAACTACTCATTCGATGTTTATCTCTCAGGCAAAAGATTATTTCAGCAGTCTGATAGCTGCTGCGTTTCTTATAGACAATTATTATTCAGAAAGCAAATCACCGCACTGTTGTCCCCGTAGAAATGGAAATTTTCAAATGAAAGAAGTTCTTAGATTTACGGGAAGAAACAAACTCGGGTGAAAGTGGTTAGAATGCGATTGCATCAGATTCTCGGTGGAATTATTTCTTGGAGAGAATCCTTCGCTGAAAATGTTGTTTTGTCTAGAATATTGGCAAAGACGATGCAAGTAAAAATGGTAATAAAACCAGGTTAGTGACAATATTGATACTAATATTTGTCTAATGAGTGGTTTAGTTATTGTGAGGCTTACGGCCATATCATGTTGAAAACCCGGTTCTCATAAGATCTCCGAGGTTAAGCAAGGTAGAAACAGGTCAGTAGGTAACTTGAAATTTCAAGTTTTGTAAGCTTGGATGTGCGGTGGTGTAATGGATAATGGCTTGAAATTGTTAATCGGAAAGCCGAGTTCCAATTCCATTTCGGTTCGTTATATTCACTTACGCACAGATACCCTTGGTAAAGGGTATGTTGAACAAACACAAATACGCCTGGGCTAGCCGCCTTAATAGACAGGTATCCTCGAATACGAGTGGCCAGCTATCATTATTTTTCTTAATACCCTGTATTAATAAACGAATTCTATTACTCACTTGTCTTGGTAAAAATACAAAACTCGACTTTCTATGGCTGCGTCCATTTTCTTCCTCGTGCTGTACATTGTTGGTCATATTTCTATAAAAAATATATTGTTGGCAATTCTGATATATTGCTGGTAATTTTATTATAAAAGTGTATTGTAGTAATTTGTTTTACAAAGAAATATTGGTGTTTATTTCACTACAAAGATGTAGTACATTATTCGGATTATTGTCCTCATCTTTGTCGCCATATTTATTACAACGTTTTGGCCGTTGTACCCTCCGGCCTTCTTCAGGTGGTTGGAATGTTGAACTGAACCCTTTATTTCGCTCACTGGGGTAGACCTTTCTAGTTCCACGTGCCATGTTTAATGGATGTCAGTTATCTCCTGTTAATTTTTCCCTCTGAAAGTTCTCCACTGCCTTAACCGGGTATTGAACTCATACTCTTTGGGTCCTGTCACTCGATCTAACCAACGCCTATATCCACTGTGCCATGTCCTTGAGGACATGTGTATGAATTTCTGGGTATTATAAACCTAATGTCTTCAGCAACCATTTTTACCAGTGCTCATATTGTAATTTTTGTCATATTGTAATTTTGTAATAAATATGGCGACAAAGGTGTTGGACAATAGTCCGAATAATGTAAATAATGTAAATAATGTACATAATACCTCATCTCAGAAATATAGACAGATATTGAAAGATGTAGTATTTTTTATAAAAATATATTGCTGGTATTTTTACTATAAAATGTATTTTTATACTTTTTAGTGTTTTGATTTTTCTAAAGCTCTAATCTCCCAAACAGAGGGCTTGCTGCCGGATGTCGTTATCCAGGACTATCATAAGGAAACATTCAGCAATTATTAACCGCGCAACCAATGCTATTCGAGTTACATTTTCTTTAATCTTTATCCATTGGACTCGGATCAAAATTTAGTATCTACCTTCGAGCGGACAAACTACGTTTTTGTTTTTTTTTTTGTTTTTTTTTTATAAGCATTTCATCCCAACCAAGACTGGAGTGTCACTAGCATGCAAGTGGTTACATAGAGTGAAAGTAAGAGAAAAGAGGGGGACAAAGAAAAAGATAAAAAGAAGAACGGAAATCAAGATCAAGGCATCAGAAGATCTCGATTAATATTGCACTTAAATTTTTGCTGGTTTTAGTTATCAGGGAAGCAAGAGGAAGGGAGTTCCACTGTTGGGAAGTGCGCGAGACGAAGTTGTTGGAGTTGTTGGGGTAAAAGAGGTGGTTACATTTAACTGTTTCGACAGTAAATGGGTGGGACCGAGACGCCAACCTAGTAGCGCGCTTAAATTCATCCAGTCGGGGCACCAGTGGAAATAGATCGTCAGAGCAGTTGCCATGAAACAATTGTAGAAAAGACAGAGGGAAGCCTCATCACGTCTATGAGAAAGTGATTGAAGTCGTGACCCCAAGTCAAAACCGATTACATTGTATATCCGTCTTTGGATTTTGTCACCAGATCATATATGGCAACAGTATTCAGTGCATGGAAGAATAGTAGATTTGTAGATGTGAAATATGGACTCAGATGAGAAAAACTTTCTGGCACGACACGGAGGACCAACTTTCCTTGTGGTAGAGACAGCTATTGTTTGAATGTCGTTGTTCCCCCTCAGGTCAGTGGATAACGCGATACCAAGAAGGCTCTAGAGACGCACTCGTGAATTTGAGCATCAGACATGCTGATAGGAGTCAAAGAGTTTTTTCTATGCTGGGTAAATGATAGTAGTTTCGTTTTGGAGGCTTTAAAATTTACAAGCCATTTCCTGGCTCAGTCAAACTCAGATTGCAGGTCCTTTTCAAGACCAATGGTCATGTCAACTTTGTCAGCAGTGCACAGATTTATGCCTCAATTGTGTTTCTGCCTTTGTATAGAACAAAACTCAGCTGTGTCTTTTTCTTCGGGCAGAGTGCAGCTGGAAAATATTATTGAGACGTACCCGATCTAGGCGAACAGCTGCCCGCGGCAATGCCTCCTTCATTACACTAAAAAGGGGAGTAGTAATCCCGATGCCAGCGCAACCGATGGTTGTGGGGTCTGAACTATCTTTGGAGCTAGTCCGGGTGCATGCACTTGGGCTCTTCCCATGAAACTGACCTTGTGTCACATCCTGACAGCGTAGATTGGCAATTAAATACAATCTGTTTTCCTAAAATCAAAGAGTAATTTTTCTGACGAACTGTGGCCGTTAAGGATTAAGTATAACTCAATGTTACTTCAATGTTAAGATAAAGCAATATTTAATTACAACCCCAAATAAATGCCTAACAAGAACAAATAAGTAAAAGTCAACGAAAGATAATTAACCATTTCAGTAAATACCTTGTTAGCAGC
The DNA here is from genome assembly GCA_964036315.1 of Acanthosepion esculentum. NCBI lineage: Eukaryota > Metazoa > Mollusca > Cephalopoda > Sepiida > Sepiidae > Acanthosepion > Acanthosepion esculentum. Next base: position 31,864,051 of record OZ038492.1, on the reverse strand, counting down.
GCGGCTCGGCTTAGCGCGCGGTAATTCACACTAATTCGACTGGAAACAACTAATATTACTATCATATAGAAAGAAAATGAGTAACTACCGACACTGAGGTTCGAGCGTGACACTCTGGACTTATAAATATGTTTCCCGACAGGTGTATAAATAGCGGTGTCAGGCTACTGACTGCGGTGATTATTGAGTAACTATTGAACGGAACTATCCACAAGGCAGTGGTTCATAGCAAGAAGCTGCTTGAGTAGAAATTACATCTCAACAGGGGGATATGAAGGGAATGAAGGTGGCTTTCTGCAATGTGCACAGCATGGTGGGTCTTAGCCGTGAAGGTTAGGAATGATGGAACTAAGGAGTGTATTTAATCCGAATACTCACCCTAGAAATAGCGAAAGAGCAGCGAGAGGCTTGCGACGTCTCGTCTGTGAGAAAAGGGCTTGCAGATTGGATAATAATTCGTCATCTACAAGGACGCGGAGACGCTTTTAGACTCTATGGAGACAGAAAAGAGAAACTGCGAGGCTCCATCCATATATGGCTGCAGTACTTCGTTTTCGGCCTGATTTGGCTCTTGTAAAAGTAGAGAATATCAGGAGTGAGGCACTTGCTGGAGTGGTACAGGGAACCGGCGTGAAATATATAAATATCTATTAAAAGATAGTATACGAAGGGCGACAAATAAATCTGTAGTCTGATACACAATTATTGACTGAATTTTGATCTGATATTTTCATCGTATAGTATTTGATCTATATGATTAATATTTACGAATGAATTAGGTGCATTGACATAGAAGAAGAATGTTGAAAATTTAATATTTGTTTTGTAAAATAAATGCTTTTTTTACTATTATGCTGCAGACTTTCACACTACGATGCAAACAAATGAACTTCGTTTTGTATACTTGATCTTAACACGGCGTTGAATTTAGTCTAGGAAGCTCTCCACCCAGCGAAGCTATGTAATCACCGCATTGGACGCCTACATAGCTTCTTTTTTAATCATTTCACCCTAAGCAAGGCGATAATGCTACTCAGATGCAAGGGGGGTTACTGGAGGTAAAGGAAAATGAGAAGGCTTTTGGAGAAGCAACCGGAAACTCAGTCATAAACAAGAGATAGACCTCTACTCATGTTCAAAAAACGGAGAAAAGTGAAAATTTAACGATAGGTGAACTTATCTAATCTTATTCTATATATTTTCGGACTATGGTCTTCATCTTTGTCGTATTTTAGCACTATGTTTCAGCCGATACATTCTTCGACCTTCCTCGTATTGTAGAAACACGGTCTTCCTCATTGTGCTAGATCTTGTAAAAACAGAATAGCGGGAGGAGTGAGGTACTTGCTGGAGCGGTACAGGGAACCGTCCTGAAATATATAAATATCCATTAAAAGATAGTGTACAAAAGTCGACAAATAAGCCTGTTACACAATTATTAACTGAATTTTGATCTGACATTTCTATTGTATAGTATTTGATATATGTGATTAATATTTATGTATGAATTAGGTGCATTGACAGGATGAATGCCATGGCGGGCCTTAGGCGTGATTGTTAGGAATGGCGGAATTAAGGAGTGTAGTTCATCTGAACTCCCACCATTGAAATAGCGATAGAGCAGTGAGAGGCTTGCGACGTCTCGTCTGTGAGAAAGGGGTGGCAGAGTGGAAAATAATTCGTCGCATACAAGAAAACGGAGACCCTTTTAACTCCATTTAGAGTGAAAAGTGTACTGAGAAGATCCCGCCCATACATGGCAGCAGTAATTCATTTTCAGCTTGATCTGGCTCTTGTAAAGGTGGAGGATCGCGGGAGGAGTGAGGTACTTGTTGGGGGCACAGAGAATCGACCATTTTGTTTGGATCATTAGAGAGCTCGATTTGGGATCAGGTTTGAGTTTAGGTTTCAATCGGCTTTCAGGGAGCATCCGTTCATAAGGATTGGTGAAAGTTCCTGGTTCGATCGTTGGTCTTTGAGGCATTGAATGTGATCAGCCATTTTTTCCCTATTGAGCTGTTAGAGCTAAATCAGAGGAGAGATCAGATGCCAAGCACTGGTCATCGAGAGCTTGGCAGCTGATCTGCTCTTTATTTTTTCCTTGAGCCTGCCTTTTAAGAGGATTTTATCAGTGTCCTCAAATTATTCTTGTCAACAAGCACAAAAATTCACATTTAATGCCATAGCCCCCCCCACAGGACGTCGGGGATCATGTCTTTCTACATTTTTATATTTTCCCAGACAAACATTTCTTCCTACTTTTAACCATAACTAGCTGTGTTGTTTTTAGTTACAGCTTATCAACATTTCGCAGGTTATTTAAAGCCAGAATTAAGAGTACATTTATCTCCAAAATATTCGTACAATCTAAGAATATTTTCTGGCTTTAAATAAAAGGTTGCGTTATATAACGTACCTATGAACACTAATGGGTATGTCACAATCCTTATAAATACGTTGGACATTATTTTAAGTGGGGGGAAATATGGTGTCTAAGTCGTCCATCACTAGCAGTGGTTTACCTATTTCACGCCGCTGGCGAGTATTGTATTTTGGTGATGTTATGAAGATTACCATTTCGTTTCCAACTTCCGTTTGGGTTATTTCTCATTCCGTAACTTTCTAGGTTAAAACAGGTTGATAAGCCGTAAAAAACAAATAAATCAATCAAAAGTATAGAAAGTCGTGTTGAAATGTCACCTAGCATTATATGTATGTCATAAACTTCAGTCTCGTGTGAAAGGAAATCACGTGTACAAACACCACCAATCAAAAACTCTTGATTGATTTTGCGGCTTCTAAAAATCATTGTCGGTCATTTAAAGCCGATACATTTGTTTTGCAGTTACTATTGCATTAATCATTTTTGGGAGCATGAACATATTTTTTTAATATATGTCACATGTTTAGCCTAAAGGTGGGTGTGTGTTCTTTACCAACATTATTTTTGCATAAGTAAATGTCCAGAACCCAAATGGGATTCGAACTCCGCCCTTCGATTTCTAATTCCGGGTTTCTATCCATTACACCATCCAGACATCCGCTACGGACTTTTGTATGAATGAATGTTTGCATTATCATAGCGCGTGTTTGCGTGCTTCTGCTTGAGTGTCTGCATGCACTTTGCTTGTGAGTCTTCGTTTGTACTAATGCCTTTTCTGTCGTTTCTGCGTGGATCGAGATTTTCCTTGTAAATATATTTAACAAGACTTAATGAAATAAAAGCTTCTCACGGGGACGTATAAACGAATGAAATTCAGCTGAAGATGAGAGGCGTAAAAAGTCGAGTGTAATTCGAAAAAGAGGTAACGACATCAAAATACAGAAGTACTGATGGCAAAAGAAAGAGTAATAAAAAAATGGAAAGACAAACAATGTATATCCCGGTAGTAACGAAAATATATTAGAATAGAGACGTGGTAATTTGATTATATTTGCACAGAGACGTGGTCATTTGATTAAATCTGTCTTTAATTATGCATGCACAAGGTGGTCCAAAAGTCTTGTCACTCCCTACCAGAAATTAATGAGAACAATAGAACAAGTAATACAAAGCACATGTACTGGATTCACTTTCATTGACGCTGTCACACATCGAGAAGGTCTCTATGAACACCATCATTTCCTTCGCACAAAATGATGCGACGCCAAGTCTTGTGTGATATTTTACGAAGCTGAGCTCTGTTGATTGTTGCAAAGGCTCTCCGAACGGCGTTCTGGTATCGTCCATATACTTGCAAGCAGCCTCTCTTCCAAACTGAATGTCGTGTCAGCCATCTGAAATAAAGAAATATATAGTGTAAGGTTAAGAAGACTTCAGACCACCCTGTACACGAATTATGTGTGTGTTTATATATTGTGTACGTACGTATACGTTAGGAAATTTATTGTACAAATAATTACGAGAAAAGGGTGATTTTATGTAGTGATAGCTGTCAAATTATTACGTCGAAAAAAATTGGATTTTTATCATCAGTTGGCCTTCTTGTCATCTTTTCTTTATTCAGCGCCGAGTAAATTGATCGTACGTGCCGGTTAGAAGACAGAGATTCTAGACAGATTGCAAACAAATAATGAATTTCGATTAGCGGGTTTATATCCATAAAACCCTTAAAGCCATGTTGTACGAGAAAAATCATTTATATCGACTGCTTCGACTCGCTACGTCTATTAATACAAAACATGTATTGATGCAGATATGAACGGTGCTTCGTATGCTCTTATTTATAAAACGGCCGTCTTCTTTCATGCGCCATTCTATTTTACTTCATAACGGCAGTTAATCCACAACTTCCTGTCTTTTGTTGAGCTAAGTAACTTCTCTCTCTTTTTACAATTCTCTCTTTGTCTATGTTTTGTATTAGACGCATCATTTTATTCAGCGCATTTTGCTATGGTCACCAATCCCCCGCCATCTCACAATTGTGGCTCATGGTGACATTAAACGCAGAATAGTGCAATGGGTTGCCGGTTCCTTTTAAACCGGGAATGTCAAGGTTATTCCGTCCCTCCTCTCCGACGTGGGTTTGTTTTTGAAGTTACCTTTTTTTTAAAGACTTTCTCTAATGATACATGACCTACAAGGCAGCAGGTGGTTTTGAATTCAGTGTTTCCTTTTCTTAGACTGGTTTCTACCCAAGTCTATAGGACCCAGATTGCCCTGCTCTTTTATCGATAGCTGTGAGGGGGGGGGGAGAAGTGATGGATTTATAACTCTCCGATTCGAGACGCTAAGCATTACTCCACCGTGCTTGGCGGTGGGAACGGGGGAAGAAGAGATGGATTCATACCTCTCCGATTCGAGACGCTAACCATTACTCCACCGTGCTTGGCGGTGGGAACGGGGGAAGAAGAGATGGATTCATACCTCTCCGATTCGAGACGCTAACCATTACTCCACCGTGCTTGGCGGTGGGAACGGGGGAAGAAGAGATGGATTCATACCTCTCCGATTCGAGACGCTAACCATTACTCCACCGTGCTTGGCGGTGGGAACGGGGGAAGAAGAGATGGATTCATACCTCTCCGATTCGAGACGCTAACCATTACTCCACCGTGCTTGGCGGTGGGAACGGGGGAAGAAGAGATGGATTCATACCTCTCCGATTCGAGACGCTAAGCATTACTCCACCGTGCTTGGCGGTGGGAACGGGGGAAGAAGAGATGGATTCATACCTCTCCGATTCGAGACGCTAAGCATTACTCCACCGTGCTTGGCGATGGGAACGGGGGAAGAAGAGATGGATTCATGCCTCTCCGATTCGAGACGCTAAGCATTACTCCACCGTGCTTGGCGATGGGAACGGGGGAAGAAGAGATGGATTCATGCCTCTCCGATTCGAGACGCTAACCATTATTCCACCGTGCTTGGCGGTGGGAACGGGGGAAGAAGAGATGGATTCATACCTCTCCGATTCGAGACGCTAACCATTACTCCACCGTGCTTGGCGGTGGGAACGGGGGAAGAAGAGATGGATTCATACCTCTCCGATTCGAGACGCTAAGCATTACTCCACCGTGCTTGGCGGTGGGAACGGGGGAAGAAGAGATGGATTCATACCTCTCCGATTCGAGACGCTAAGCATTACTCCACCGTGCTTGGCGGTGGGAACGGGGGAAGAAGAGATGGATTCATACCTCTCCGATTCGAGACGCTAACCATTACTCCACCGTGCTTGGCGATGGGAACGGGGGAAGAAGAGATGGATTCATGCCTCTCCGATTCGAGACGCTAACCATTATTCCACCGTGCTTGGCGGTGGGAACGGGGGAAGAAGAGATGGTTTCATACCTCTCCGATTCGAGACGCTAAGCATTACTCCACCGTGCTTGGCGGTGGGAACGGGGGAAGAAGAGATGGATTCATACCTCTCCGATTCGAGACGCTAACCATTACTCTACCGTGCTTGGCGGTGGGAACGGGGGAAGAAGAGATGGATTCATACCTCTCCGATTCGAGACGCTAACCATTATTCCACCGTGCTTGGCGGTGGGAACGGGGGAAGAAGAGATGGATTCATACCTCTCCGATTCGAGACGCTAACCATTATTCCACCGTGCTTGGCGGTGGGAACGGGGGAAGAAGAGATGGATTCATACCTCTCCGATTCGAGACGCTAAGCATTACTCCACCGTGCTTGGCGGTGGGAATGGGGGAAGAAGAGATGGTTTCATACCTCTCCGATTCGAGACGCTAAGCATTACTCCACCGTGCTTGGCGGTGGGAACGGGGGAAGAAGAGATGGATTCATACCTCTCCGATTCGAGACGCTAACCATTACTCTACCGTGCTTGGCGGTGGGAACGGGGGAAGAAGAGATGGATTCATACCTCTCCGATTCGAGACGCTAACCATTACTCCACCGTGCTTGGCGGTGGGAACGGGGGAAGAAGAGATGGATTCATACCTCTCCGATTCGAGACGCTAAGCATTACTCCACCGTGCTTGGCGGTGGGAACGGGGGAAGAAGAGATGGATTCATACCTCTCCGATTCGAGGCGCTAAGCATTACTCCACCGTGCTTGGCGGTGGGAACGGGGGAAGAAGAGATGGATTCATACCTCTCCGATTCGAGACGCTAACCATTATTCCACCGTGCTTGGCGGTGGGAACGGGGGAAGAAGAGATGGATTCATACCTCTCCGATTCGAGACGCTAAGCATTACTCCACCGTGCTTGGCGGTGGGAACGGGGGAAGAAGAGATGGATTTATAACTCTCCGATTCGAGACGCTAAGCATTACTCCACCGTGCTTGGCGGTGGGAACGGGGGAAGAAGAGATGGATTCATACCTCTCCGATTCGAGACGCTAACCATTACTCCACCGTGCTTGGCGGTGGGAACGGGGGAAGAAGAGATGGATTCATACCTCTCCGATTCGAGACGCTAACCATTACTCCACCGTGCTTGGCGGTGGGAACGGGGGAAGAAGAGATGGATTCATACCTCTCCGATTCGAGACGCTAAGCATTACTCCACCGTGCTTGGCGGTGGGAACGGGGGAAGAAGAGATGGATTCATACCTCTCCGATTCGAGACGCTAACCATTACTCCACCGTGCTTGGCGGTGGGAACGGGGGAAGAAGAGATGGATTCATACCTCTCCGATTCGAGACGCTAACCATTACTCCACCGTGCTTGGCGGTGGGAACGGGGGAAGAAGAGATGGATTCATACCTCTCCGATTCGAGACGCTAAGCATTACTCCACCGTGCTTGGCGGTGGGAACGGGGGAAGAAGAGATGGATTCATACCTCTCCGATTCGAGACGCTAAGCATTACTCCACCGTGCTTGGCGATGGGAACGGGGGAAGAAGAGATGGATTCATGCCTCTCCGATTCGAGACGCTAAGCATTACTCCACCGTGCTTGGCGATGGGAACGGGGGAAGAAGAGATGGATTCATGCCTCTCCGATTCGAGACGCTAACCATTATTCCACCGTGCTTGGCGGTGGGAACGGGGGAAGAAGAGATGGATTCATACCTCTCCGATTCGAGACGCTAACCATTACTCCACCGTGCTTGGCGGTGGGAACGGGGGAAGAAGAGATGGATTCATACCTCTCCGATTCGAGACGCTAAGCATTACTCCACCGTGCTTGGCGGTGGGAACGGGGGAAGAAGAGATGGATTCATACCTCTCCGATTCGAGACGCTAAGCATTACTCCACCGTGCTTGGCGGTGGGAACGGGGGAAGAAGAGATGGATTCATACCTCTCCGATTCGAGACGCTAACCATTACTCCACCGTGCTTGGCGATGGGAACGGGGGAAGAAGAGATGGATTCATGCCTCTCCGATTCGAGACGCTAACCATTATTCCACCGTGCTTGGCGGTGGGAACGGGGGAAGAAGAGATGGTTTCATACCTCTCCGATTCGAGACGCTAAGCATTACTCCACCGTGCTTGGCGGTGGGAACGGGGGAAGAAGAGATGGATTCATACCTCTCCGATTCGAGACGCTAACCATTACTCTACCGTGCTTGGCGGTGGGAACGGGGGAAGAAGAGATGGATTCATACCTCTCCGATTCGAGACGCTAACCATTATTCCACCGTGCTTGGCGGTGGGAACGGGGGAAGAAGAGATGGATTCATACCTCTCCGATTCGAGACGCTAACCATTATTCCACCGTGCTTGGCGGTGGGAACGGGGGAAGAAGAGATGGATTCATACCTCTCCGATTCGAGACGCTAAGCATTACTCCACCGTGCTTGGCGGTGGGAATGGGGGAAGAAGAGATGGTTTCATACCTCTCCGATTCGAGACGCTAAGCATTACTCCACCGTGCTTGGCGGTGGGAACGGGGGAAGAAGAGATGGATTCATACCTCTCCGATTCGAGACGCTAACCATTACTCTACCGTGCTTGGCGGTGGGAACGGGGGAAGAAGAGATGGATTCATACCTCTCCGATTCGAGACGCTAACCATTACTCCACCGTGCTTGGCGGTGGGAACGGGGGAAGAAGAGATGGATTCATACCTCTCCGATTCGAGACGCTAAGCATTACTCCACCGTGCTTGGCGGTGGGAACGGGGGAAGAAGAGATGGATTCATACCTCTCCGATTCGAGGCGCTAAGCATTACTCCACCGTGCTTGGCGGTGGGAACGGGGGAAGAAGAGATGGATTCATACCTCTCCGATTCGAGACGCTAACCATTATTCCACCGTGCTTGGCGGTGGGAACGGGGGAAGAAGAGATGGATTCATACCTCTCCGATTCGAGACGCTAAGCATTACTCCACCGTGCTTGGCGGTGGGAACGGGGGAAGAAGAGATGGTTTCATACCTCTCCGATTCGAGACGCTAAGCATTACTCCACCGTGCTTGGCGGTGGGAACGGGGGAAGAAGAGATGGATTCATACCTCTCCGATTCGAGACGCTAACCATTACTCCACCGTGCTTGGCGGTGGGAACGGGGGAAGAAGAGATGGTTTCATACCTCTCCGATTCGAGACGCTAAGCATTACTCCACCGTGCTTGGCGGTGGGAACGGGGGAAGAAGAGATGGATTCATACCTCTCCGATTCGAGACGCTAACCATTACTCTACCGTGCTTGGCGGTGGAAACGGGGGAAGAAGAGATGGATTCATACCTCTCCGATTCGAGACGCTAACCATTACTCCACCGTGCTTGGCGGTGGGAACGGGGGAAGAAGAGATGGATTCATACCTCTCCGATTCGAGACGCTAACTATTACTCTACCGTGCTTGCCGGCGTGAGCGTGTGGAGAAGGGATGGATTCATACCTATCCCAAGGGTATTAGCACATAATTGAATGTAATGAACTGGACTGGATTTTGAGCTTAATCATCACCCCCCCCCCTTTGCGTCCACCTATTAGACCAAATAATTTTCTGATTTTCTAATGGATAGAATTACGAGGATCATCATTTTGTTTTCTTTTATACACAATGTCTTTCAGATCGACAAAACTGCTTGTCTTTTTTTTGCCTTCACTATACTTTAAACCTTTTCTATCCCTTTTTGCTCAAGGCCGACCCCCCCGGTTCCCGTAAGACCTCCGAAGTTAAGAAACGTCGATTCTGGTCAGTACCTAGATGTGTGACCGCTTGTGAATAACAGGTGCTGTAAGCTTGAATGTGCGGGTGGTGTAATGGATAATGGCTGGCAATTGTTAATCGGAGAGCCGAGTTCCAATTTCTGTTGGGTTTGTTATATTCACTTACGCTCACACACCCTAAGGAAGTTAAGGATTCACGTTTTTTCCCCCACTATAGGTTAATTAGTGAGACTTGTATCTCTAAAACATTATTATCTCCGGCTTTGTCACTAAACCATTATTAAATCCGTGATTCAATGATCCAAATCTTAGGATGAGGCTATCCTAAATAGCAGATGTATAATACCGGAGCCATTGTGTTGCTAATTTGTGAACAGGAGCTGGACCATGTAGGAGTTTCCTGGGATGAGGCTTCTCGAAGCTACGATGATGTGTGCAGTTATGGCTGTACTTCAGGGGGCTTACTGCCACATCATATTGAAACATCGATTCCCGTACGATCACCGAAGTTCAACAAAGTTGAGTTTGGTCAGTACCTTGACGGGTAGCCCCTTGGGAAACAAGTGCTCTATGCTTGAATATACGTGTAATGTATAATGGCTCGGAATTGTTAATCTGGTTGGCTTCGTTATATGCAAATAGATTTTGGAAATAAAACTGAAACAAACCCTTAATAAAGTTAATTATGAATACTGCACAAATGTTTTAAAATGTTTTCAGTAGATATTTTTAAAATATCTAGGTTTTAACTAAAAACTTATTTTATTTTTTTAAATTCAGACATTTCTATAACTTAGTTACCTCCCGTGATGTTTTCACGTATGTCTACGTGATACACTATTTAGATTATTCGGACTATTGTCCTCATCTTTGTCGCCATATTTATTACAACGTTTCGGCCGTTGTACGCTCCGGCCTTCTTCAGGTGGTTGGAATGTCGAACTGAACTCTTTAATTCGCTCACTGGGATAGACTGTTCTAGTTCCACGTGCCATGTTTAATGGATGTCAGTTCTCTACTGCCTTAACCGGATATTGAACTCGCACTCTTTGGGTCCTGTCACTGTATCTAACCAACGACTTTATTCACTGTTCCATGTGTCCTTCAATAATAAATATGCATCAACATGGTAATTTTCTTTCTTCCTTTAATAAAGATACTAAGAAACTTGTCCATATGCTCTCGTTCGCCGATTGAGCACTATAGAGAAAGGGTAATTTTTTTTAAAAAGTGGCTGCTCTTGCTATTAACGCATGGTTCTTCAGTTATGAATTGAGCCCTCTATTTGTATATATCACATATATAATACGTTAAAAAATTCCTTTTTCTCTCCCGAACGACGATAGCTTAAGGGTAGAATTTCGGATTGATGCCAAATCGGTTGATTTTCGCTCCCGGCTTGAATCAATCGGATATCTAGCCACACTGATTCGTTGTGATACAGCGAAACAGGTTTTTATGTGGAAGACTATATATATATATATATATATATATATATATATATATATATATATATATATATATATATATCAAGTATGTGGTGCAGTTCAAATTACATTACATGAATCATTCATACAAAAAGCAGATAGTGATTTCACTATCTGCTTTTGGTATGAATGATTCACGTAATATATATATATATATATATATATATATATATATATATATATATATATATATATATATATATATATATATATATAGGGGGTGCACGTGTGTGTGTTTTGATGTTGAAATATATAACTCAGTTTCCAATTTTGAAATTAACGATTCCGTCGGATTCACATTCACCTTGATGTAGTCAACAGAATTTACAGGGACATCGCATTTTGTGTTAATCTGCCCCCCACCCATCAACACTAAGGCAACAAAGCCACTAAGAAGCAAGACGTTACTGCGTGGGAGAGAATAGAAGAAAAAACATCATTAATGAGAGGCTGCTATAAAAGCTCATGAATTAAGAAGATAGATATTAATGATTGATATTACATTTACATTTTTGAAAATCAACGTCCACTGGAAAGCAAGAAGCCAAAAGGGAGTTCCACAACCGAGAAGTTAACATAGAATTTACGACGATATCTCGCATTTTACAACTGCAAGAGGAGGAAACGTTTCCGCCAATCATGTAGTGCGCTGAAATTCATAAAATTAAGGAACCAAAGAGGAAAACTCATCAGAACAATTACCATGAAAATATTTATAGAAAAGGTACAGACAGCAATGAGAAAAGAACTGAGCCCGAGATGCCAGGTCAAGACCAATAACACTGCAGATTATTATCTAGAATCTCTAAATATATATCAGGTACACCAGACCAGATGTTACAGCAATATTCATGGTATAGTAGATATATATATATGCAAGATAGATTTTAAGGAGAAAAAATCGTCCTAGCAGAAAACCTAGGAAATGGTTCGATATAATCTTTCCACTTCATGTTAGTGCAAAACGTCAGTCCGACAAGGTGCAATGGGTCACTGGAGGTTAGCACCAGCCATGCTGTTGGAAAGAAAAAGGGTTCTCTGAGGCGATTAAAGGAGAGCACGTTCGCTTTTGGAAGTGTTAAAATTAACAAGCTATTTCTTGCCCCTGTTAACAACAGAATGTAAATCATTTTTGAGATCAGCTGCCACTTTTCTTAGTCGCAGAGTTAGCAATTGATTCAATATATTTTCACTTATTATTATTAAATATTATTCTACAATAAATTCTTTCCATTTATTATTATTAAATATATTTATACTGTTATAATTTTATCTCATCCTCGACGCCAAAATGTTCTAACCTAGGGAAGGTTGCTGAATACAATAATCACACGAAAGATGGTAATGAACGATAATACTTAGGACACGTAGAACACGGTGCGTAGAAGTAGTCGACTGCCAGAAGCGAATCAAGTGAATTCAAAAATGACTCTTCAACTGCAGGATATCTAGCAACCGCGCCTCACAGTCAGATGTGGCACAAGGCCGAATTTAATGTGGGGTATCCGAGCCCTTAGGCTCGGTCAATAATTCCCCGTAGACCCCGTATAAAACGGGGTCGGGTAGCTGTTTCCCGAGACGAGACTCTGCCCTTCGACATAGCCTCGTCTGGGGATCCTCTCTGCTCCGAGGCAGAGAGTTTGTCCAGCACAGCTGGAGACGAATCTCCGACTGCAGACCAACATACAGTATTTACTACCCGCTATTTATGTGAATAGGGACATATACATTATGCCCCGTAGTTATGCCACATATACAATATATTCTTTCCTCTTATTATTATTAAATATTATTATACAATATATTATTTCCGCTTATTATTATTATTATTATTATTATTATTATTATCATCATTGATGATGATAATGATGGTGATGATGATGCTGTCTGTGCATGACAAATATTTATTTTATTTATTTGCAAAAGATAATTTCTCTGAACATTTTTTCCCAAAGTATATTTTATACCTTTTATCGGGATCAATTTAGCCGCAAACGTCTACGTGAATAATGATTTTAACACATTTTTAATTGAAAACAAAAATTGGAAATAGAATTTTTTTGTTACAAGTTTTATTTGTTTCACCTCAGGCGAAGTTATGTTGAGCGAATGTCATAATGCTTTTTTTTATTATTATTATTAAGGAAGAATTATATAAACAATAAAAATATACAGTAAAGCTTTCGTTGCACTAATAATTCACTCTGTGGTGTTCTCTTAGTTACTTAAATATTCTTTTTCTATGTGCCGTGACTGTTCAGGATGTTGGCAATCATCGGTCTCGACGATTTTCTGTCATTTGTAGCTTTTAAATAAATAATGTCTTTTTTTATCTCTCCTGAACCTTGCTTCGCCATTCATTTACTGAAGCTCAACATATAAGTTACACCTTGTTTTCCCCTGTCCGTCTTGCCTTCAGTCTGTCCTGTGAGTATCTAATTTTACAAATCCTCTTTTCTCATTACGTGCCCTAGAAATTTCAACTGTCTCTTCTTTATCTCATCCATAAGTTCCTTTTTTGTTTACATTTCCTCTAAAACTTCGCCGTTGCGCACATGTTCGATCCATGCCGTCTCACTCAATTTTTCACTCTTCAGTTGTAAGCTCACTAAAAAACTTCGTCGTTGCTCACATGTTCGGCTCATGGTATGCTCAGCATCCTCATGTAGAATCACATTTCTGCCGCCTCACTCAATTTTTCACTCTTCAGTTGTAAGCTCACTAAATAACTTCGTTATTGCTCACATGTTCAGTCCATGGTATGCTCAGCATCCTCCTGTAGAATCACATTTCTGCCGTCTCACTAAATTTTTCATTCTTCAATTATACTCCCGAATCATTACAGAATACCTTTAATTATTTTAAATGAAAAATAAATTAAATTTTCTGGGAGTGTGTAAAAGACACCTGTTGAAAATATTTCTAGAGAATGATTTAAATGTTTTTGGAAGATTGTGTCTATGAAGTTATTTTTTTAAATAATTGTTCACCCAATATAAGGCATAAGAACCACTCAAGATAGAGGGTTACTGATAGAGGTTGTGTGAGCGTAAAAGGATGAGCTAAGAAGTGAAGTTTAAGGGGATATGTAGGAAAGATAACCCTAGATTTGATGAGGTTCTGGGAAACAACAGCTGGGGAGTTTGTTCCACAATAGAATTTCTTACCACTCGAATACGAAGGGAATATTTACGATCATTCCCTACGTAAGTGGCATGGCAGGTCTTAGTTGTAAAAGTCAGAACTAGTGGAACAAAGGAATGTAGTTGGTCAGAACATTTGCCATGGAAATAGCGTTAGGATATCGAGAGGCTCGCGAAGTTTCGTCTGCGGGAAAAGAAAAAATATTCCGGTTTCTTTCGTTTTCTGCACAAATATCTTTACGAAAAGTACGAATTCCTCTTCTCCTCCAAGCTATGGATAAAATAGTAGGACTTCTATTTGGAAATATTGTTACAACCAAAAGATAGTTAATGCAGTATTATATTGAAAAATACAAAAATAATTATTCTTACAATCAAAAATATTTCTTGTCTTGAAATAACACTCTGGGGGTTGATAAACCTTAAAAAATCAATCAATTCTTTCTATGTACCCTTCACTGACTTTCGTTAGGCTTGAATTAATTTACCTTCGTATTACCACAATGAAGTACTTACTGGAGTGAACACGTGCGATCGTTGGTTTATGTGGCCGCATGTGCGAAGGTGTGTCTTATTATTCGGACCAAAGAAATCGGTGAGATTTACTTCTCAAACTGCAACGAGCCGTGTGAAATTAGCGTTTCTTTTCGGTTGAATTTTTTTTTTAATTTTAGTTTTATTTATCTCATGCAGGTGCGCTTTCATATTCCGCTTCGATGCAGACTAAAGAAAATAAAAGTAGAAAACAAAACGAAAATGATAAAGACAATTCGCACAAAAAAAAAAGACATGCATTCCACGCTAAGAGTCGCGGCAAAAAAAGTTCTGCTGAAGTTGTCGCTTGCTGAGAAAATAGAGTGCGACACATATGCATTACTTTTTCAGCATTCAAACCTTTCCTGTCTATAGTACTACATACAACGGACTCACACACAAACCCATATATATATTTTAAGGCATTTTTATGCTTATGCATTCTTTATATAGATACAAATATTTAAGTAAATGCTCTGTTTTATAATAAACAGTATTAACAACATTTACCGGCCTGAACGTCCGTGAAATTTTCATAGATAATATTCGTCTTCCGACATGGAAGATTGAAGTTTAAAGGCAGTAAATTCGACCTTGCTAACCGAACCCTCCTCTGTGGCCAAATCGGTTAAAGGCACGTCAGGCTATATGACGTTTCCGTATAGGATACAAGTTCGATTCCTGTCGGAGGACGAATATTTTCTATAAATATTTCTCGGACATTCAGGCCGGTAAATGTTGTTTAATAGTGTTTTATTATAAACAGAGCATTTACTTAAACATTTGTATATATGAAAAGAATGTTTAAAGATAAAAATGTCTAGTATTTACTTTAGTCGGACTATTGTCCTCATCTTTGTCGCCATATTTGTCACAACGTTTCGGTCGTTGTACGCTCCGGCCTTCTTCAGGTGGCTGGAATTTCGAACTGAACCCTTTATTTCGATCACTGGGTTAGACTGTTCTAGTTCCACGTCCCATGGAAAAATGTCTTAAAATAATTGTCGGACTTTGTCCATTTCATAACATATATATATATATATATATATATATATATATATCGTTTCATCCGCCGATGAACTTTATCAAGGCAAATGCAAAGATTTTTATTTCGCGACAAGTATTTATAAAGAAAATTAAAAATGTAGTTTTAAAAAAAAATTTACATTTAAGTACGCTCATTAATATTCAACAGGCTAATAGAAATGTCTTGGGAAATTATGGAAGATGCTAAGTGACGTAATTTAAAGTCTAATAAACAAAAATGGGTATAGGTTCTTATTTTATATTTTCTAATTAGATAATGTAATTAATATTTAAATTATTTTAGTCTGGGATTAATTTTTGCATTATATATTTTAAATAATTGAAAGTTATAAATTTAACCGTATTTTTTAAATTCTTTAACATTTGTATAATCATATATGTTGGCTTGGGAAAAGAGTAATTTCTTCAGGAATGGAAATATTTGGAATAATACAGGTATATATTTTGATAAGGTTCGATAGCGGCATTCTGAAGAATATATATATATATATATATATATATATATATATATATATTACAACAAAAAAACAAACATTAGATCATATTACCTGTACTATATATATATATATATATATATATATATATATATATATATATATATAGGTTAGGTAATCGATCCTAGTTATATTAATTATTAAAATTGATCCACAGAGAGCTCGATGCATTTATTATAACAGAACATATGTATTAGGGTCTGATATATATATATATATATATATATATATATATATATATATATATATATATATATATATACAAATGTAATGAGATGTAATGTAATATATATATATATATATATATATATATATATATATATATATATATATACAAATGTAATGAGAACCAAAAGAATATCAATTCAAACGTTCATAACATTAATTTAAAAGAGGTCTCAATAGCAAAAGTAGAGCAATAATTATTTATTATAAGTTGTTACATACGGACAAACAAGTACTCACAACAAAGATGCATATTTGTTTCGATGCGTAAGCATCTCATCAAGTGAGGAACAAAAATAGTTATAAACGATTTCATTTTTATTTAAAATAAGATAAAATCGATTTTAAGTAAAATCGTTTATAACCATCTTTGTTCCTCACCTGATGAGATGCTTACGCATCAAAACAAATATGCATCTTTGTTGTGAGTACTTGTTTGTCCGTATGTAAAAACTTATAATATATATATATATATATATATATATGTGTGTGTGTGTGTGTGTGTGTGTGTGTGTGTGTGTGTGCGTGTGTGTGTGTGTGTACCCGTATTTGGGTAGCAATCCCTCTTTTGTACAAGTTTTATTAAAGACAATTGACAATGTATTGCGATTAGACTTTTTATTTGATTGTTATTGGGTTCATATAAGTGCTTTCTTTTCTGGATATAAAGTCTGGAAAAACTGCGGGATATTTTGTATATCGGAGCGCTTTCGGTTATTCTTTTAACCATTATCAAGGATTTTTTTAAAATTTATATTTTTAACTGAATGTATCTAGAGTGATGGGCATGTTTTTTTTTAAACAAGCTGACCATATTAAGTGTTAGCTTTTTTTTTTTTACAAATATGGTCAGCACATTGTGGCCGTGTTCATAGTTGATATTATGGAGTGTTGTTTTTTAGTTTTTTATTATTAGTGCCTCCATTATTTTTTACTCTTTTTTTTACATGTGGGTGAGTTTATTACTTGTATTTTCTACAAGTAATGTTGGAGATGGAGTTTGGTAAGATTCAGTGTGTTTTAAAAGGAGTTCTAAGTGAGCTGTGGTCAGAGAGGTGTAACATGAGTCTTTATGATAGGCATGTGGCTGTATGTCCAATATAATTACTCATGGATTTGGTTTGATCAGGAATGCAATTCCTTAATAAGCATGTAAATTCATAAATAATATTGGTCCTCTGTAATTTGAATGCTGCAGGTGAGTTGTTGATGATGAAGTTAACAGTTTAAAACATTTTATAGTAGATAATTAATTTAATTTAAATTTGGGGTCAAGTGTGTATTTCTTTATAATAGGGAAAATTCATCATGCTTATAATTAACATATGTTTTGTTTTTTATAGAAAATGTTATTGTTATTGTTTTTATTTGTATGTTCGGTGTTGCTTACTTTAGAAATAAATAAATCTAATTTGGTTATCTATGAGGTAGTTCAGAAAACCATTATTAATTAGCATCTGTTTCACATTATTGAGTTCTTTAAAGAATAATGGATGAGAGACTGATTTCTTGTGCCCTCTCTTAAAGAAATTTTTTATGATATCTAATAATAGTGATGGGAATGTTTTGTTTTCTAAATATGGTCAGCACATTCTGGCCATGTTCATAGTTGATATTAAGGAGTGTTGTTTTTTCTTTTTTTATTATTAGTGCTTCCAATATTTTTACTCTTTTTTACACGTGGGTGAGTTTATTACTTGTATTTTGCAGTATGTTGCAGATAGAGTTTGGTAGGTTTCAGTGTGTGTTTAAATGAGTTCTATGTGAGCTGTGGTCAGTGATATGTAACATAAGTCTTATTGATAGGTATGTGGTGGTATGTCCAATATAATTACTCGTAACTTTGGTTTGATCAGGAACATAGTCCCTTAAGGGACATTTGAATTAATTAAATAATATTGGTTTTCTGTAATTTGGAAGTTACAGGGGTGTTGTTGTTGTTGTTTTTAGTTGTTTTAAAAGGTTAGATATTTCAAATAATTTACAGTAGATAATTTAATATTCATGTTCTGATGAACTGGAGTTGTGTATTTCATTATTCTTTTCTTTTTATGTGCCGTGTCCTTTCAGGACGTAGGCGGTCATGGCTCTCCACTTCCCTCTATCCCTTGCAGCTCTCAACAAGTTCTTTCCCTCTGCCACTTCCCCCAGACCACGTTCTGTCATCCACTTGCTTAAGCCCGCTAGGTATGTCACGCGTTGTTTTCCCTTGTCTCTCTTTCCCTCTATTCGACTCGTGTATATCAGATTCTCCAGGCCCTCCATTATGTGTCCCAGAAACTTCAGTTGCCTCTTCCTGATGTTAAGTATAAGCGTCCACCTTGTACCTCCTCCAGACGACGTTCTATCATCCACTTGCTTAAGCCCGCTAGGTATGACATGCGTCGTTTTCCCTTGTCTCTCTTTCCCTCTATCCGCCCTGTGAGGATCACATTTTTCGATGCCCGCTTTGCTCATTATGTGTCCCAGAAACTTGAGCTGCCTCTTCCTGATAATAAGTATAAGCGTCCACCTTGTACCTCCTCCAGACGACGTTCTATCATCCACTTGCTTAAGCCCGCTAGGTATGACATGCGTCGTTTTCCCTTGTCTCTCTTTCCCTCTATCCGCCCTGTGAGGATCACATTTTTCGATGCCCGCTTTGCTCATTATGTGTCCCAGAAACTTGAGCTGCCTCTTCCTGATAATAAGTATAAGCGTCCACCTTGTACCTCCTCCAGACGACGTTCTATCATCCACTTGCTTAAGCCCGCTAGGTATGACATGCGTTGTTTTCCCTTGTCTCTCTTTCCCTCTATCCGCCCTGTGAGGATCACATTTTTCGATGCCCGCTTTGATCATTATGTGTCCCAGAAACTTGAGCTGCCTCTTCCTGATAATAAGTATAAGCGTCCACCTTGTACCTCCTCCAGACGACGTTCTATCATCCACTTGCTTAAGCCCGCTAGGTATGACATGCGTCGTTTTCCCTTGTCTCTCTTTCCCTCTATCCGCCCTGTGAGGATCACATTTTTCGATGCCCGCTTTGCTCATTATGTGTCCCAGAAACTTGAGCTGCCTCTTCCTGATAATAAGTATAAGCGTCCACCTTGTACCTCCTCCAGACGACGTTCTATCATCCACTTGCTTAAGCCCGCTAGGTATGACATGCGTCGTTTTCCCTTGTCTCTCTTTCCCTCTATCCGCCCTGTGAGGATCACATTTTTCGATGCCCGCTTTGATCATTATGTGTCCCAGAAACTTGAGCTGCCTCTTCCTGATAATAAGTATAAGCGTCCACCTTGTACCTCCTCCAGACGACGTTCTATCATCCACTTGCTTAAGCCCGCTAGGTATGACATGCGTCGTTTTCCCTTGTCTCTCTTTCCCTCTATCCGCCCTGTGAGGATCACATTTTTCGATGCCCGCTTTGCTCATTATGTGTCCCAGAAACTTGAGCTGCCTCTTCCTGATAATAAGTATAAGCGTCCACCTTGTACCTCCTCCAGACGACGTTCTATCATCCACTTGCTTAAGCCCGCTAGGTATGACATGCGTTGTTTTCCCTTGTCTCTCTTTCCCTCTATCCGCCCTGTGAGGATCACATTTTTCGATGCCCGCTTTGCTCATTATGTGTCCCAGAAACTTGAGCTGCCTCTTCCTGATAATAAGTATAAGCGTCCACCTTGTACCTCCTCCAGACGACGTTCTATCATCCACTTGCTTAAGCCCGCTAGGTATGACATGCGTCGTTTTCCCTTGTCTCTCTTTCCCTCTATCCGCCCTGTGAGGATCACATTTTTCGATGCCCGCTTTGATCATTATGTGTCCCAGAAACTTGAGCTGCCTCTTCCTGATAATAAGTATAAGCGTCCACCTTGTACCTCCTCCAGACGACGTTCTATCATCCACTTGCTTAAGCCCGCTAGGTATGACATGCGTCGTTTTCCCTTGTCTCTCTTTCCCTCTATCCGCCCTGTGAGGATCACATTTTTCGATGCCCGCTTTGCTCATTATGTGTCCCAGAAACTTGAGCTGCCTCTTCCTGATAATAAGTATAAGCGTCCACCTTGTACCTCCTCCAGACGACGTTCTATCATCCACTTGCTTAAGCCCGCTAGGTATGACATGCGTCGTTTTCCCTTGTCTCTCTTTCCCTCTATCCGCCCTGTGAGGATCACATTTTTCGATGCCCGCTTTGATCATTATGTGTCCCAGAAACTTGAGCTGCCTCTTCCTGATAATAAGTATAAGCGTCCACCTTGTACCTCCTCCAGACGACGTTCTATCATCCACTTGCTTAAGCCCGCTAGGTATGACATGCGTCGTTTTCCCTTGTCTCTCTTTCCCTCTATCCGCCCTGTGAGGATCACATTTTTCGATGCCCGCTTTGCTCATTATGTGTCCCAGAAACTTGAGCTGCCTCTTCCTGATAATAAGTATAAGCGTCCACCTTGTACCTCCTCCAGACGACGTTCTATCATCCACTTGCTTAAGCCCGCTAGGTATGACATGCGTTGTTTTCCCTTGTCTCTCTTTCCCTCTATCCGCCCTGTGAGGATCACATTTTTCGATGCCCGCTTTGCTCATTATGTGTCCCAGAAACTTGAGCTGCCTCTTCCTGATAATAAGTATAAGCGTCCACCTTGTACCTCCTCCAGACGACGTTCTATCATCCACTTGCTTAAGCCCGCTAGGTATGACATGCGTCGTTTTCCCTTGTCTCTCTTTCCCTCTATCCGCCCTGTGAGGATCACATTTTTCGATGCCCGCTTTGATCATTATGTGTCCCAGAAACTTGAGCTGCCTCTTCCTGATAATAAGTATAAGCGTCCACCTTGTACCTCCTCCAGGCGACGTTCTATCATCCACTTGCTTAAGCCCGCTAGGTATGACATGCGTCGTTTTCCCTTGTCTCTCTTTCCCTCTATCCGCCCTGTGAGGATCACATTTTTCGATGCCCGCTTTGCTCATTATGTGTCCCAGAAACTTGAGCTGCCTCTTCCTGATAATAAGTATAAGCGTCCACCTTGTACCTCCTCCAGACGACGTTCTATCATCCACTTGCTTAAGCCCGCTAGGTATGACATGCGTCGTTTTCCCTTATCTCTCTTTCCCTCTATCCGCCCTGTGAGGATCACATTTTTCGATGCCCGCTTTGATCATTATGTGTCCCAGAAACTTGAGCTGCCTCTTCCTGATAATAAGTATAAGCGTCCACCTTGTACCTCCTCCAGACGACGTTCTATCATCCACTTGCTTAAGCCCGCTAGGTATGACATGCGTCGTTTTCCCTTGTCTCTCTTTCCCTCTATCCGCCCTGTGAGGATCACATTTTTCGATGCCCGCTTTGCTCATTATGTGTCCCAGAAACTTGAGCTGCCTCTTCCTGATAATAAGTATAAGCGTCCACCTTGTACCTCCTCCAGACGACGTTCTATCATCCACTTGCTTAAGCCCGCTAGGTATGACATGCGTTGTTTTCCCTTGTCTCTCTTTCCCTCTATCCGCCCTGTGAGGATCACATTTTTCGATGCCCGCTTTGCTCATTATGTGTCCCAGAAACTTGAGCTGCCTCTTCCTGATAATAAGTATAAGCGTCCACCTTGTACCTCCTCCAGGCGACGTTCTATCATCCACTTGCTTAAGCCCGCTAGGTATGACATGCGTCGTTTTCCCTTGTCTCTCTTTCCCTCTATCCGCCCTGTGAGGATCACATTTTTCGATGCCCGCTTTGCTCATTATGTGTCCCAGAAACTTGAGCTGCCTCTTCCTGATAATAAGTATAAGCGTCCACCTTGTACCTCCTCCAGACGACGTTCTATCATCCACTTGCTTAAGCCCGCTAGGTATGACATGCGTTCTTTTCCCTTGTCTCTCTTTCCTTCTATCCGGCCTGTGAGGATCACATTTTTCGATGCCCGCTTTGCTCATTATGTGTCCCAAGAAATTCAGCTGCTTCTTCCTGATGTTAAGTATAAGCCTCCTCCTTGTTTGCATCCTCTCTAAGACCTCATCGTTGCTCACACGCTCGGTCTATGATATCCTTAGCATCCTTCCGTAGAACTACATCATCGTCTGAAGTTTCTTATATATCTTTGAGGAGACCTTTCAACATTTGCTGCCGTAAAGGAAGACAGGTATCATGTAACAGCTCGGTATTCTTTTCTTCTTTACCAAAGAAATTTTCCTGTCTCGTAATACTTTGCCCAGCTTTTGGAATGCGCCCTTGGCCATCCCAATATGTCTACTGATCTCAGTGCCACATTTACCGTCCTCTGTCAGAACGCTTCCCGGATTAATTTTTCTAAAAGTAAATTCCTCCTGTTTGTAGTTAACGGGATATGATTTTTTTTATAGAAAATGTTAATGTTATTGCTTTCATCTGCATGTTCAGTGTTACTATTAGTTAACTTTAAAGAAAATATTTCGTGATATATCAGGTAATTCGGGAATATATATATACCGGTAGTAACAGCAAAATTGTTCAAATCCTGTAAAAGCAAAATTGTCCAATTGTTAGATTCAGATCTGAACCGTTGTAGATGAGAAATGATTAAAGATATCTTACTTGAATTCTTCTAGGATGTTATAAAACTGTAGGATTCTAATTTGAGCGATAAGAATGTATAATTATTCTCCCAGCTTAACAGAAGTATCCTGATGAAATCGATCATAAACGAAATTGACATTTTCATCATTAATTAATCAAAGCTAAGGATAAGAAGCTCATGAAGGATTGGAATAAAGTTCAAATATATATATATATATATATATATATATAGTCCATGTTCCTTCTCTAACTTATTCACGATGATCATCGCCCTCTCTAAACTTCTAACTTTCTGTCATCGAGTAACAATGTGCTCTACATGTTTCACGTACGATTTCAATTGTTATTTTTACTGCTCATTGAACTGTCATAGCTGAAACTCTTCTCTCATGTACCAAAAGTCTTATGGATTGGGTAAGAATATTTCTACTTGATATCTTCAGCTCTAAGTTGAAATGAGGAACCTCTTCCTGTTGTGACATTCTGGTCCAGTTTTCCTCTCTACTATTCCTTCTTTTTTTAAAGTTATTCACAGTTCCCTCGATCGTTCTTGAATGGACTTTGAAGATGGAAGCCAGATTATGAACGTTGGTACCATGACTGAAGGTCTGAATGATATTTTTCCTCTCACCATTGCTCATTTGGGAAGAGAGTTGGTCTGACACAAAACGATTTTAAACTTTTCTCTTTCTAGCTGAATAACTCAAAGAGTTTTTCAATGATTCTTACGACATATGGTTTCAAGATAGCTAAATGCTTCATCTGAAAATCTAGAAAAAAGATTCTCAATTAATTTAGAGGTTTTTAGATATTAAATATTTTGTTGGATTGACAGTTATGATGTTATTCAAATTTGGACAGTTTGCCGTTACCCCCGGAATATAATTGAATAATTCTTCTTGTTATAAATCTTATTTTCAATATATATTTCAGTGTGTATACGTGCCTTAACTCCTCCTACAGTCTTTTATCTTCTTAAACAGTGAAACTAATAAAAGACGGCCAAGTTTAAGACCAGTTAAGAAAAAAATATGCCTCCCGAAAATTGTTTCATTTCTCTTTCATTTTCCTGTTGATAACACTTTTTTAAAATACCAGATTGGAGGCTGTTCTATTCTGTATTAACTATTTTCCATTCCATGATTCTAGCTATTTTATTCTGTATCAATATCAATTCTTCGATTCCATTTTGGCAGATCTTTTATTCCTTATCAATAACAATTCTTCTATTCCATATTGGTAGCTCTTCTATCCTGTATCAAAAATAAATCTTCTAATCCATGTTTGTAGCTGGTAAATTCTGTATGAATACTAATTCTTCTATTCCATGATGGTAGCTGTTCTATACTTTATCAATAACAATTCTAAAATGCCATGTATGTAGCTATTCTATTCCGTATAATTAACAATTTTTCAATACCTTGTTTGTAGATGTTCTATTCTGCATAAATAACACTTCGTCCATTCCATCTTTGTAGCTCGTCTATTCTCTATCAATAACAATTCTCCCATTATATGTTTGTATCTATTATATTCTGCATTGTTATATTCCGTGCTAATAGGAATATATACTTGACAAACACGGTGGATAAAATAAGTAAAGGCTTATTGTAAAAAACAGTACAATAAGAAATAAGATAACAGTTATGCGCACGATGGTCAATCCAGTAGTGAGTGCTACTATTGGAAGGTCAGTAGTTCACGAGTAAGTCTGAGTCGTACTCAACAGATCCCAGCAAATCGATATTTACTTGCCCCCCGACGAGGGAAAGAAGTGGCAGAAGATCGAGTTTTACGTGGGTTTTCCGAGCCCGTAGACACGGCCCAAAAATTCCCGTAGAAACTGTAAAAACAGAATCGGGTTGGTCAACCTCCCCGAAAGAGACTCTGCCCTTCGGTGGAGCCTCGTCCGGGTTCCTCTATGCCCGAAGGCAGAGAGTTCGACCGCCTTGCTGGAACAGGTTGCAGCAAGTCGTTATTTACTTGCTGCCCCCCCCCCCCACGAGGGAAAGACGTGGCACAAAGTCAAGTTTTACGTGGGTATTCCGAGCCCGTAGCCTCGGCCAAAAAATGCCCGTAGAAATTGAATCGGGTTGGTCAACCTCCCCGAACGATACTCTGCCCTTCGGCGGAGACTCGTCTGGGTTCCTCTCTGCTCAGAGGCAGAGAGTTCAACCGCCTTGCTGGAACAGGTCGCAGCAAATCTCCTGTAGTCTTTTGTCTTACGGATACTTATAGACAGTTACTACCTATTGTGTAGTCACTCATGGGGTGATAAGTTATTCCATGACATCATGCATCAATAACAATTCTTCCATTCAACGTTCGTATCTGTTCTATTCAATAACAATTTTTTCATTCCATTTTCCTAGTTGATTCATTTTGAAATTTTTTCAATTATTGTTTCAAGTTTGTAACTGTTATATTCCATATTGTTAACAATTCTTTCATTCTATGTTTGTAGATATTATATTCTGTGTCAATAACAATTATTCCATCCTATGTTGGTATATTTTCTTCTAAGTATGAATAATAATTCCTCATTATATATTCGTAGTTGTTCTATTCTGTATCAGTAACAATTATTCCATTCCATGTTGGTAGATGTTCTATTCTGTCTCAATAACAATTCCTCCCTTCCAGCAATTCTATCCTGTTTCAATAACAATTCCTCCCTTCCAGCAGTTCTATTCTGTTTCAATAAGAATTCCTCCCTTCCAACATTTCTATTCTCTCTCAATAACAATTCCCCGCTTCCAGCAGTTCTATTCTGTCTCAATAGCAATTCTTCCCTTCCAGCAGTTCGATTCTGTATCAATAACAATTCCTCCCTTCCAGCAGTTCTGATCTGTCTCAATAACAATTCCTCCCTTCCAGCAGTTCTATTCAGTCTCAATAACAATTCCTCCCTTCCAGCAGTTCTATTCTGTCTCAATAACAATTCTTCTCTTCCAGCAGTTCTATTCTGTATCAATAGCAATTCCTCCCTTCCAGCAGTTCTATTCTGTCTCAATAACAATTACTCCCTACCAGCAGTTCTATTCTGTCTCAATAACAATTCCTCCCTTCCAGCAGTTCTATTCTGTATCAATAACAATTCATCCCTTCCAGCAGTTCTATTCTGTCTCAATAGCAATTCTTCCCTTCCAGCAGTTCGATTCTGTATCAATAACAATTCCTCCCTTCCAGCAGTTCTATTCTGTCTCAAAAACAATTCCTCCCTTCCAGCAGTTCTATTCTGTCTCAATAACAATTCCTCCCTTCCAGCAGTTCTATTCTGTCTCAATAACAATTCTTCCCTTCCAGCGGTTCTATTCAGTCTCAATAACAATTCCTCCCTTCCAGCAGTTCTATTCTGTATCAATAACAATTCCTCCCTTCCAGCAGTTCTATTCTGTATCAATAGCAATTCCTCCCTTCCAGCAGTTCTATTCTGTCTCAATAACAATTACTCCCTACCAGCAGTTCTATTCTGTCTCAATAACAATTCCTCCCTTCCAGCAGTTCTATTCTATATCGATAACAATTCCTCTATTCTATTTTCTTAGTTGTCCGATACTGTATCATTAATAATTATTCCATTCCATGTTTGTAGCTTTTATATTCTGTATGAATAACCATTCTTCCATTCCGTGTTCGTAGATATTCTATTGTGGATCAGTAATAATACTTCCATTCCATGTTTGTACATGTTTTATTCTATATCATTAACTCTTCTTCTATACCATGTTATTAGATATTCTATTCTGTATAATTAAAAATTCTTCCATTCCATGTTTGTATCTTTTCTATTCTGTATCAATAACAATTCTTCTATTCCATGTTGGTAGCTTTTTTCTGTATCACTATCAATACTTTCTCATCTCTGTTGCCATATTTATCACAACGTTTCGACCTTCTTCAGGTGGTTAGCATGTCGAACTGAACCATTTATTTTGCTCGCTGGTGTAGACTGTTCTAGTTCCACGTGCTATGTCTAATGGATGTCAGTTATCAGTTATCTCCTGTTAATTCACCTCTCCAAGTTCTCTACCGCCTTAACAAGGTATTGAACTCATACTCTTTCGGTCCTGTCACTGGATCTAACTAAAGCCTTTATCCACTGTGTCATGTGTCCTTGAGAACACATTTTTCAGGCACTACAAAATGATTTGACCGATAAGACTTTCTCTTATCAAAACCAGATTCAAGAGTCCGTGGGAAACATTTTCGCATCAAAACCTACGGGATTTTGCGCAAAAGGTATCGAAGAGCTATCTGATAAGTCATTGCAAGTAAGGGTTAGTATACGAGATCGGTTCCTAAAAGTATCGGAACCATTGCTATGATAACGAGAGATAAAGTGAAGCCGCTTGGTACAGATTGACTATGAACGATGTCACGCTTGCGCACTGAGTTATAAACTTCTCGTTCACTTCCGTTGTTTACAGCAGTGCTTGGAATGAAAGTGTTTGGTAGTCTCACCACACCACAGAGGTTCCATCAGTGATCATGACTTGTGCAGCAGTTTTTGTCCAT
Source organism: Acanthosepion esculentum (assembly GCA_964036315.1). NCBI lineage: Eukaryota > Metazoa > Mollusca > Cephalopoda > Sepiida > Sepiidae > Acanthosepion > Acanthosepion esculentum. Next base: position 31,836,540 of record OZ038492.1, on the reverse strand, counting down.
CGACAACATCCCCCCCCCCAGGTCCGACAACGACCATATTTCCCAGTTTTCTCTCCTTGCGAGGTTTTTTCCTCTTTAAATAAATAAAAGCTCTCTTGAAAGGAACACGATGTCAAGTCGTCGAGAAAATCCAAGAGAATGTGACGAGGCAGATGGTGGCTATCCCCCCCACCACCACCAAAAAAAAGGGAGTTCAAAGAATGCTTCCGTCAATGAAATCAATGCGGGTTTGGTTTGGTTTCTTTTACGGTATATCAGCCTCAATGGGTTATTTAATGCCAACACAATTTTTATTACTATTTTTCAAAAATGTATTCCTGGTAATAATTTTTTACAAAGTATTTCTGGTGATAAAACCAATTTTTACGTTTTCATAGAATTTTGACCCCATTTGGGGGGTTAACTATTTACCCATATCTGGGACCCAAACAGGAGCTACCACTCTGGATCAGGGTGGACCTGGGAACACCAACAATTAAGAGGTGGTTCCAAGGTCCTCAAAACCTCCTGATCAGAGGCGTTGCTGCCGGGCGTAGTTTATCGTCATACCCAGGACGGAAACAATGCTGGATAACGTTTGTAGCTTCGGATGGGGAGTACTTTGAAATCATTTAATGACCAAACTGATATAATGTTGTAGTTTCCTTTTCATAGCATTAGTCCCGATACTTTTTGATCAGACCCTTGTATAATTGAATGAAATGTAATTTACTTCATTTTTTAAAGAATGAAGCTGATATACAAAAACGGAAATAATTTATTACTCAACCTAATACATACGGTTTGAAATCAGTGTTATCATTCTCCTAGTCTGGTTGGCAACCACGGCTACTGAAGACCGTTGGTGTTGGGTAGGAGACGGTCAGTGCCTAGAAATAACAATAGTGAGATTTTGCGTAAGCGGAAACCATTAAACACGTAAACTGAATTGCTTTGAATAAAGTGAGTGCGACCGTAGTTAATAAAAAGACGCGACCCACTTCGTTATTAATGGATGTGAAGGACGATAAAATTACTTCCAGTAGCGTAAGAGGCAATTAGGAAAAAAAAAAACAGCGTCGTGACAGTAAAAATGTAGGTAGGTCCGCGAGCAATGATTTATGAATTCAGATGAAGCATTCGGAATATATTAATTCTAGAATAGAAAGGACTTGTCCGTGTTATCGGAAAGAACGTTAGAATGGGCTCTAGAAATAAAAACACAAATGATTTGCGAAATTTTGACAAGTCAAAAGACCATTCCCTTCAGACCAGAAGTATTCAAAGAACCGTTATTCCCAATAAATAGAGGTGACGCCACAAAGAACAACAGATAATGAACTCATTCCGCCAACAATGTGAGGTGGAGAGAGAAAGATAAAATGATTTACGTTAGAAAAATTTAAACACGCGAGAAAAATACAAAATTAACAATTCTGTTTTGAAATATTGTTAAAATACAAAATGGAAATGATTTGAAATCATTTTGTAGGAAATCAGAATGAAAAGTTTGATCCCAAAAGAATGAGACCTTTACAAAACTGTTCCTTGTAATCCTTCGTTCGGCATGTGGTGTAGAATCAAGTAAATTTAATAATAGCAAGACAATTTTGGAAAAGGGTTAAAACTTTACACCTCTTCCATATTGATTAACTTCTGAGAGATCCCACTGGCGATAACTTATGTACATTATTTGAAGTCGGACTAATGTCATCATCATTGTTGTTTTTATCACAGCGTTTCAACCGTTTGTCAGCTCCCAAATTCTTCACGACTTTACTGATCCGATTAACCTTTAAGGAATTCCGAATGCAATCGACATGGTTGGATTGTTCTTCCATTGTCCATTTACAGAATTTTTAGTACTGTTCTCTTACTACTCGTCTTGCCAACAATCATATATATATATATATATATATATATATATATATATATATATATATATATAAGGCAGGATGTGTGTGTGTGTGTAACGAATGCACGGCCGCAATTTTCGACGGTTTTGCACCAAAATTTACATGCACATGCTCCAAGTTAGTGGGAGGCGAAGACCGACATTGCATTTCCCAACTCCCATCGATATTGGAAATAATCGATTTTTTCATGCTTCTACGACAGTTTTCATGTGGATTGCGGCCATTTTCTACTGGCCAGAGTGAGAGCCTATAGCTGGCTGCCACGAATAGGCAGGAAGATTCTATTGGTCAGCGTGAGAGCCAACAGCTGACTGACACAAATGTTAACTAGCATGCTAGCATGCAAAGAAAACGATAGCTGCATTTGTCACAAGTGGGAAAAATTTAAATCTGCATAGCACTTTACTCCAATTGGCTCATTCGCTTGCTTAAACTCAACGTTGATTCTGATTCCGCAGAACTGGGTTGGGTGTGAAAAAATATTTGTTGTTAACATTCTTTTTCATTCGGTTTTCCAGTTACGAATCCTTTTTTAAAGATAAGAGTTTTGTGTTAATTTTGTTTAGTTCATTTTCGTAACAGATTTAATGTTTAGTATAGAGCTTAGAAAAAATTCGTAGTGTGAGATAGGCAAGAAGTAAGGCATGTAGCAACATCACCACGGCAAAGGGCACTCCTTTAAAGGCAAGGAAGCGCAAAAATATTTTAAGTCAAGTGATAGCGTTTACTGTAGGAGTCGTACGATTTTTGAATCAAGCACGGGCAACGCCGGTCCATGTTACTAGTATATATATATATATATATATATATATATATATATATATATATATATATATATATATATATATATATATATATATATATATATATATAAATCTAATTTAAGTAAAAACAGACCACATTTTTGTTTCAACCTTTGGAAGTAAAGTCTGGTGATCCTCAGTCCTTTAAAAGGGTTGTGGTGAAATAATTTATTACATGGACCTTGAAGTTGTCTGTTTTTATTTAAATTATTAGCTCCGGATTTGCATTGAGCTCTCTGGATTTTATCCTCCTTGGGTCTAGCCATACGGATTACCTAGTTTTTCATAAACTAAATATATATATATATATATATATATATATATATATATATATATATATATATATATATATATATACAGAGAGAGAGAGAGAGAGAGAAAGAGAGAGAGAGACTACACGTGACCCGTTGGGTCACTGACGGTTCAGACTATAAAACATTGAAGTTGATTTCAACATTCTATTGAAATGACAGTTAATTTTATTATGATTCACTGAAATATTTCAATTTCTCCGTGTCATCATTGGTTTGGTTTACAAGTTCACGTTCAATGTTTTACTCATTTTTTTACAGCGTTTAGAACTTCCAGGATAAACTTGAACTCCGATAACGTCATTTATTTATGGCATATGTGAACACTTGTACAAAATGCAAAAAGAATTGTTATATTACTGTATAAACAACTCGTGTTTTTAGCTGAAATATAAATAATTATTCTAAAAAACGACTGGACGAAATAGAAAAGAGTGACCTCTTTGTGTCTGCCTTTAATTTAAAAAGATTTTAATTAAAACATTGTCTGTCTGAAGAAAGTTAAAATAAAAATACTGTAGAAACAACTCGTATTTTTAAATCTTATCCATTAAAATTTTTTTCTTAAATCAGATTAACTGAAATCATTATGCGCCGGACGCCCGCACCACACAAGCACGCACGCAATCACAGACTTGTAGTATTATATATAATACTGTTTATTATAAACAGAGCATTTACTTAAATATTTGTATCTATAAAAAGAATGTATAAACATCAAAATGTCCAAAATAATTGTCGGACTTTGTCCATTTCATAATGTGTGGCGTCATTTGTTTACATTTGATACACCATGAGCAGATATGAATGTACGTGAAAGATTCATGGAAGATTGAAGTTCAAAAGCAGTAAATTCGACCATGTCTACCGAACGATCCTCTGTGGCACGTCAGGCAATATGACGGTTCCGTATAGGATACAGGTTCGAATCCTGTCGGAGGACGAATATTTTCTTTGAAAATTTCTCGGACACTCAGGCCGGTAAATGTCATTTAATACTGTTTAATATAAACAGAGCATTTACTTAAATATTTGTATCTATAAAAAGAATGTTAAACATAAAAATGTCTTAAGGTATTATACACACACACACACACACACATGCATGCATATATATATATACATATATATATATATATATATATATATATATATATATATATATATATATATTCAACTGTGTCTGGCTGAATAGACATATTTTTATTTTAATCCTTTCAAGTTTAAGGGTCAATTTCTTAGTGTTGGTACAAAACTGATAAAGAAAGGAGCGATAATTCTTATAGTTTTTATTTTCACAAGATCTTTCAATCTCATCCAAGATCATCTTCAGGGATGATTGCTGTATTTGACAGTTATGAATATAGTGCGTACTTGTGAACGCCCTCGGTAAATTCTAATTTTTTTTACCTCTATGTAAGGGAGGTAACTTAATATATATGTAAAAAAAAAACATTATTAAAAATTGTAATTACGTGTTTTAAAAGATTCTGTTGCAATCGCATATTTTTTGACAATTGCAATTTAAATATTTTAAAACTTTGTTATAGACGTTTTAGAAATTTATTACTATACTCATAATTTATTTTAATTATTGTTGGCCTTATTTTTTTTATATAAAGGGCTTCTAGAATTTGAAGTTTTAATTTTTCATTTTCGTGGTGTAGTATACTGGTATTGTCGATTAATATTTCTCTAAACCCTGAATGTGGTTAGGAATGTTCCTTTAAATATTGTGAAATCAAAAGAGAATCCGACATATGAAATGTAATTCTCCTCGCTAAGGCCCTTGTTGTAAAACCAACATATATATTTTATTTTTGCACCAACACTAAGAAATTGATCCTTGAACTTGAGAGGATTAAAATAATATAAATAGACATGATATGTCTAGATTTTCCAACCAAACATGCTTGAATGACGATATGCTGCCTATATATATATATATATATATATATATATATATATATATATATATATATATATATATATATATATATATATATATATATATATATATATACACATCTGTCTGTGGATTACATTATATATACATGCTCCTGAAAAAATTATTTCGGTTGAGCTCTTCGGGGAGAAAAGGGAATTTGTATACAATGAGTATTACTGCGGTTGATGCAAGACTCTTCCATCAGACGAATCGAGGTCTCCGGTCACTGGCGTGTCTGTATAAAACTTAATCCGTCTAAATTCACCATTATTCTTGTTATGCGCCAATGGCTTAGCGGTGAAATCCCCGACATATACTGAATCTATCGGGTTTAAATCCCGGCTTGAGGCAATCGGATGTCAAGCCACACTGATGCGTTGCGAAACAGTGTCGATCTCTCTCTCTCTCTCTCTCTCTCTATATATATATATATATATATATATATGTGTGTGTGTGTGTGTGTGTGTGTGTGTGTGTGTGTGTGTGTGTATGTGTATACACGCACACAATCAAGTTTGGTTAAAAAAAGCCGATAATGGGTTCCTTTTTAATTTTTTTGTTGTATTTTTCTAATTTTCGAATATGGTTTTCAGTACTCTGATCGAAGCTAGAGATAAACTTTTGCAGGTTCATATTGTATTATTGTTTTGTTCAATTACTTTCAACGGCCTCAGTCATTTTCAAGAACCAATGTGATGTCTTGAAAATGAATGAGACCGTCGAAAGTACTTGAACAAAACAACAACAGAATGACTATGTATAAGTAAAAGGAGTGATAAGAGAAAAACATAATGAATATATAAGAGTAAAAGGAGTGATAAGAGAAAAACATAATGAATATATAAGAGTAAAAGGAGTGATAAGAGAAAAACATAATGAATATATAAGAGTAAAAGGAGTGATAAGAGAAAAACATAATGAATATATAAGAGTAAAAGGGTGATAAGAGAAAAACATAATGAATATATAAGAGTAAAAGGAGTGATAAGAGAAAAACATAATGAATATATAAGAGTAAAAGGTGTGATAAGAGAAAAACATAATGAATATATAAGAGTAAAAGGAGTGATAAGAGAAAAACATAATGAATATATAAGAGTAAAAGGAGTGATAAGAGAAAAACATAATGAATATATAAGAGTAAAAGGTGTGATAAGAGAAAAACATAATGAATATATACGAGTAAAAGGAGTGATAAGAGAAAAACATAATGAATATATAAGAGTAAAAGGAGTGATAAGAGAAAAACATAATGAATATATAAGAGTAAAAGGAGTGATAAGAGAAAAACATAATGAATATATAAGAGTAAAAGGAGTGATAAGAGAAAAACATAATGAATATATAAGAGTAAAAGGAGTGATAAGAGAAAAACATAATGAATATATAAGAGTAAAAGGTGTGATAAGAGAAAAACATAATGAATATATAAGAGTAAAAGGAGTGATAAGAGAAAAACATAATGAATATATAAGAGTAAAAGGAGTGATAATAGAAAAACATAAAGAATATATAAGAGTAAAAGGTGTGATAAGAGAAAAACATAACGAATATATAAGAGTAAAAGGTGTGATAAGAGAAAAACATAATGAATATATAAGAGTAAAAGGAGTGATAAGAGAAAAACAATGAATATATAAGAGTAAAAGGAGTGATAAGAAAAGTAGAATCGCTATATATGTATAAAAGAGTGATAAGAGAAAACAGAATATCTATACCGGGCGTAGCAGCAAAATTGTCCAAATAATGTAACAGCATAATTATCCAGTCTACAAAATGTTTCATATCTAATAAACAACTAAACTAATAGAATTACTTTCATTCAGGTTTTGAGATAAGTCATTTAGCCATATTGACACCATTTGTCGTAAGAATAACTGAAACACCCTTTGAGTTATTTGCCTAAAAAGAAGGCGTAGGTTAAAATCATCTTGTGTCAACCCCACTATGTCTTCCCAACTGAGCAATGGTGAAAGGAAAAATATTATTCAGGCCTTCAGTAATGGTACGAATATCTATACTCTGGCTTCCATCTTCAAATCCATTCTTGAACCATCACAAGAATGTTGAATAAATTTAAAAAAGAGGATCACCATTTCAACTTAGAGCTAAAGGGATCAATTAGTATGGGAACCGGTGTTTCGACGTAGTTTGGCCGTAAACCATTTTTAATAATTGAAATGTTGGTGAGCTGTAAGTTAGTATTGGAAATTGGTTTTGAATGTTTAATATTACACCAATTGTAAAGGTTTGGATTTTGCATTCATCAAATATAAGTCTTTACGAATGTTAGTGATATGAATTGCACCTGTTTGGTATTTAATTTTTAATTATTAATCAATTCCCCTCAAGCAAGGCGATAATACCATTAAGACGCAAGGGGGTTACATGGAGTGAAAGAGAATGAAAAGGCTTTAGAAAACCCGGAAAGCCGATCCAAAACAAGAAACAAGGGATAAACCCTATACTCCTGTTCAATAGACCCAAGAGAAGTTCAACGCGAACCTATCAACTCCTATTTAGGAAAAATAAATAAATATTAAATAATAAATATTAAATTAAATTTTCAGAGTTTAGGTGGAGACGCTAGAATCTAGAGTTGGAATATACTTTAGAAGTAACCTGACATCTTTTCTTAAACAGCAAACACGAAATAAAACTCTACACGTGTTCCAGAAACCTGATAATTTATTATTTCTTGCAAACACTTTGATATAAGAAACCCGAGTGGAGTGCAAAGCGGACAAAAGGCGACAAATAAATAAATATTATATATTAAATTAAATTTTCAGATTTTAGGCAGAGGCAGTAGTATATGAAGTTGAAGTATACTTTAGAAGCAACCTGATACCATTTCCTAAACAGGAAACATGAAATAAACCTTTACATCTGTTCCAGATACCAAGAAGAACTGTGAACCGGATAATTTATTATTCCTTGCAAACACCTGCTTTGTTATGTCATATCATTAAAAAATGCTAATGATATTATTCCTCGCTCTGTGTTCTCTATCTGCTTACTCTCATTTATTTCCCCCTGTGGAGTGTCTAATTTAAATCGACGCCATTAACAACTGCTGAAACATGAAAGACCTTTACCGCAGTCGTGACCAACGTATCGCGTGTAACAAAGACCGACAACCAAGAAAGATTTTCGACTTATTAAAGAGGCTCAGAATGGACATTCCTTAGGTAGATTTAAAATGTCAGTTGAAGCAACAACAAAAGAAAAATGGTCTTTTACGTAACCCTTTTTTTTTCTCCTGAGGACATGATCGAAGAATGTGGGGTGTCAAAGCTGATTAATGTAGGAACAACATGAAAACGAAAGATGATGGATGGTTAAAGTGAATGAACTTGTAATTATTTGTGATGTATCTAATTAGACTTCGCTTCAGTGTCTCTGAGGCAAGAAAATTCCCGGCTGAACTTTCCATCATTCCATTAATTATTCACCTAATTATGCTCTCTCTCTCTCTCACTCACTCACTCTCTCTCTCTCTCCTCTGTCGCACATTTCTTCATATTTCACTGTGTTCATTATTTCTCTTCTTCATCGATGACTTGCATACAGTTTCTCTTTCTTGGCTGGATTACTTTTCCAAGACACTTTCTCTCATCTATCTATCTATCTATCTATCTATCTATCTATCTATCTATCTATCTATCTATCTATCTATCTATCTATCTATTATAGTCTGTTTATTATCTGTCTGTTTATCTATCTATCATATTATATTCCTTATCTATCTATGACTCTATTATTCTGTTTATATATGTCATATTATGTTCATTAACTATCATATTATGCACATTACCTATTAATTATATTATGTTCAGTATCTATCTATCTATCTATCTATCTATCTATCTATCTATCTATTTCAGTGTACATATCTATCTATCTATCTATCTATCTATCTATCTATCTATCTATCTCAGTGTACACATCTATCTATCTATCTATGTTTATTACCTATGATACTCATGCTCTATATATATCTCTACTATATTATGCTCATTAAATATCTATCTATCTATCTATCTATCTATCTATCTATCTATCGATCTATCTATCTATCTATCTATCTCATTCTGCCCATATCTATCTATCTATCTATCTATCTATCTTTCCTGTAACTTCTTACTATTTTCTTTAGCCTTCCTCTTTTACTCTGTGTATTTATATTTTTAACAATTTACACATGCCCACAGTTATACACGCATATGCTTGCACGTGTATGGGCGCGTGGCCGAGTGGTTGGAACGTTTGCTTTCTGACCATGAGACCCGGGTTTTAATATCACGCGGTTGATTTATCGTTTTTTTCGGTATAGGGGTGAGTGCGATCCAAGTGAATGTGCCTGAAAACCATACCACGGTTTGACCTAAGTCTTGAGAGTGACATTGGGTAGACGGAACGCTTGGGGGCCGTCTGTATCTGTGCTATCACGAAGTCACCAGTCATCGTGACTGAGGGTTTGAGCGTGCTGGCCTTGTTCAGATTGTTTATCACGCTAGATAACAGGCTCTCTCCCAGAAACTGTAACTAAGGTCTGTTCAGCATAGTTGCAGGATGAACCACAGGTGGGCTCTGTGGGTGTTGAATAAACACAAATATGCCTGAGCGAGCGTCTGAATTAGGGATTGGCTAGCAGCCCGAGTAGACGGGTATCGTCGAATACCAGTGTCCAGCTATTATATATATATATATATATATATATATATATATATATATATATACTAGCAGCATGGCCCGGCGTTGCCCGTGCTTGATTCAAAATATTTTTGCCCTTCCTTGCCTTTAAAGGAGTGCCTTTTGCCGTGCTGATGTTGCTACATGCCTTACTTATTGCCTATCTCACACTGCGAATTTTTTCTAAGCTCTATACTAAACATTAAATCTGTCATGAGAAAAGAACTAAACAAAATGAACACAAAACGATCAGCATTAAAAAACGGAATAGTAATTGGAAAAACCGAATGAAAAAAGAATGTTAACAACAAATAGTTTTTCTCACCCAACCCAGTTCTGCGGAATCAAAATCAACGTTGATTTTAATCAAGCGAATGAGCCAATTGGAGTAAAGTGCTATCCAGATTTAAATTTTTCCCACTTGTGACGAATGCAGCTATCGATTTTTTTTGCATGCAAGCATGCTAGTTAACATTCGTGTCAGTCAGCTGTTGGCTCTCACGCTGGCCAATAGAATATTCCTTCCTATTCGTGGCAGCCAGCTATAGGCTCTCACTCTGGCCAGTAGAAAATGGCCGCAAACTACATGAGAACTAACGGAGAAGCATGAAAAAATTGATTATTTCCACTATCGAATGGAGTTGGGAAATGCAATGTCGGTCTTGGCCTCCTTTCTAACTTGGAGCATGCGGCCGTGCATTCGTTACACACACACACACACACACACACACACACACACACACACACACACACACACACACACACACACACACACATCCTGTCTTTATATATATATATATATATATGTAAAGAAATAATAGATTTTTAATCCGATATATTTTTATTATTTCAAACTTTGTCTTATTCGTGTGTACCCGTATTTTAGTAGAACGCCCCGTTATTTCAAAATAAAATAGAACCTTATATGGCTGTGACGGTCTCAAATGATCAGACGGTGGTACCGCCAACGAACCTGGGACGCAACTCCGAATCCTGCTAGAGGCCACATTTTCTTATTATCGTAGGTCAGTAGACGAAAAGAATAATAAGAAAAAATAGTGTGTTCTACACAAATACTTGTACACTCTAAAAAATAACGTTTGAAGAAATAATCGTTTATATATATATATATATATATATATTTATATATATATATATATATATATATATATATATATATATATATGAACATTGAGATCAACATCCAGTTTTTTTTTTCATGATTAAACGATCATCAAGCCATTTATATTAACATACACTCTATCTCTGCTACTGAGTACTTTAACCGAGAATTATAACGTACCTTAAAACTATATTTTTATCATATATATATACCGGCTATATATATATATATATATATATATATATATATATATATATATATATATATATATATATATATATAAGCAAAATTGGCTAAATCGTGTAACATCAAAATTGTCCAATTGTTAGTTTAAACTTTGAACTATTGTATCTTAGAAATGACTAAGCATATCTAACTAGAATTCTCCAAGGTTTTTATAACTCTATTAGACTCTGCTTTGAACAATAAGAATGTATTTAGCTCTAAGTTGAAATGATGATCCCTCTTCCTATTGTGACCTCCTGATTCAATTTTCTTCTCTACTGTTTCCTCTTTTTTAAACTTATTCACAGTTCTCTTAATGGTTCTTGAATGGACTTTGTAGATGGAAGAGAGAGTATGAATGTCGGTACAATTACTGAAGGTTTGCATAATCTTTTTCCACTCACCATTGCTCATTTGGGAGACATTGGGGCTGGCACAAAATGATTTTAACCGGTTCTCTTTTTAGCTGAACAACTTAAAGGGCTTTTCAGTGAATCTTACGACAAATGGTGTCGAGATGGCTAAAAGTCTTATCTGAAAACCTGGAAGAAAAAACTCAGTTTAAGGGGTCTTTTAGATATTAAACATTTTGTGGGATGGACAGTTATTCCATGCTGTTACACGATTTGGACAATTTTGCGGCTACACTCGGTATATATATATATATATATATATATATATATATATATATATATATATATATATATATATATATATATATATATATATATATATGTGTGTGTGTGTGTGTGTGTGTGGTGATCGCAATATAATTATATATTTTAGCGTCATAAATTTTGAGTCAACCAACCGAATTCAGAAAATATTTGGAGAAACTTCAGAGGGAAACCACGTCAAGCCGGTCGGTTTGGTTTGGTTTACGGCATATCGACCTGAGGGTTATTTAATGTCGTCAAAATTTTTATTGCTGGTAATATTTGTTTTTCTAAATTGTATTTCTGGTAATATCTTTTTTTCCAAAAATGTATTGCTGGTAATAATTATATTTACAAAGTTTTTTTGGTATTAAACATATTTTTACACTTTCATAGTATTTTGAGTCAGAATGATTGCCGGGACTCTAACAGGTGCTATCACCCCGGGTCAGGGTGGACCTGGGAACACCAACAATTAAGAGGTGGTTCCACGCTCCTGAAACCTGATCAGAGGCCTTGCTGTTGGATGTAGTTTACCGTCATACCCAGGACGAGTCACGCCGGTGGGACATAGATGGCTGATCAGGATCGATTATATTACAGACCCTTATTTGATTTCGATATGTACTACAATAACAACAGACCAGATATGGAAGCAATATTTAATACACGGAATAATGGTAGATCTGATTGATTTATACTACTGGTGTATCTGTCTATATTTCTGAGATGAGGTATTATCACAACGTTTCGGCCGCTGTACGATCCGGCCTTCTTCAGGTGGTTGGAATGTCGAACTGAATCCTGTATTTCGCTCACTGGGGTAGACTGTTATAGTTCCACGTGCCAAGGACACATGGCACAGTGGATAAAGACGTTAGTTAGATCCAGTGATAGGATCCAAAGTATGTGAGTTCAATACTCGGTTAAGGCAATGGAGAGGGGAAATAACAGGAGATAACTGATAAATGACATCCATTAAACATGGCACGTGGAACTAGAACAATCTACCCCAGTGAGCGAAATAAAGGGTTCAGTTCGACATTCCAACCACCTGAAGAAGGTCGGTGCGTACAACGGCCGAAACGTTGTAATAAATATTGCGAAAAAGATGATGACAATAGTCTGAATAATGTACTACTGATGTAAGATGGCAGCGCACAGACATCATTTGACCCGACACGAATTGGGATTTATTGGGAAACTGTGTCTCGATTTAACTTGTCACCTCTTCTATCCGATAGTGTCGTTTAGTGCATTTTACAGTTCATTTGGGAATCCTGCAACGAGGGATTATGGGTTTTAAATGCATTTCCATTTAAAAATCGAGCACAACGTTCTGTCATTTGCTGCAGTCTTTCAATCGGGAATGCAAACAATTTAATTTTGCACCGCATTGGTTATCGGTGACGAAAAATGGTTTTTGCATATTAACTAAAAACGATTAAGGAAGCTTCCTCTCGGGAGGCCTATTACACAGAGTATCCGTTCTCGAGTAGAAGCTATCTGAGTGGAACTTGCTTCTTACCAATCGAATACGAAGTAAGTGAGGAGGGTTCGACCTCGTGTACATAGCATGGCGTCTCTTATCTGTGATCGTCTGAACTGAGTGGTGGAACTAGCGAGTGTAACTCGTCAGAACATTTTTCACGGAAATAGCGATAGACTAGCGTAAGTCTTGCGATATCGCGTCTGCGGATGATGAGTTTTAGGGTCGAAGATAATTCGTCGACAACAAGGCCACCTGAGAGGGATTCTTTAGGTAATTTTATTAAAAGTCCTACTAAAAAGTAAGTAATAAATCACTATTGTTTTTCCTAATATCTTCCCGATGAACGGTAGTCGAGCCAGTCACGTTGATAATTACTACAGAAGGAGAGCTCAGGTTGAAAGCAATTAAAACGTTGAGTAGCAAGTACATCAAATATCAACATAAAGGAATAGGACGATTGATCGCTTTAATAAACGTCCTGGCAGTGCGAAGAATCTCGCTTAATGCTAGTTCTGATAGTATACCTGCTCAGCAGATCGGACATTTTCTTAGAGTCAATGAATTATTCACTCTGTTTGATCCTTCATTAGACGAGCGTGTCCGCAGAAGAAAAAGTGATGAACTGCGCATGCGTCGTTGGGGCAAACAACAGTCAGAATGATTCTTATTCAGAGATTAGCGATTGCAAGCAAAGCGTAGATTGTACAACTCGTGAACAACTCAAAAAGTCTTTCTTTAATCGTTGGCTGCACACCTGATGTAAATTATGCCAAGCAAATCGTAAAACGTTTTGAAAACTTTCTTAGCCAAGTGTTAACAGAAGAGGACATTTTCTGGGATTCATTCCTACAGAAGAATCAAAAGGCATTTTAAAAAAGACAAAACAAAACAGACTACATACAAAACATCTTGAAGTCTTATCCTTTAGTGTTGATGATATGCAAGGATAAAGCTACGCTAGATTCTTTAATGAGCTGTACCTCTTCAGCACGTTAGGGATAATGGCTTTCTACAACTTCTTACCATTTTTATCTCTGAACAGTCTTTTTACTATCCCACACACTTCTTGTTCCGCCATCCATTTACATAATCTATCTACCTATCTATCTCATACTTTTTCTTTCTATCTATCTATCTATCTCATTTCTTTTATATCTATCTATCTATCTATCTATCTATCTATCTATCTATCTCATTCCTTTTATATCTATCTATCTATCTATCTATCTATCTATCTATCTATCTATCTAATTCCTTTTATATCTATCTATCTATCTATCTATCTATCTATCTATCTCATTCCTTTTATATCTATCTCATTCCTTTTATATATATATCTATCTATCTATCTATCTATCTATCTCATTCCTTTTATATCTATCTATCTATCTATCTATCTATCTATCTATCTATCTATCTATCTATCTATCTATCTCATTCCTTTTATATCTCTCTATCTATCTATCTATCTATCTATCTATCTATCTCATTCCTTTTATATCTATCTATCTATCTATCTATCTATCTATCTATCTATCTATCTATCTATCTATCTGTCTATCTCATTCCTTTTATATCTATCTATCTATGCATTTTTTACAGTAATCGATAAGTAAAAACTGTCTAAAACAATCGTAAAAGATAATAAAAACGGCTACTTAATTAGTAATAGTTATTAGATCATTTGTAAAATTATAATTAATAAAAACACAAAATAGATAAAAGTGTATATACTGCTGGGCACAAACTATAAGATAAAATTATTGAAAATCATACTAAAGCTACTACACTTTATAGATCACAATATAGCTAAATTTTCAGTAAAATTTCTCTTTGAAGTAAATGAAGGCCTTTTTGATGAAACAATGATTTAGTAATAATGAACTTACGTCATGCATCTTGTCCATATACAATATGTAAAGCTTCAGTAAATTATAAATTTTATAAGGCTGCGCTATAAGGCTTTTGCAGGAATGAAGGCGATCACCGGAATGAAATTCCAACGCTACGATTTGAAACCTAAACTTATTCTTTAAACTTGTTGCCTTAAAAACGGTAAAAAATTGGAAGAAAATATTTTGCGTCTTTATTTATCATGTCACAATTTTCAAATTGAGTGCAATGCCACGGTTCCAAAATCGACCTGCCGTATTTGTACGATGTTTTATACTTTCTTTTTAACAATATTGTTTATTGTACTCAAAAAATGCTGAAAGTGTTAAACTTAATCCCCCAAGAAGGACGAGTTGAGGCGCTGTTAACATCTCTGCATTAAGCAGGGCAGATATACTCGACGTGGTGTAGTGGTTAGAAAGCTTGTCTTGCTAGATCAATTACGACTGAGCAGTGAGTTCGATCCTCACTGGGTGCCCCATACGCTTGTGCCACATCTAAGCTACGCTTGGAAAATCACTACTTGGGCACCTCGGTGCGGTGTAATGGTTAGCAAGCTGGTCTCGCTAAAACAATTACAACTGACTAGTGATTTCTATCCTCACTGGGTGCCCCATAGTTTCGGCCTTGTGCCACATCTAAGCCACGCTTGGGAAATCACTATACGATAGATTATTGAAAAATCGAAGATGTTTCTCTCACTAGAACTTTCCAAACATCAACGTATTGTACGGGAAAGAATCTTGCCTAAGTAAATTCAAAGTTTACATTTGCTGCCGCTGTTGTTGGTTGGTGCGTTATTTTTAAATGTTACTAATAATTTCGTATAGTAATAAAAGGAGAATCTGAATTGTTGTTTCACTCTGAACGGGAGACAATAGAAAACTTTTACTAGATTGGAAAAACGAAGAGGTATTTGGGGAAAATAATATGTGTTTTACAGGAATTAGCGGACAACTTACGAACATTTACAGCATGATTATGATATCAGTCGAAGGAAGATTTTAAAAAAAATGGGAAAAATAACTAAATTCTTTAGCTTTTTCTATGATATTTCTAAATTGGCAAGAGAACCATGCGTCGTGGTTCTTGAACGCTGTGAAAAATAGGCTTCTATTCTAGACTATAATAGGCATTCTGACATTAATTTGGAGTGACAAATGAGTTGAAAGTCAACGAAACGGAAAATTACAGAGAATTCTCCTAAAGGCCTTATGGAAATCATTTTTTTTCCCTGTAAATTAGAGGTCGGTGTGCCTAACATTCTAATTGTTCCAAGAATTTTTATCAATTACTGTCGTAAGCGGTGAGCATTTTTTTTTCTGTGTGTGTGTTTTGTTTTTTTTTCTGTTTTTTTCCTAAACTTAAATTCACGAAATATATCTTCTTTGAACAACGAACACAGACCGACTGTATGGGCTGGTTACAGTTTCTGTTGCAGAACAATCGATGTAGGAGATGGATTTAAATGAACTCGTGAAAACCTTTGCGGAGACAAAGGTAAGGTAAGTAAATCTTTGAAAAGAAAGAAATGAGTCAAGGTCGCCAAGTCTTATTTTTAAATTCCTTTTAGAATCGCTAACTTCTTGTCATGTCGTAATCGCTGTTAGCTATTATTTTAAACCCACTCTCGAACAAAAAGGGAGATATTTAAATAAAAGGGGGTCTTTCCATTTCTAAAACTTTAATGATCGGAAGGTTCAAATAAAAGAGGGATACATTTTCTGTCAAGTCAACTCTCGACAAAGTAGTAATTAAAATCTCTTCCGTATCTGTCTATATTTCTGAGATGAGGTATTATGTACACTATTTACATTATTCCGACTATCGACCTAGTCTTTGTTGCCATATTTATCCGATCCTTCAGTATCTGTCTATATTTCAGAGATGAGGTATTATGTACACTATTTACATTATTCGGACTATTGTCCTCATCTTTGTTGCCATATTTATCCGATCCTTCAGTATCTGTCTATATTTCTGAGATGAGGTATTATGTACACTATTTACATTATTCGGACGATTGTCCTCATCTTTGTTGCCATATTTATCCGATCCTTCATTATCTGTCTATATTTCAGAGATGAGGCATTATGTACACTATTTACATTATTCGGACTATTGTCCTCATCTTTGTTGCCATATTTATCCGATCCTTCAGTATCTGTCTATATTTCTGAGATGAGGTATTATGTACACTATTTACATTATTCGGACGATTGTCCTCATCTTTGTTGCCATATTTATCCGATCCTTCAGTATCTGTCTATATTTCTGAGATGAGGTATTATGTACACTATTTACATTATTCCGACTATCGACCTCATCTTTGTTGCCATATTTATCCGATCCTTCAGTATCTGTCTATATTTCTGAGATGAGGTATTATGTACACTATTTACATTATTCCGACTATCGACCTCATCTTTGTTGCCATATTTATCCGATCCTTCAGTATCTGTCTATATTTCAGAGATGAGATATTATCTACACTATTTACATTATTCGGACTATTGTCCTCATCTTTGTTGCCATATTTATCCGATCCTTCATTATCTGTCTATATTTCTGAGATGAGGTATTATGTACACTATTTACATTATTCGGACGATTGTCCTCATCTTTGTTGCCATATTTATCCGATCCTTCATTATCTGCCTATATTTCAGAGATGAGGCATTATGTACACTATTTACATTATTCGGACTATTGTCCTCATCTTTGTTGCCATATTTATCCGATCCTTCAGTATATGTCTATATTTCTGAGATGAGGCATTATGTACACTATTTAAATTATTCGGACTATTGTCCTCATCTTTGTTGCCATATTTATCCGATCCTTCAGTATCTGTCTATATTTCTGAGATGAGGTATTATGTACACTATTTACATTATTCGGACGATTGTCCTCATCTTTGTTGCCATATTTATCCGATCCTTCATTATCTGTCTATATTTCAGAGATGAGGCATTATGTACACTATTTACATTATTCGGACTATTGTCCTCATCTTTGTTGCCATATTTATCCGATCCTTCAGTATCTGTCTATATTTCTGAGATGAGGTATTATGTACACTATTTACATTATTCGGACGATTGTCCTCATCTTTGTTGCCATATTTATCCGATCCTTCAGTATCTGTCTATATTTCTGAGATGAGGTATTATGTACACTATTTACATTATTCCGACTATCGACCTCATCTTTGTTGCCATATTTATCCGATCCTTCAGTATCTGTCTATATTTCAGAGATGAGATATTATCTACACTATTTACATTATTCGGACTATTGTCCTCATCTTTGTTGCATATTTATCCGATCCTTCATTATCTGTCTATATTTCTGAGATGAGGTATTATGTACACTATTTACATTATTCGGACGATTGTCCTCATCTTTGTTGCCATATTTATCCGATCCTTCATTATCTGTCTATATTTCAGAGATGAGGCATTATGTACACTATTTACATTATTCCGACTATTGTCCTCATCTTTGTTGCCATATTTATCCGATCCTTCAGTATCTGTCTATATTTCTGAGATGAGGTATTATGTACACTATTTACATTATTCGGACGATTGTCCTCATCTTTGTTGCCATATTTATCCGATCCTTCAGTATCTGTCTATATTTCTGAGATGAGGCATTATGTACACTATTTACATTATTCGGACGATTGTCCTCATCTTTGTTGCCATATTTATCCGATCCTTCAGTATCTGTCTATATTTCTGAGATGAGGTATTATGTACACTATTTACATTATTCCGACTATCGACCTCATCTTTGTTGCCATATTTATCCGATCCTTCAGTATCTGTCTATATTTCTGAGATGAGGTATTATGTACACTATTTATATTATTCCGACTATCGACCTCATCTTTGTTGCCATATTTATCCGATCCTTCAGTATCTGTCTATATTTCAGAGATGAGATATTATCTACACTATTTACATTATTCGGACTATTGTCCTCATCTTTGTTGCCATATTTATCCGATCCTTCATTATCTGTCTATATTTCTGAGATGAGGTATTATGTACACTATTTACATTATTCGGACGATTGTCCTCATCTTTGTTGCCATATTTATCCGATCCTTCATTATCTGTCTATATTTCAGAGATGAGGCATTATGTACACTATTTACATTATTCGGACTATTGTCCTCATCTTTGTTGCCATATTTATCCGATCCTTCAGTATCTGTCTATATTTCTGAGATGAGGCATTATGTACACTATTTACATTATTCGGACTATTGTCCTCATCTTTGTTGCCATATTTATCCGATCCTTCAGTATCTGTCTATATTTCTGAGATGAGGTATTATGTACACTATTTACATTATTCGGACGATTGTCCTCATCTTTGTTGCCATATTTATCCGATCCTTCAGTATCTGTCTATATTTCTGAGATGAGGTATTATGTACACTATTTACATTATTCCGACTATCGACCTCATCTTTGTTGCCATATTTATCCGATCCTTCAGTATCTGTCTATATTTCAGAGATGAGATATTATCTACACTATTTACATTATTCGGACTATTGTCCTCATCTTTGTTGCCATATTTATCCGATCCTTCATTATCTGTCTATATTTCTGAGATGAGGTATTATGTACACTATTTACATTATTCGGACTATTGTCCTCATCTTTGTTGCCATATTTATCCGATCCTTCAGTATCTGTCTATATTTCTGAGATGAGGTATTATGTACACTATTTACATTATTCGGACGATTGTCCTCATCTTTGTTGCCATATTTATCCGATCCTTCATTATCTGTCTATATTTCTGAGATGAGGTATTATGTACACTATTTACATTATTCGGACGATTGTCCTCATCTTTGTTGCCATATTTATCCGATCCTTCAGTATCTGTCTATATTTCTGAGATGAGGTATTATGTACACTATTTACATTATTCCGACTATCGACCTCATCTTTGTTGCCATATTTATCCGATCCTTCAGTATCTGTCTATATTTCAGAGATGAGATATTATCTACACTATTTACATTATTCGGACTATTGTCCTCATCTTTGTTGCCATATTTATCCGATCCTTCATTATCTGTCTATATTTCTGAGATGAGGTATTATGTACACTATTTACATTATTCGGACTATTGTCCTCATCTTTGTTGCCATATTTATCCGATCCTTCAGTATCTGTCTATATTTCTGAGATGAGGTATTATGTACACTATTTACATTATTCCGACTATTGTCCTCATCTTTGTTGCCATATTTATCCGATCCTTCAGTATCTGTCTATATTTCTGAGATGAGGTATTATGTACACTATTTACATTATTCGGACGATTGTCCTCATCTTTGTTGCCATATTTATCCGATCCTTCAGTATCTGTCTATATTTCTGAGATGAGGTATTATGTACACTATTTACATTATTCCGACTATCGACCTCATCTTTGTTGCCATATTTATCCGATCCTTCAGTATCTGTCTATATTTCAGAGATGAGATATTATCTACACTATTTACATTATTCGGACGATTGTCCTCATCTTTGTTGCCATATTTATCCGATCCTTCATTATCTGTCTATATTTCTGAGATGAGGTATTATGTACACTATTTACATTATTCGGACTATTGTCCTCATCTTTGTTGCCATATTTATCCGATCCTTCAGTATCTGTCTATATTTCTGAGATGAGGTATTATGTACACTATTTACATTATTCCGACTATTGTCCTCATCTTTGTTGCCATATTTATCCGATCCTTCTGTCTATATTTCAGAGATGAGGTATTATGTACACTATTTACATTATTCGGACGATTGTCCTCATCTTTGTTGCCATATTTATCCGATCCTTCATTATCTGTCTATATTTCTGAGATGAGGTATTATGTACACTATTTACATTATTCGGACTATTGTCCTCATCTTTGTTGCCATATTTATCCGATCCTTCACTATCTGTCTATATTTCAGAGGTGAGGTATTATGTACACTATTTACATTATTCGGACTATTGTCCTCATCTTTGTTGCCATATTTATTACAACGTTTCAACCGTTGTACGCTCCGGCCTTCTTCAGGTGGTTGGAATGTAAAATGTCTTCCTAAGCACATATAACGACATCGACACTTAGAAGTAGTAATAAATTAGGTACTTAATAAGAAGCCTTAAACCAAACAAAATGGCAGTGTGAATAACATTGAAAATCATAATATTCTCAATGAAGATTTACTTTCAGTGTTTTCAAATACGTCGGTTGATACCTAAAGTTTGTGTAAAGAGAGAAAGTCAACTGGCCACAAACTAAATAAGATGCATTCCTAAGTACAGGGGTAGGATGCGATGAGATTCGTAAGATGATGATGATGATGATGATGATGATGATGATGATGATGATGATGATGATGATGATGATGATGATGATGATATAATAATAATAATAATAATAATAATAATAATCATCATAATAATAATTATAATAATAATTATTATTATTTTGAAAATTTTAATGAGCATATCATCGTATATACAAGAAGCAGCTACAAATAATCAATTTTATAATTAATAATCAATTTAATAATTAATAATACGCTTAACTAAACGAAAATATATGTTATAAATTTAAAATGGCAAGATTACATTTAAAAGGGATCCGGAACAATGCTCTAAGGAATGTTGGTCTGAGGAACACTCGTCTAAAAACGTCTTATAAACCACGTTTATCATCAGTAATTAATATTGCTATAAGTGTCTTAAGTATTATTCTGTAATATAGTGAATATCAATAAAATTAAGTATTTTGTACAAGAACAAATGGTTGATTTATTAAAAAAATATTTATTTGAGCAATAGTCCTAAGACGGGTATTCCACAGACCAATGTCTTTAGATAGGTATTCCATAAACAAATATATTAGGCGAATCCTAATCCTATTTAAATCATAGTACTCATTACTAAGATATAATTTTCTGTAATAGAAACATTTCGTAGTTTTCAATGACCTCGATTGGTAGGAAAAATTAGAGTAATGAGAGGCACTTCGCCACTAAGCGACAATTAAAGCGAATTCGTAAGTATGAATAGAATCGAATGGGATGTTTTGAGATTTCTTAACTAATAGAATATATTGCTAATTTACTACCAAAATAAATTAACATCCATTTTGTACGGCATGGAATTTTATCAAACGGAGAGATTCAAATAAAGTAAGGTCTGTTAATATAAAAAAAATATTTAATAGCCTACCCCGTCTTTTAAATATATTTTTCTTAATATTAAGCGACCTTTCTCACTTTATTTGAATCTCTCCGTTTTGTAAAATTCCATGTAAAAGAACAAACTAAAATGGACCCCGGAGGCACGGCGGAGTGATAGAAATCGGCTCGGATTCCGAAATTGGTAGAGCCGAGTTCGAATTCCAGTGGAATCCATTATTTTCATTTAGGTGCTAAAATCCTTGGGGAAGGTATGAATCCTCTTCTTCTCGCCGCCAGCTATGAGCAAACAGCAGGAAAGACCGGGTTCTATAGCCTTGGATGGCAACAGGTCTAACGCAGAAAGAAATGGCAAACTACTGCGGGCAAAAAATCTGCCTCGTCAGTCATCGAAGGATACATGATCGCCTAAGCCGGTATCACGCATGGCATATAACAGACTGACCCCGTCTTTTATTCGAGAGGCATATGTATGAATCCTATTGGAAATGGAATAAGATAAATATATTGTATTTGAAATTTTTATCTTATTTATTACTCCCTCCGTTCCGAAATAGTTGTACCGAAATAATTTTCATGTTGTTCCAAAATAATTGTTCCAGTAGATAAAAAAACACCAAAAAAGAACAAAAAATATCATTTATTTCCATACTCAACAGTAAATGAGTAATATTATTGAATTGTCATATAAATAAGTGTGAAATATATCGAAACTGATATACATAAACAGTTAAATTAATAACAAAAATAACTGGGGAAGGTTTACTTTAACAAAAGCAGTTTTGTTGCAACTCGCCAGAAATAGAAATGGATACTTCAAGTTTTCCTTCTCTTTAGACATGTGCCAGGGTTTATAGTTGTTATCGCCGTCAACTAAAATAACTTGTTCCATTGCGACTTTTGAAGTTTATTGAAGCTTTCTTCCACTGCTTCAATGAGCTGGTCAACATTATTTGGAGCTTGCTGGTGCTGAATTGATTGAATTGCATTAAAATAACCCAGATAGAGGACATTGAGATCAAGACTATTTGGAGGCTGGCAAACTAATTCAATTTGCAAATCCAGACGTTCTGCAGCTACGTTTAATTCATCTGCAACCTGTTTTACTGCACCACGCTTCAGGGCACGATTTGTGGATCTTTCCAGCAGTGCTTGCAACACAGCACTTTGTTCATTATTTGTCAATTCGTGCTTCTTGTAATTTCGTTTAGCATTTCTGCCAATTGGCTTCTCTTCACCCATCATAATCTCTTGCCAGCGGGTGGTCTGAAAAAAAAATACAATTTTAATGTGGTGAAAAAGTGATATAATTTGCACTTCAAATTATTCTACCTGAATAAGCTAATATAAATACTTGAGGAACATCAATACTAACCTGTTAATGTAAACGGCAAACAATTCGACTAAGAATTAATATATTCCACATGAGATTTCCGGCTATGGAACAACTATTTCAGAACAGAGGGAGTATTATTAACCTGGCAGCCAGAATTGGCAAAAGATATAACAAAGAAACGACAACAGGCATAAAACAGAAATAATCGAAACATTGATTTAGAAAAGAGTTTAAGGCAGTGAAGACATCCAAAATCTTGGTATTGTCTACCAAAAGAGGGTGTGTGTTAGACTCATTCACTACCCGCTGTGATAAAGAATATTTTCGTACGTTCTGACGCTAGGGCAGCGATTGAATTTTTAATGAATGTCCTCTAATTAATGTCAACTGACGTTCTCCAAACTCATCAATGGAAATTGTTATTCTAAATACTCATTAAAAGTTTCTAAATAGTTTTTGTTTCAAGTGAGGAAAGGCCAAAGCTATTAAGTGTTTTATCATGTTGTCATGTTTTTATTTTCAGGAATCATTTTGGTAAAACTTTTTATTCGTTTTCTAGCAGTTGTACATCAAACTGAGTGTTATGAGATCCTACACAGAAAACAATAGACAAAACCAGGACGACAGAGACTTACTTACTTGAGTTCGCCTGACTTTAACCTTGCATATGCATTTTTAGTTCGAGCTGAATTTTACGAAATTTTCAAAATGTTTTATTTGATTTTAATTTATTTAAAAAAAATTCGAACACTAAACGTTTGGATATAAACGAATAATTTTGTAATTTTGACCTAATTTATTCGTCCTTAAGTTTCTTCGAAGATTTTTATTCTCATAACTGATTGTGAATCTAAAATGCAATCGTCATCGTCGGCACCACTCGTGTGCGTGTTTGGTTCATCCTGCGCCTCCACGATGCCCGAACCCAACAAGGCTCAGGAAGCCAAGTCGGGAATGTAACAGTCTCGAACATAGATCGCATGGTAGGGTGGGTAATGTTTTCGCTGGAGTTGCCTTCCATTTTGTTTTTTTTATTTCCTCTTCATTCTTTCCCCCTTCCTCGAAAGTGGAACAATCAAAATGCAATAAAGGTCTAAAGAAAATGTTAAATGAATGGCTTTTTTAACGTACCTTAGATATTCAAACTGTTGTTTTATTCCCCACCCCCAGACAAAAAAAATGTACATAAGGCGGCTAGTTAGGACTTCATAGCCAGGTATTATGGTGGATGTAGTAAGAAAGGTATGTTAGAATGTGTTTTTTTGTTGTAAGGAATATATTTGATATGCTCGGGTCAGTGATTGTGGCTAGATAAGTTTAATTATAAGACAGAAGAAGACTAGCCTTTACATACACCCGCTTTTGGCCTTGTGTCACTTTTTTGCATTTTAACGCATCTTGAACATTGGCAACCTAGTCCAAAATTAGGTCAGTCTAGGGGTGTTTTGTTTTCCTCTTTTAAAGTTAAATTAGCTAGTGTATGTATACTCATTTTCCCCCTTTTATTTTTGACCGCACTTATTTTAATTCTCTCTCCCCTCCTCTCCCCCGTTAGGTGACAATAGATGTCAATTCTCTGGTGGATGCGGGACGCCTTTCGTATATCGAGTGTGTGTTTCGTATCTGTTTATGTGTGTGAATGACTGTGTGTTTGAGTGAATGTTTGAACGAATGATTGCTTAAGGTACTTACTCTCACATTAATTTCACCCAGTTAACTCATGTTTCTGCCCAAATTAAGGTTTAGAGGTGAGGATTATTACAAGCACAATTTTGTTTAGCTTCTTGTAAATAATTTATTAGGCACCTTCTGTGGCTCTTACTAGTTTATTTAGCGAGTGAATAATACTTACAAAGAATCTGATTTGCACCAATTTTCTTCAGGCATAGTATTGTTGTTACGTACATCGAGGTCGGAGGTTCAAATCTGGGCAGGTTAACTTAATTTAAACAAGGAAATAAGCGCGAATTTTATGTAAGATATTAAATTGAGTGGTTCGCGTGTTTATTTTTATGGCTATAATTTTGCCCCCGTATGCGTGTGTACTGACTGTAATCTGACATTTTCTTTGCTAGAAGGGCTTACGGCTACATCAGGTTGAAACACCGGTTCCCGTATGACCCGCAAAGTTAAGCAACGTCGAGCATGGTCAGTACCTAGATGGAGATATTAGGTGCTTTAAGCTTAGATATGAGAATGATGTAATAGATAATGGCCTGGAATTGGAAATCAGATCAAGTTCCAATTCCAGTTGGGTTCGTTATGCTCACCTACGCGCACATACCCATGAGAATGTTATGAGTCTATTGCTCTCGCCCAGCTATGAGTTAATTAGTAAGGCTTTTGTCGCTAAAGCGTTATTACCTCAAAAAATATTCTTATAATCTGAAAATATTTTCTGGCTTTAAATATTTTGAAAAGAGTTGATAAGCCGTAGAAAACTAATCAATCAATCTTTGTTAGAACGTAACAAGTTTCCGTTAATATGAGACTTTTGACGAAATTGATTTTGATTCCAAGGATTTCAAAAGAGACAAGGCATATTTATTTATCAATAGCTGATCCGTGAAATTCGATTGAAGTAAAGCATAAAGGTAATTTATCTGGAATTCCAGTTCGCGTGTGGCACGAGGTGGAATCGGTTATTTTATTTGCGTTAATGAATATGAAAAATAAGTCAAGGGTTGGCTCTTTGCTGGACATAGATTGCTATTGTCATTGCTTGGAGGGCAACGTTTCTGGGTTGTTTTTTTTTTTACTTGTTTTAGATTTCTTTCAAAGGTTTGCGACTTTACTTGCCTATAATTCGTTTCTAGATTAGCTTTTGCTGTAAGTAAAACCTGTTAAAACGTAAATAACAAATCCAGCATGAAAACAATGGGAACTTACTCAATACGCAGTACCAGGAAAGAAAGCTCATAATAATGGATCAATATCTCGATCCAGGGCCTTCTAAGTACGTGGAGGAATCCTGCCCTCATTGACTACGTCTTCAGGTGTGACCGTATAAACCGCGCTTGGCCAATTGCGGGTTAGTGAGTCTATTTAAACCATAGTTAGTGGTTTCGAATTCATTCTCCTAGACAGGTTGCCACCCAATGATATAGGACCGCTTTGACCAAGCCCAAACCTCTCCATTTTGAATTCAGAGTTTTCAGTGATATAGGACCGCTTTGACCAACCCAAACCTATTCATTTTGAATACAGAGTTTTCGGTGATATAGGACCGATTTGACGAAGCCCAAACCTCTCCATTTTGAATTCAGAGATTTCAGTGATATAGGACCGCTTTGACCAACCCAAACCTCTCCATTTTGAATTCAGAGTTTTCGGTGATATAGGACCGCTTTGACGAAGCCCAAACCTCTCCATCTTGAATTCAGAATTTTCAGTGATATAGGACCGCTTTGACGAAGCCCAAACCTCTCCATCTTGAATTCAGAGTTTTCAGTGATATAGGACCGCTTTGACGAAGCCAAACCTCTCCATTTTGAATTCAGAGTTTTTCCTTCTCATTCTTATAGTATCTAGTCTGTTCTTCTAGGTACCTATATCTGGGGTGGGGAGAAGAAGTGGTTTCCTACCTTTCCCAAGGTATGTGAACGTAATGGATCCGACTGGAATTCGAACTCGGCTCCCCGATTCTTCAATCCTAACCGCTATCCATTACTCCACCGTACCTCTGCTATCAATGTGAAATCGCCGCAAAAAATATTTTCACTTAAACGCTTGAGCGGGTTCCACCAAGATAATTCAATCTTGTTGCCGAAAGACAAGTAATAAAATTGAATAAAATAGATGAGAGGATGCAGAGCGCACACTTACACATGCAGTAGGTGTCAATAAAGTTGGTCCGGTGCCTGGTCTTTTGGCAAGCTGGCGTCGCTTAAAAAGAGGAATTATCTTTCACGTTTTTATAGCTAAAGCCTCTTGTATTACTACCCAGTAGTGAGTGTGGTGCTTTTTCAACTGATAAAGAAAGAAAGAAATATTAAATATTCACTAATACAATTACAAGCAGTTTCTTTTTTCCTTTTTTTTTTTTCGTTTCTTTCATTCAAGAGAGACACGAACAGAAAATAACTTCTAATTTGTCAGTTTCTGTTGAATCATTTTAAAAGATTCGACATCTACCAGTTCGAAAGCGAAAGGCAGCAAATGCCCCTATAAATATGCGAGAAAATGCGTGAAATAAACGAAAATAACAGGAACAAGGTATTATAAATAATAAAAGAATAATAATGAAAAATAATAAATAAATCAAAAGGCTTCTTAGGAACTGAGGTCCCCAGTTGTGCTCATCTCTTTTATCGATTCTTTATTTTGTTGTGAATAATTCTGAAAGAAATAAAAAGACATTGGTGACATTTATTGGCCTCATGTTCCGACCATGACTGGAAAAGACACATAGGATTAATGATAGACACGTCATGCTCCAATTATATATCTTTTATAATTTCTTTTTTTCCTTCTTTTCTCTCTTGATCTCTCTTTCCTGTCTGTCATTCATACTTTCTTGTATTTTACACCACTTTTCTTTCTTTCTTTCTTTCTTTCTTTCTTTCTTTCTTTCATTCATTTTTCCCTATTTCCTTTTGTCTTTCTTAGCTTTCTCTCCACGTCTCTTGTTCTCCACCTCTCTTCTTTTTCTTTATTGGTCTCGTTTTTTACTTTGTTTTCTCTTTATTTCTCCCTAATTTTTTCTTTCTTTTTTCCTTCCTTCTTTGTTTATTTGTTTGTTTCTTTCATTCTTTTCATCTTATTCTTCTGCCTTCATTTCTTTTCGCCTTTATCGGCCTCTCACTTTCTTTTCCTTTTGTCACTTTCCTTGCTATTTCTCCTTTTCCTTTTTTATTGTGGTATTCCTTGTTTTATCTTATTCTATCTTATTTTCTCTCTTTTCTTTCTTTCTTTCTTTCTTTCTTTCTCTCTCTCTCACTTTTTCTCCTTTTTTTGCTCTCCTTTCTTTCTTTCTTCTGTTATTTCTTGTCTTTTTCTTTGCTTATTTTTCTTGTTTTCCTTTTTTATTCTCCCTTTCTATCTATCTATCTATCTATCTATCTATCTATCTATCTATCTATCTTTTTTTCCTTTGCTATTTTTTCGTCTTTTTCTTATTTTCTTTCTCTTTCTTGCTTTCCTAACTTCTTTTACTCTTTTGTTCTCCTTTGCTATCATTCTTTCTTTCGGTTATTGTTTGTCTTTTTCTTTTTTTCTTTCCTTACTTTTTCTTGTTTTTTTTTTGCACAGCTTTCTTTTCCTTTTTTATTCGCCTTTTCTTTCTTTCTTTCGTTATTTTTCATCTTTTTCTTTCTTTCTTTCTTTCTTTCTTTTGTTGTTGTTGTTGTTTTTTTCAGCTTCCTCGT